>BPTQ01000004.1:308525173-308688905 GCA_019973895.1 Chrysanthemum seticuspe
AGTACATCAAAAAGAGTTAGGTCATTATTGACCTTTAAATCACCAGTTTTAGTAATTAAGGCCTGAGTACCGTTGGGATGTCCAACAGTTAGACCAAGATTTGAAATGTTAACAACATTGATTAAGAATTTTTCAGTCACAGTCATGTGCTGATTTGCACCAGAATCAACAATCCAACCAAGACTGATGTTTCCAGTTAAGGTTTTAGTGTTGTTGTTAAAAAACTTGTTGAAGTTTATATTAAACTTGACACTGCCATTAAAGAAGGTTCCTGAGAAATTTTTACCTGCCAAGTTTGCATTAGCAGATGACACATTGTTGTCATTGAGAAGACTCATAAGTCTTGAGAGCTGTTCATTAGACAAGGAGACAGGAGAGTTGCTAGCACTATTATCAGTGACACGATTGGTTTCAGCAGAAACATTGTTACTGCTGAAAGGTTTACCATTAAAGTTCCTTTTGACATATCCAGCAGGATAGCCAACAAGATCATAACATCTATCAATAGTATGACCAGGTTTTTTGCAATTTGTGCATTTGAGGTTCATGTTTGGTCCTCTGCTATTAGAGCTGTTACCAGTATTAAGACCAGAAACTTTGTTGTTAAAACCTCTTTTGTTATCAAAAAATTTTCCACCATCAGAATTTTTTGCAGCAAAAGCTGTAGCATTGGGTTTAGTAGAACTATTCCCAGATGATACATTTCTGTGAGACTCTTCTCCAGAGACAACAGAGAAAGCAGTTTTGACATTAGGTAAAGGATCTCTAGTTAAAATATTGCTTCTGATAGGAATATAGGAGTCATCAAGACCCATAAGAAATTGCATTAACTTGATTAGCTGATTATGTTTTTCAAAATGTTTTGCAGCCTCACAAGTGCAAGGAGGCAAGCTAATCATACAATCAAATTGTTTCCATAAAGAGTTAAGGTTGTTATAGTAATCAGCAAGAGAGGACCCACTTTGACTAAGTGAGTTTATATTTTTATGCAGATTAAAAATAGCTGAACCATCAACCTTATCATACGTATCTTTAAGATCATTCCACATTTCATAAGCAGTTTTAGCATATATAGCACCAGCAAATAGTTCAGGGCTGAGAGAGTTAAGAATCCAAGTAACCACAACAGAGTTACAAGTATCCCATTGATTAGCAAGATTAGGGTTCGAATCATCTCTTATGCAAGTACCATCAATAAACCCTAATTTATTATGGTTCCTTAAGGCAAAAGTCATGGCCATATTCCATATTTTATAATTTTCACTTCCAGTGAGTTTGATAGTAATGATGGGAGTCCCATTAGTGTTATTAGGGTGTAAGTACAAAGCATCCCCAAAGGATAAGCTTTTCTCAGTGGAACCACCACCACCAGCAGAATCACCAGCAACCATAATATAGACAGTAAGACAGACAAATAATACAGACAGGGATAATAATAAGACCAAATAGATAGATAAATAAGACTATGAATTTAAGAAACAACAGGCACCAAGCCTGTGGACTAGGGTAAACCAGAGCAGGTATTCGTACCACTCAAAGGTGGCAGATCAAGATGTTAGTCTACCCGTTTGCACCCACAAAGACTTAAGTACTGTATGTTTGAAGAAGAGATAAGACTTAGACTTACAGAGAGATATGCAGCGGAAGAACAAATCACAATTACCTTAGATTCACTTAGTCTAAGGCTAATTGTAAGTAGAAGATAACCAGTGATTACACACGTAGCAATAACCCCAAACCACCAATATGTTGCCGGAGAGAATCAATGAGCCTGTCGCTCTGATACCATGTACGAAAGTATAGGCAACCAAGATGAACAATATAATTTTTATTCAGATCTAAGCTGAAATAGTCAGCTTAGATTAAGTTTACAATAGTATCCAAATGTTACAAGGTTAGATTAATGTCAATGAGACAATAATCATGTAGATGTAAAGACAAGACAAGATCAGTGAAATGATCAGAAAGAATAGAAGAGAGTGATACAAAAGACTGCACACTCAAGTGTTTGTAACCCTAGATAAAGGGACTTATTAAATAGGAGATTAAGTTTCACTAAGACCCCTCTAACGGCTAGTAGAGACTCATCAGCAGAAACGAAGAAAGGCTTCAGCAGAAATGAGCTTCTTGGAACTTTAAATCTTTTATCCTTTGTCCAGGTTAAACCCCTGTAATTAATCCTGCAATAAGCCACAACTTGAAAGTCATTAGTAATTGATAGAATGATATGTTTGCCACAGATTACCAACCCAGAATTTAACAATTTTCCTTCTTTAATTTCTTCCATCTTATTGTGCAATGGAGTTTTTTTTTTGGGATAATAATTGTATTTTTTAAAATCAATTTAACAAAATGAGTATTTTGAAAAATATTTAAGGAAACATGATAAGTTTGAAGAATGTGCTTCTTATGTTTACAAAACCTGCTAAAACCGTAATCCGTTATCAAAATTCCACTACTTTCTAATGACCAGTTTTATACAACATCAATATTAACATGTACAAAATTCTATGTAAACTACTTTATAAACATCAAACAAAATTAGACGTAAACCAAATGAATACAATCATACATAGAATTATACAAAGCAAATGTAAATGATGATATAGTTAAACCTATAATCTAAAAGTTTTAAACTAATCAGATGTGTCTTAAAATCCAAACGAGGAGATTTGCATGATTTATTAAAAACATCAACTTCTTACTTTGAATAAACTTAACCAAAAGAAAATAAGAAATATGATGATTAAAAGTGAATGTGCTAGAGAATGGATCCGATATTTTTTTTTCATGTAGAATAGAAAGCGTTTGTATATGATATAATGAGAGAAAAATGATACAACGTAATAAGAAGTGGATGGTTGTTTACCAATTTTGTTTGGAATGAAGGTGATATGTTTGAATAGTCTCTAGATTTTTCTTTTCAGTTTTTAACAAAATGTTAAAGAAAGTCACGTATTAAATTAAATAGTTTTGAAAGCACTCATTTTGCTAAATTTATTTTTTAGAATACCATGGTTAACTAAAAAAAACTCTTGTGCAATGAGACTAATTATACGAGTTCAATCCAAACATAAATATGAACATGCTTAATAATCATAAAACCTACATAATTTGATCATGCAATACACATAAACACAACATGTATTTCATATTTTCAGAGTTTTGAAAACTTGAATTTTAAAGTAAACTTACTTGCAAAGGAAATAAAACTTAAAGATCGAACGTGCTGATAACGTGTTGTATAACAACGAGCCTAGTAGCACAATGTGAACAATTAGCAAGGAAATATAAGAGAATATGAAAGGGAAAGATAGAACTTGTTATTAGTGTGTCTTCACAATACATTAGGTGCCTCTATTTATAGGGACCTTAACATGAATGGTATTAAGTACAAAATGAGATGTTACAAGACCAATCATAAAGGTGAAGGTTACTAGTTATGAGATATGAATGTGAAGATTAATGTGTATAATCACATAATAACTATTCATAATAAAAAAAACCTTATTAACAAGTCTCAAAACATTTTATCTTGTAGTAAAAAGACTAAAAGTAAAAATGTAAAATGTGTTGTGTAATACTCAATAAACATAAATGTTTTTTTTTTTCTTTTTTTTTTTCTCTCTCTCTCTCTGAACAAGGTGGTTTTTATTTAATAACATTTGTCTTGGATGAGGAAAACAATCGGTTTTGTTATTAGTATTACATAATCGTAAAAATGTGGTACAAATCATGACTTGATTTTGTTCAAAATCGAGTCTTGCAAATTTGCTATTGAAGACGCGTCCTCAAAAAGAACGTAATAAGAGAAGATGCGTTTTGGGTGTCCAAGACTCGATCGTCAATCCATTATTAAGGTTGGTCTAATGGTGACCGTAAAGGTAAATTTGCCTTTTATTATAACTTGTAAAATAAGTTTTGCTAAGCAACAAATTTTTATGAAAAACCTTTCATAGAAGCTCATGAGTTTCATGTTAGGTGCAAACAACTTTAAAGTGGTCACGCCAACTTTTTGAAAAATGAAGGCTTTACCTGGTTTTAGTTTGTGCGATGGTGGGTTCAACCTGTGGATTAGTCGGCCAAAAAATCGATAACCATGGTTAAAAAAAAAAAAAAAAAAAAAAAAAAAAAAAAAAAAAAAACGGATGTTTAAACTTATAAACTCTTTGAAACACAAAGTCGAACTTATTTTTTCTAAGTAAGCTCATAAGTCATTGTTAGTAGACAGAAGAATGTTTATTTTGATTGGACTGGTTTGTTTGGCAATTCTTAGAACAACCTTCCCTCTTTTTATCATGTAAGGCTCTAATTCCTTGTTAGTGTGGTCCGTTTTATTTAACCTCACTAAAAGATCCCCTTAGACAAGCTAAAACAAACACTATTTTTATCATAATGATCGAGAATTCTTTCTTGGTCCAAAAGTAAAAAAATAAAAAATAAAACTAAATTTCAATATTTAAGAGTTTACATTTTCACCGTATATCCTAGGCTAATTATTCAATACTTTCTCTGATTATATTACAATAAATTTACATCTCAAGCATCTAAATTTCAATATTTGAGACATCCAAATAGGGAAATGTGGACTATTATTTTGAGACGGAGGGAGTAATATTTAAGGAAACCAAAATTTCAATCATTGTCGATTTTTTTTCTTTGTGGCCGACAATTATTGTCGACTAATTAATCAAAGTTTGCGTTTGTACGTTTGTTTGCGAGATACAAAATAATTTGTGGGCCTACGGCTTAATAATTTAATTATATCTTATTTAGTTTAGTACTAGCATGTATTCATTCATATAGCTGCCTAACTCGCATAACGTTAACCTGAGAAACCAAACTTCTACCATGGGGGCGGATTCGTTATAGAGTCCGCCAGATCATCTGTCTACCATAACTTCCTTAACCTCATAGTCTCAGAATCCAATGTTGTGGCTGTGTCTGTAGACTACTGACTCGCGCCAGAGTTTCAACTTCCTGTCGTGTATGAGGACTCATGGGACGAGATCAAGTGGGTCGCACAACATGTTAATGGAAATGGTCCTGAGTCATGGTTAAATGAATACGCGGATTTTAAAAATGTTTTTCTAGCGGGTGATAGTGCTGAAGGTAATATAGCACATCATATGGCTATACGGGTTAGGTCAGGTTGTCCCGAGGGATTAGAGTTTAAGGGTGCTATTTTGCTCCACCCATATTTTTGGGGTAAAGAGCGGATTGGTAACGAGTCAAAATGGATAGAATCCGGGAAGGTTAAAAATTTGGATAAAGTTTGGGGTATAGTGAGCCCGGGAAGCGGCGGGCTAGATGACCCACTGATTAACCCGGAAATGGATACGAGAATTGCGGCTATGGACTGCTCCAGGATGTTGGTTTGTATAGCTGGGAATGATTTTATGAGGGATAGAGGTTGGAACTATACAAAAATTGTTGAGAAAAGTGGTTGGAATGGTGACTTGGAGGTAGTTGAGGACAAAGGTGAAGAACATGTGTTTTTCCTAATTAAGCCTGATTCTGCAAATGCTTGTTTATTGCGTACTAGGATTTGTAGTTTCATCAGTAAGACTTAGGAAAATGTTTTATGTGTTCAATTTTCATATCATCGTATGTTTAAGTTAATCTTTATGAAGTTACAGGTTGTAATTAGTATGTCATGTGTTATGAAAAATGTATAACTTACAACAATAAAGGCTTAAGCATGTTCAAGTTTATTTGAAAATACATATGTGTTCAACTTCTAAATGTAAACCATATTCTTTAGAGTTTACGGTGTGTTTCTTTTTTCCCTTAGCTAAGGGATTGGGTCCATAAACACATATAATATTATTTCTTTTCTAAATGGGACCTACTATTTTCCTTAATTGATTTATATTCACAAGGCATAAATTTTAATGTCTTCCCTAATAAGAGGCTTATATAACGCTCAGTTCTCGAGTTGAAATAGAAAAGGAAAGTAAAGGAAATGGAAAGTTTTTTGTGTTCTTGAGTCTTTTTTAAAGGAGGAAAGTGAAATGGAAAGAAAATAGGGAGGAAGATTTAGTAAGTAAATCTTCCTCCCACTTTTGGGAGGAAAGGGAAAAGAAACGGAAGCATATGTTGTATAAAGACTAATATACCATTTTTAAAACATTTGACATTAACAATTAAAGGGCATATATGTAATTTGATCAAGTTATTTTCTTTTTCCTCTCACTCAAGAACATGATTATGATTACTTTCATTTTCTTTTCCTTTATCTCAAGAATATAACAACTAACACTTACTTTCCTTTTCCATTTCTTTTCCCTTTTCTATTCTTTTTCATTTCCCTTCCCTAAAAACTCAAAAACTGAGCGTAAAGGTAAGACCCACATGATCCGCTAAGAAAAAAAAAGAAACACTGAGCTCTAAGGAGGAGAACGAATGCTGTATTTGTGGGCCAAGGAGGTAATAAAGTAAACAGTTTAGAACTTTGAATACAACCTTATTAGTTTGTTGTATCTTTGATAAGAATGATAGCTAAAGTCGTTTCTTTAATACCTAAATTGTTACTGTAATATATTTTAATAGGAAAATGATAAATGGACCTAACTAAAAATGCTTAAAAAGAGACATAATGCATAAATTAATTGTACAGTATTATTACTGTACAATTAATTTATGCATTATGTACAATTAATTGTACAGTACAATTAATTGTACAGTACTGTTACTGTACAATTAATTTATGCATTATGTCTCTTTTTAGGCCTCTTTAGTTAGGCCCATGTATCAAAGTTCATCTTAATATCTTGGGTTTTTCTAACATGTGCCCCCTTAAGCACACCAAAAGGACGGCCGGATCCACGAAAAAGGACGTCCGGACTTACAAAAAATACACTTTTCAAATAAAATATGTGGGTCCGGACGTCCTTTTTCGTGGGTCCGACCGTCCTTTTGGTGTGCTTAACATGTGCCCCCGAGACACATGTTAGAAAAACCCTAATATCTTATTAACAATTATGCAGTTGAGTTGTGTACTCAGTAGAGGTGCACAAAAACCGTTTTTTTACCGGTTTTCGGTTTTTGGAAAACCGGTTTTTAAAAAACCGGTTTTGCCAAAAATCAGTTTCGGTTTTTCCGGAATCGGTTTTTTTCGGTTTTAAATTTTCGGAATCGGTTTTTTTCGGTTTCAAATGTTCGGAATCGGTTTTTTATCGGTTTTTAACCGGTTCGGTTTTTTCGGTTTTAAATGTTCGGATCCGTTTTTAATCGGTATTTTACCGGTTCGGTTTTTTTTCGGAATTTAAAACATTTAATACATTTCGAATACAATCATAACTTTTATTTAAACAATACAATCATACAACTAAAACTATAAAATACAAATACATTTCGAATACAATCATAACTTTTATTTAAACAATACAATTATAGAACTAAAAATGAATAAATACTAATACATTTCGAGCTTCGGCATGGCCATCACCCAAAAACATATTAGTATACTCAAGTATATCGAGCTTCGGCATTGCCATCACCCGTGTATACTCAAGAAATTAAATCATCCAAAAAATTTTCTACATCTAACTCTTCAACATCAAATGGTTCAAATTCACCTTCATCTAATTCGGTAGCCGGAGGTGATATCCCCATGTCATCTTCTTCTTGTGCTATAGTTTCTTCAAACGGCTACTGTGCTACAGTGGTCGTTTTTACAGAAATCGGTTTTAAAAACCGGTGAAAACCGGTTTTGAATTCCAACGGTCAAATTTTGACCGGTTTTCACCGGTATTCAAATCCACCGACTCTTTTGACTTTGCGCTGACCGGTTTTTAAAACCGGTTTAACCGGTTTTTAGCGGTTTTCGACCAAAAAAAAAAAAAATCGGTTTTAACCGGTTTTTTCAAAAAACCGGTTAAACCCAGTTTTAGAACCGGTAAAAAACCGGTCGGCTAGAAAAACTGAAAACCGGTACAACCGGTTCGGTTTTAGAAAACCGGTTTCGGTTTAGTAAAAACCGGTTCCGGTTTTGTGGGTCGGTTTTTTTGAAAACCGGTTTAGTGTTGCACCTCTAGTACTCCCTCCGTCTCAATTTAATTGTCAGGAGAGAGAAAACACAAAGTTTAATAAAAGTGGGGCAACTTTAATTTTCAACCACACAAATAGAATATTCTCCCTTTAGATTATCTAGTTTTTACTAAAAAAAGAAAGTGGACAATCTTTTTGAGACATCCAAAAATGGAAATATGGACAATTAAATTGAGACGGAGGGAGTACTCAGCAAGAGGTGGTAACATTTGCTAGATTCCAAACTCATTTTATTGTCATTATTTTAACATGAGTTTTTTTTATAAAGCTTCTACAAGTTGTTTAAATCCTATTTGAGCATGGTGATATGGATGTTCATCTGACATCTGGGACAACACGCTGGCTGCAACCGTTGAGAAAAGCCCTAAGTAAAAGCAGAAAATAAGGTGCTGACATGATGTGGAGTTCAATGGTGATGGATCATGAACCAAAAAACATTTGTTTGAGACCTTTGGCTAAAGCTAACATTGAAAAGTAGAAGTCGTTGCTTGATATTACAAGATATGAACGCACATCAAATTTCGCTTTGTGTTTGAAAACTTTTTATCTACTGTCGAAATATATTATTTCTCGTTTATGTTGGTGTTATCGTTGGATCGCTTCAGTTTGGTTTGTTCATGTATGTAGTACGCCCTTTTGTTTGACTAAAATGGTTGCTCTTGATTATTTTTTATTGTTTTTCTTCCTGCATGTTTATGTATCTTTTGACACGATTGAGGGCCAGATTTTAATAAACTTAGACGAAGGCACAGCAATATTGTTTGGAATTATATATCATGACAATCAATAATAAAACACAAAACATCAAAGAATACATGAGGAAGCGTATAGGAAAGATTAATGAATAATTAATTAACATAAACAAGAATATGCGTACGTTTATTGATTCTAACCGAACAAGAATCAAATCCACAAAACTAGCAATCGGATAAACCCTAATTAAGGTTTATAGGATTATTACAATTACCCCTTACCGATTTTGTAATTCAATCCAAGAATACTAACAATAATGTTTTATTACCACTTTCTTGTACACACGTACTATAACAAATTAAAGTAATGCTAGTTTTAATTAAACAAAACAATTTGATTTTAGAAAAGCAATGTGTCGACACCCTTGAGGTGTTAGTCGACCGAATATAAGCAAAAACACACACAAACTATTTAGGTTTTAGCTTATGAGTACAAGAGATGCAAAAACCAAGACCCCTAGCCTTGTATATATACTCAACATAACTTGGTGAACAAGTTGAGTTTGGGGTGGGTTGGGATAACCCCTTGGCCAATCGGTATACTGATCCCAAAGGGATTCCGGAACCTTCCCAATATTAATTTTGCAATCTAGTCCTTTCCAATTACATTTAACGACCGTTAGTCCATTACACTTAATTACTTAACGCCCGTTATATTATTTCGTTTAATTAATAAATAAATATAACATTTACATTTAATTATTAACTTTAATTCTCATACGCAAAGTGTGCAATCCCGTGGTCTCTAGTTCGATCCTAACTAACGTCTACTAATTTATATCCATAAAACTAACAGCTCCCACTTGGATATATCTTAATAGAGTGATCACATCGGTTAGCGTCTAGCAACACTTCGATGCCTCTAGTACAACTCGAGTAAGGCTCCTAGAAAACCTTTTAATGATTTCTCATTATTATTATCCTTTTGTTTCTCATACCACCTTAAATAAAGATATGGAATTAAGTCATTCTTTATTCAACTATTTTGTTTCTCGTTTTAAGTGACTGACCAAGATTACCAAATCTTCTGAACATATTCAGGGGAGATTTTGGGTGCGAGACTAACCCTACGAGGGGCCCAGCAGTATTAAACTCCAAATAAATTTGAAGGAACAAATTCTATCTTGACTACGAGACTAACCTACAAACTTTGTAACACTTCTGGAAACAACCCTTATGACTACCAGTTACGTATAGCGTTAAGTTGCCCCACAGAAATGCACTACATTCATGACACTTATCTGGTATCTCAAGTATGAGGATAACTATTCACAATTTACTTATAACAATATCCACAAAGTAAATTATGTAGTTGGGATAAGTCCTATATTCAATTTATTGAATATCATCCAAAAATGGTATGCATTCTCATCAATATACTTTCAAGTATATCCTACCACATCTCTCAGATTTGTCTTAGTTTAATGATACTCTCATATCATTAATCGACAACGGACAATTTAGAATAACTTAGTTACATATGGATTAAACATGCAAATATAGGACAACAATATTATAAATGAAAATAAACATAATCAAAATTTTATTTTATCAAAATAATAAATGTTTTACAATATCCTTTATCCAAATACTAATCACAGTTCTGCATGAAACTTAGCTGATCCATTCACTAAGGCTTTGGCTAGAGAAAAGCTTGTTGGAGTTGCCAATGCAATTGTACTTCGCGGACTTGCCAATCAAAATAATAAATGTCATCTGTGTGAACTTTCAATAGATTAATTTCACCTTCGCGGACTTGTTCCCGAACATAGTGATACTTCCATAGAAAATGTCTGGTGCCCTTCATGACTCCAGGTTCATTGGTAAATATGATTGCAGCAGAATTGTCACAATACATATCAATAGGAGATTCAATTGAAGGCATAACACCAAGCCCTGAAATGAATTTCCTAATCCAAACAGCCTCCATTGCAGCTTTTGAAGCAGCTATGTATTCGGCTTCTGTCGCAGACATCGCAATCGTACTCTGCTTCTTGCTCTTCCAGTCAACTGCTCCTCCATTGATGACAAAGACATAACCCGTCTGAGACTTCGTATCATCTTTATCACACTGCCAGGACGCATCACAGTAACCTGTAACACCAAGCTCTGTGTCTGGATTTCCACCATACACTAAAAACATATCTTTCGTATTTCTAAGATACTTTAAAATATGTTTAACAGCAGTCCAGTGAAGCTCATCTTGATTCTGTTGATATCGACTGGTCATGTTTGAGCGAATGCCACATCTGGCCTTGTGCATCTCACAACATACATAATAGATCCTACTGCCGAAGCATAAGGAACTTTCTGGATGCGTGCCACTTCAGTAGGTGTTGAAGCACACATATCGCTACATAAGCCACGCTTTACTTCCATCGGCAAATATCATTTCTTGGAATTTTGCATATTGAATCTCTTCAATATTTTATCAATGTAAGCGCTTTGACTTAAACCAATTAACCGCTTTGACCTATCTCGGTAGATCTTGATTCCCAGAATGTATGCAGCTTCTCCTAAATCCTTCATGGAAAAACATTTTCCAAAATATGCCTTAATATTTTGCAAACTTGGAATGTCTTTTCTCATAATTAATATGTCATCGACATAAAGGATAAGGAAAATTACATCACTCCCACTAACTTTGTGATATACACATGGCTCATCAAGATTTTGAATAAATCCATACCTTTTGATTTCTTCATCAAATCTCTTATTCCATTGCCTTGATGCTTGCTTCAATCCATAAATGGACCTTTGAAGTTTGCATACACGGTTTGGAAAGTGTGGATTCACGAACCCCTCAGGTTGCTTCATATAGATGTCTTCATCTAAGCGACCATTCAAGAAGGCGGTTTTGACATCCATCTACCATATCTCATAGTCATAGTACGCTGCTATAGCTATGAGAATTCTAATAGCTCTAATGTCTGCTATAGGAGAAAAGGTCTCCTCGTAATCTATGCCATAAGTTTGAGTAAAACCTTGCGCAACTAGACGAGCTTTATAGATGTGTATATTGCCATCCATGTCAGTCTTTATTTTATAGATCCACTTACTTCCAACCACCTTGGCGTTTGGAGGTAAGTCGACCTCTTCCCAGACTTCATTATCTTTCATGGATTGCATTTCCTCATTCATTGCAGCTTGCCATTTGTCCTTTTTAGGACTTGCCATGGCAGCTTTATAACTAGTAGGCTCTCCAAGATCTCCTAACATAGTTTCCTCAACCTCTATGTTAAGACATAGACGTTCAGGTGCACGCGTAGACCTTACGGATATACGAACAGGAATCACTTCAACTTCTGGTGGAGGACCCAGACTATCAGGTTCTACCAAAAGTACGTTAGTGTTTTCAGAAGGTAATGTATCTTCTTGATCATCTTCCAGATCATAGACTCTCCCACTAAATTCTTGAGATACGAGATCCTTTTCAAGAAAATCTCCATACCTAGCAACAATTACTTTATTTTCAGTTGGATAGTAAAAGTAGTAACCCATAGTTTCCTTAGGGTATCCTACGAAGATACACTTTACAGATCTTTGTTGGAGTTTATCTGCTGAGTCACGTCTAACATACGCCTTGCAACCCAGACCTTTAAATAAGACAGGTTAGGAGCTTTACCATGCCATATTTCATATGGTGTCTTATCAACCTTCTTTTTGGAAACCATATTCCGAATGCGAACAGCTGATTCTAAAGCATAATCCCAAAAGGATAAATGTAGAGTAGTAAGATTAAACATTGATCGTATAATATCCAACAATGTACGGTTTCTTTTCTCAGATACACCATTTTGTTGTAGAGTATATGGAGATGTGAGATTCTGGACAATTCCATTCTCAGCTAAGTAATCTTTAAACTCTTGGCTTAGATACTCGCCTCCTCTATCGGATCGAAGAGCTTTAATCTTCTTTCCCAATTGCAGCTCTACTTCTGCTTTGAAAACCTTAAATATTTCAAACACCTCATGTTTATGCTTAAGTAAATAAACATAACCATAACGGCTGAAATCATCAGTAAAGGTTAAGAAGTAGCTAGCACCTCTCTTTGACACATGCCTAAGTGGTCCACACACATCAGTATGAATAAGAACAAGTAGATCAGACGCCCTCTCCATATTGCTATGAAAAGGTTTCTTCGTCATCTTCCCAGATATGCATGACTCACATTTATCAAATGATTCATCATCGATATTTTGCAAAAGCCCTTCGTGTTGTAGCTTTTGCATGCGAGCCTTGCCTATATGAGCAAGTCTACAATGCCAAAGATAAGAAGAATTCAAGACCAATTTCATTTTCTTATTGATGCTAAACATCGAATTATTATATTTGTTAGATTCATTTCCAATCACATCAATTTCAAACACACCATTCACAGTAATCTTATTCAAATAAAATACACCATTTAAAGAAATAGAAATTCCATTACATGAAATAGTATGAGTAAACCATCATCCAACAATACTGAAAAGGAAACAACACCTCTAATTATAGAAGGTGCATAATAACAATTGTTCAATAACAGTATTAAGCCCGAAGGCAATACTAAACTAAACACTCCTATGGCTTCAACAACTGCAGGTGCCCCACTGCCCACATGCAGATATTGATCCCCATTGGCGAGCTTCCTCTCCACTCTAAACCCCTGCAGTGTATTACAAATGTGAATACCACATCCCGTATCATATACCCAAGAATTTTTATGATTTAGAGTAAATAATTCAATTACAAATAAGTTACCTGAAGGACCGGCGCCCGAGGACCCAGCATACTTCATCTTATTTGCCCGCAATTCATCAAGATAGAGAGCACAGTTTCTCTTTCAATGCCCAACGACCTTGCAGTGGTGGCATGCTTGATCCTTTTTAGGATTTTCCTTCCTAGGAGTAGGGTACTTCTTGGGTTCTGGTTGATAGGCCATAACATGTTTACCCTTATCAACTTTCCCTTTGCCCTTTCCCTTTTTGTTGGTCGCACGCTGCAGTTTTGGCTTATTTATCCTTCCACCCTGAATAGCAAGTACCTAGGGAGTAGGAGCCTTCTGAGGTAACCCTTTTTCATAATCAATTAGCAATGCGTGTAGGTCAGTAACTGTCTTCCCCACGCAGTGCATATTGAAGTTCCGAACAAAACCATTGAAATCCTTGTTAAGGGATATGTTGATCAAGTTCACAGCAATGTCATTTTCATAAACTTTGCCAAGTTCTAGTAATTGGTCCATGTATCCTTTCATCTCCAATACATGAGCACTTACGGGTTTACCCTCTCCCTGCTTGCAGCTGTGTAATGCATCGATCAAATCATAAATTTCGACAGCCGCAGGTTTCTCAAACATAGTTCGGAGTTCATTGAGCATGTTGTATGGGAAGTAGTTTTCGAACTGCTTTTGAAGAGCAGGTTTCATCGTTCCCAACATTAGGCAAGCCACATCGTTTTGACACTTATACTCAACCTTCCAAGCAGCCTTTTCCTCGTCAGATGCGGCAGGTGCTGGTTCAACAGGGCAAGGCGTGTACAGATAATCCAACCGATCAGCAACTCTACAGACAATTCTCTAAGAGCGGTGCCAATCATTGAAATTCTTAGAGCCAGTCAACTTTTCTCGATCAAAAAAACTTTTGAACGCAGAACTTAGTGCAGTGTTAGTGTTATCGTTGTTTTGAGCCATTTCTACAGAAAAAAGTTCAAGTATTAGTATTTTCGATAATACAACTTTTCAAAAAAATAAAATATACCCATGGTAATATAAACATATAACCATATAATTTTCTCGAAAAACCAGGATCCAAATTATCATAGGTTCATTACATCAGTTGATCTGCTAGTAACGAAAGCATGTAATAAGGTAATCTGTTGAAAAATAATTGGCAAACAATTTCCAATTCCTAGATCATTATGGTATTTATATTTTCCAACGTTATTGCAAATATAAACATGTTTTATCCCATCTTATGCCTTGAGTCCAGGTCTCACTTCCTACTCAATTTAAGTGTCTAACTTAAAGAACTGCAAATATGTTCATGTAAGGTCTGACTTTACATAAAGATTTACCTTTCCATCACAATCTCGCCAAGTTCTGACATGACGTAAATTGCAACTTCAAGTGTTCCTTTAACTAGATGGCACAAACTTAATTTATAAAGGGTACTAGTTTTGATTTTATGGTGTCAAATCAAATATGTACAAAGATGTCATGCATTCATCTTGTAGCATAAATTTTAATAAAAAACTTTTTATTTACCAATTTATAAAGATCAAATTATCAAAGTTTTGATTAAGGTATTGGTTTCGCCAATAAAGGAATATACCTTTAATTATCATCCATTATACCGTACTTTTGCATAAGTCTAAAGAATTAGTGTTTCGGATAATTACCACAGAAGTGGTGCATGGAATTAAAGCTAATTCGCCCTTAAGATGATTTTGTACGCATAGCCTACTTGGTAACTCCAATTTGACTCGCAAGGAAGCGGAGAATTCGGTCAGCGTTGAAGCAATAACCTCCTTCTTTAGGGTCACAATTTAATGCGCTGATAAGGTTTTAAAATGTACCTTTTTGAGGGGTCGTTTAAGCCCTTATTTGATCACTTTTGTATCCGTTATTACTTAATATCGTTCCTTTTCACTTTTTAGGTATCTTGAAGGCAAAATGCTGGAATGACACTTATTCGGATGAAAAGGCGCGAATATACGAAGAAAATGGCCAAAGTCAAGAATCGAGACACTCAGGCTGCTGAAACTGAAGGGGACGGCGTCAGGTGTTATCTGCGACGCCGTCGGACAACTTTTGTGACGGCTCAGTAGCCAAATTGCCCATTTACAAGTGACGGCTTCAGGTTTTAAAAGAGTAGGGCGTCGCATCCCAGACGCCCTAGATTTGATCCAGACGGCGTCAGAAGATGAAGCCGACGGCGTCACAACCATAAGGTGACGCCGTCACAAGCTGCAACATGCGCGCGAAGTAGCTGATACTGTTTTGGCCATAACTTTTGCATACGAACTCGGATTCAGGTGATTCAAAAGCCCACGCGACCAGAACGAGAAAATCTACAGTTTGGTGAAAAAAATCGTTGTGATGCCGTCACTCTTTAGGTGTGACGCCGTCACCCTTTGCCGACAGAAAATCTGCCTATAAATACAACATTATAACTTCACTTTTTGTAAGCCCTAAACCCTAAGTCCGATTCTGGGGTTTAGGTAGGTGTTTTTCCAGCAATTAAAGGGTTTCAAACACTCTATAAACATCGTGTAATGGTTTGTTTGTTAATCCAATCCTATGGTATGTCTTCAATTATGATTGTTGCTTGCTCTTCATTAATTATTCTTGGCTAATTCACCTAGTGTTTGCTTATGATTGTATGAAACTTGTATGTAATTAATTAGATCTTATTGTTTTCTTAGTGATGCTTGTGTCTAGCTTCATCATTAGGGGTGTGACAATTTCAATGAGTCTAATTGGTTTAGTTTATAATTCTTGCATCCTACTGTCTCTTGTTTGATTGGTTGTCTCTTATCTTAATTGTAATTGGCTTAGGAGTGCGACTAGGCTATCGTTGTGTTTAATACTTGACAAATCTTTGATAGTTTATGAATGACTTAGTGGATTTCCTTTACTAAACCCAAAGATAACCTCAAAGTTAGTTTATGAATGACTTAGTGGATTTCGTTTACTACACTTAAAGGTGACTTCAAAGAGTTAGGGAATGCACACCTTACGACCTTATAAAACACAACGCGTTAAGAATAAGGACGTGATAATTCAACCATCAATAGGACGTGACAATTCAGTAGGTAGAATTGGATAGCTAGCAAGGAGTAATACATCATAAGTAGATACGCTTCACGTTCTTGGTAGACCCATAATTTAGTTAGTATCTTTTGGGATAGTTGACTAGCAACTAATTCCATCCTCCCCTTCAAAACCGAGATTAATTCATAAAATATAAAAATACAAAAATAATCATCCCTCACCTTTAGACTTAAATCGACATACACTTCATCATAACGACACTATTCCCCTAGAGAACGATATCAATTTTCGTGGCTTACCCTAATACTACACTACAACGATTAGGTTCACCGCCTAGGGTGTTGAAAAACTTGCTCGACGAAAAGGAAGTTCCTTTGACCCCGAACGACGCGTGTAGCGTTATCATGCGCTCCCCTCCTTGTACCCCCCACACAGTCCGTCAAATTGGGTGAGTCGTTCTCACTATTTGTATCAAAATCATCAATCAATTAAACTATTGAAAACTTAACTCTTCAAAAACAAATCAAATTTCACCATTGTTTAGTCCGTTTTATTTTTCTATTCAAAATTACCCTTTGCTTAAAACTTGTCACACATAATAAACAAACAAGTAAACAAATAAAAAAATAAATAACTAAAAAACAATGCGCACATAACTAACCATTAATACATGTAAACAAGTAGACACATGCAACTTATTTGATAAAACCTATTAATAATCAATGTCTAGGTTAATTAACGTATATATTAATTAGGGCTTTCACTTTCCCAATTGAAAGTGAGCCACATACATCAACTAATCGATTGCGTAAGCCATAATTTAAATATACCAAATTGCACAAAATTGATTCATTAATATATTATTGGAGTCTTCCCCAATTCAAGATTTATCAAAACAAATATGTGATAAAATATCTTAACAATTAAACAATAATTCAAGCAACTATCCATGACAAACATGCATGTATCATCATGGATATAACATAACAATTATTCAATTAAGTTACAAGATCGCATACAATTCTATGTCACATAACATATTATTCATGAATTTATCACGTAACACATATATTAATTCTAGGTTTCGATAAGGTTAACATAACAATTAATATATAAACCCAAATTTTTTTTAAAGTGATCGACCAAAAAAAATAAGGGGTACGCCCCATAAAAAATTTTAAATCGACCCAAATAAAAAAATAAACCAAAACCATAGAACAATCATATCAAACAACATACAATATTTGTTTTTTACGTGTTTAGTAATTAATTACTCATTAAAACCAATGACTTGTGATGCCATGGTTGGAATTATATATCATGACAATCAATAATAAAACACAAAACATCAAAGAATACATGCGGAAGCGTATAGGAAAGATTAATGAATAATTAATTAATATAAACAAGAATATGTGTACCTTTATTGATTCTAGCCGAACAAGAATCAAATCCATAAAACTAGCAATTGGATGAACCCTAATTAGGGTTTATAGGATTATTACAATTACCCCTTACCGATTTTGTAATTCAATCCAAGAATACTAACAATAATGTGTTAGTACCACTTTCTTGTACACATGTATTATAACAAATTAAAGTAATGCTAGTTTTAATTAAACAAAACAATTTGATTTTGGAAAAGCAATGTGTCGACACCCTTGAGGTGTTAGTCGACCGAATATAAGCAAAAACACACACAAACTATTTAGGTTTTAGCTTATGAGTACAAGAGATGCAAAAACCAAGACCCCTAGCCTTGTATATATACTCAACATAACTTGGTGAACAAGTTGAGTTTGGGTTGGGTTGGGATAACCCCTTGGCCGATCGGTATACTAATCCCAAAGGGATTCCGGAACCTTCCCAATATTAATTTTGCAATCTAGTGCTTTCCAATTACATTTAACGACCGTTAGTCCATTACACTTAATTACTTAACGTCCGTTATATTATTTCGTTTAATTAATAAATAAATATAACATTTACATTTAATTATTAACTTTAGTTATCATACGTAAATTGTGCAATCCCGTGATCTCGAGTTCGATCCTAACTCACGTCTACTAATTTAGGGTGGTGACATTAATGCCACACATACCTCACCCATATCTCACCACCCACCAATAATATCATTTAACATAATCTTATACCTCACCATACTTTTCTAGTAGCAACCATGATTCCATATCTCACTCAATTTTATTTTTTTATTTTTTATATTAATAATTATATTAAACAATTTTATAAAAACAATTTCACTATATAGAAAAATAAATTTAAAGATGGCTAATTAATATTTTCTTGTCACTATACCAAAATATCTTACAATATTTTTTGTCCAGGAGCGTGCTACTCACGTGCACCATAAACAAACATAAGCCACGTCTTTTTCTTTGGGTTAATATACAAAAAAGTTACTAAACTTTCAAAAATATTTGTCCTAAGTCACTAATGTTTATCTTCTGTCATCTAGGTTACTATACTTCACGGGTTTTTCACACATGTTACTAAACCTTTTTATATGTGCCACCCTAGTCACTACATGGAAGGGCAACTGGTTGTGACACATATGTTGCTAAACCTATACAAACAAGTCACTAAACGTGCAATGTCATCATTTTAAAGGTTTAGTAACATGTGCCACAACTCGTGAAATTTAGTACCTTAGATGACAGGAATGAAACATTAGTGACTTAAGACAAATTTTTCGCAAAGTTTAGTACCTTAGATAACATGTGCCACAACTCGGCGTGTATACACGTCAGCTTCTTAACCGGTAACAATAGGTTGTCTCACTATTGGTATCCAAGATAACCGGTTACGTGAAGTATAGTAACCTAGATGACAGAAGATAAACATTGGTGACTTAGGACAAATTTTTTTGAAAGTTTAGTAACTTTTTTGTATATTAACCCCTTCTTCTTTCATCCCAAACTGTTTGTTCTTCAACTCCATTTCTCTTCTTTCACTTTCAAAAAATGGAGTCCATTTTTCCAGAATAAAAACACACATTATTTCACCTTATATTAATCATGCAACGGTCCAAAATTTTGAAAACAAACACACGCTCCTCACCCATGTCAATTCGGCATGCCATACCGAAACACATCCATACCGCACGAAACCGAAACACAGGCAACGGTGTTGCCGTGTGGTTTCACTTCATACCGAACCATACCGACACCCAATGCCACCACCCTTATATCCATAAAACCAACAAATATAACGCATTTGGTTTCTGATCGTTGAGTTTATACCATATGTTGATTTTGGTTCATGATGATAGGTCTGTATATTTATAGTGTTTCGAAAGTCAGTTATTTGTTTGACGTTTGGCATTGACTAGCACGGTCAACGGATCCAGTAAAATTTAACCATTCACACTTTAACTCTTGGGGTGTGTTTGGTACAGAGAAATAAAGCCAGAGAAAAGGAAATGGCTTTAATTCTCGTGTTTGGTAAGCCAGAGAAATGGAAAAGCGGAGAAATTGGAGAAATTGGTGGGGAAATGAAGAGAGTTGAGTAGTGTAATTTAAGTAGCCTCATTTCCCTTAATTTTGTGGAGAAATTGGAAAAATGGATTAATTTTTTTGAAAAAATGTTTTTTTTTTTTTTTTTTTTTTTTTTTTACATTTAAAAAAATATTTTAAAAAAAATTATTTAAAAAAAAAATAAGTTTAAAATTATTTTAAAAAAAAATAAGTTTTTTTTTTAAATAAATACATTTTAAAAAATATTTTTTATAAAAAAACAAGTTTTTTTTTTTTTAAGTAAATACATTTTAAAAAAATAAGTTTTTTTTAATATTTTTTTTAAAGAAAGTACATAAATTTTTAAAATTTTTTTTTTAAAAAAGATATATTTTTTTTTAAAATAATTTTTTTTAAATATTTTTTAAGAATTTTTATTTAGACAAAATATTATTTAAATAAAATTTTTTTCATTTCTCGGGTCAAGTCTCTGTTGTTACCAAACATTAGAATTGAACAAAATTCTCTACTGATTTCTATTCTCTGAGATTCTATTATCTACTTCATTTATTTTCTCTGAATTTCTCTCTACCAAACGCACCCTTGCTTTCATGTCCATTTGAATCGTAATAGTTGCATGTCTACTTATAGCATTGTTTTAACCGACTCAGTACTATGACCCCGACTCTATTTATCTATCCCTTTCCCGACGCTGTTAAGGAGGATCGCTAACCCAACTCTTTGAATCTCTGACTAAGCCTGTTCCTCGAGTATATTAATACTTCTTCAAAATTAATAACCTTCTTTTTCACTTTTACAACTACATGTTGATTATTAAAACTTTATAACTAACGATTTAATGAATGTAATAATTCCTTTCAATATCCTCGTGATCCACAGGCCTTAGCTTGGGTTAACGTTGTCAAAGTGAAACCATATATCAAATTAAGGATATATGTATCAACTGTTACCAATGTTTCAAGTTGTTTATTGTTTAACATGCATGTACATCTACATAAATGACACGTTATATATCATTTTTAAATTTTTTCATATACTTTTATTAATAACTTCTTTCCGGTTTGAACTTTTTTTATCTTTTCTTTTTTTTTTTTCTCTTTTTTTTCTTTTTACGTTTTAGGCGTTTACAGAATGAACATGGGCGACTCGAGTGTTTGACATTGATTGCATACCTTGCCTCTTTAAAACTAATGAATAATGATCAACTGGCAGGGCCGGCCCTGGCTATGGGCGGCGCGGGCGACAGCCCAGGGCATCAAAAAGAGAGGGGGCATCAAGTTTTTGACCTGTGAATCGGTTTATGTGAAAAGAAAATTGAGTTTTTGAAAGTATTACTAGCTTTGTTTCTTTGTGCCTCTAATTTAGTTAAGAAAAAATTAAAAAAGAAAGAACTCAAGTGGCTGGACATGAATGCCAGACTTTTGGAGGAAGAAAGGAAGTTCAGATTTTGGGAGGAAGAAGATGTTGGCTATTTGTATTATGTTTTTTGAAGTCCATGTACTTATTAATTAATTTATTTCAAAAATACACCTTTAACTTTCAACATATTTTACTTAAGGCCTCTTAGCTTTATTACTTTCGTTTTTCACTTTCATTTCTCATTTATCTTTTATTTGATAATATATTTCCTTAATTTGTTAGACATATTATCTATTATGCCACTTTTACTTTATAAACATTGCATCACAAAATCTATAATGTTTTCTTTTAGTCAATAGCGGTATATGTAAAACATTTGATTGATTTTCTTAGTTTCACAAATCAAGTAATCTATTTCGCTAAAATAATATATACATATTAATATCAGTCGTAACATGTTCTTTACTTTTGATCATATATAAATTTCAAATATGATACAAACGTGTTCTAATTCTTTTACTGTAGTTATCTGTTTTTGTTATAATGCACTTTGAACCAACCTACAAAGTAAATTAAACTATTTAATAGTTGTCTTACAAAAATTTTAGATAATACGCGAAGTTTGTTTATATGCCATACCTTTAAGTACGGCATTATTTTAAATTTTCGCCCAGGGCATCACATGCCATTCGAAATCTCAGGACCGGCCCTGTCAACTGGATAAGACAATACATGCACATTTACTATTTTAATAGTTATAAACCAAATTGTTTATTTAATCATTCACATATTACTTACGGAGTATTATTCAATTCCTTTCACAAAATAATGAAACCTACTTACGAGCGTTGATGTTTGTTAATTTATTCTCGCATGTAACTTCATGAATAATATCTTTAAAATTTCCCGTAATTCCATTGGTCTATAAGCTAGTAATAGTATTTAAAAAATATAACGCAATCATGTTAGCCCTTGTAATGTTGTTAGATCAAAGATTAGATAAGCTTTATTATGTTAAGACTTTAGTTAATATGTATTTATGTATTTAAGTATGTTCTGTATTGGTATGGGTCGAATTAGAAGTTTGTCATGGGTCAAGAACTCTTAACCCAAACAGGCCCATACATATGACAGTTATAGAAAACGGTTACATCTCAAACATCACAACGTTTGGATGAAAACCTTGGTGTCGTTTAGGTTGTTATATAATGTGAATTTTCAACCTGTGAAAATCACAACAACAAATCATTATATCTACAAAGTCAACCATTTAGTATTATTGCATGTTTTTAACCGTTTACTGTTACATCGCCAAACAAAAGATTGCACATTCAAAAACCAATCATGAAACACTTATTAAAACAACGAATTGTTGGCAAATCTCCTGTGAACAATTGGTATCAGCGCTCCGGCTCTAATCCGTGGGATACGCCAACATTCAAACAACCATCAGGCTTCCAAAGTGGGCGTTATTTGTTAAGAAAAACTCCCAAACGTATGTACCAGTGGAATACGAGGAAGAAGAAGAGTATATCACCAAATGGGAAACAACTATTGGTACAAACGGTATTGAAGAATGAAGCTTTTAATGCCACGAACAAAACAGAGTATGTGAAAGAACAAAAGAAGAAGCCCGTTGCAAGAAAGAAAGAGAAGAAATCAAAGTGCTACATATGTAGAGAGAAAGGACACCCTTTTTGGGCGTGTGAAAGAAGGAAGAGATTGGCAGGAGTCGAATTACAACAAGAAGTGGACATCACAAACCAAATCATCGATCAAGAAAGAATGTACCCAGAAAAGGTGTACATCTATGGTGACTACACAGTGCAAGGCACTGATGAAAAGGGCTGGAACGATATCTGGTATGTAAGTAAACATTACAAAGTTCATATGTGCCCTAGAAGAATCATGTTTGATGATGTCAATTATAAATTCAAGTTAATAGGCAAAGATGAGCATAAGTGCAAGTTTATATTTTCGTATGGAATTGGCACTACCACTATCAAAATAGAACTTGGTGAATTAGTTGTGAGACAAGTGCAATATACCCCTGAGGTTTCTCACAACATACTTAGTCTAGAATTGTTAGAAAAACAAGGGTTTTCTGTGAAAATTAAGGATACTAGATGCAGCATTTATCATATGTATTATGATGAGGAAACAAGCTTGGAGATGCCACTTGCTGATGAGAAAGAAAGAGTTGGGCCAAGAGAAGTGGTAAATGAACACAACTTGTATTTGCAGAAATACTTTGAAGCAATTGACCCAAGGGATGATTGTTCATTGGTTAGAGGACTAGAAGATTTGGATTGGAATAAGGATGTGACTCAAGATTACATAGATAACGAGTACCTCAGTTTCAATGGAACATTATATGCCCTCAAGGTCAATTCATTTTCAAGGTTCCTCTCATTCATGAACTTGTTGAAAAAAGATAGCCTGTTATATAAAAATTGGGAAGTTTTCAACAAGAGATTTGTAGATTTGTTAAAATGGTTTTACTTGGTGCATTTAAATTATGATGCACTTGATGCCATACCCCCTGTTGTCAAAGATATAGAAGTGAACCTGCTATGTTTGTTGAAAGTTGTTGAAAACTTGGGAGGATATTTCTCAGTCACCATGGGTGATAAATGGGGAACCATAGCACAGTTACAAGGTCTGGACATTGAAGATGGAGAGGCAGTCAGAAACTGCTACAAGAAGTATGTGGATCTAGTTGTAGTCTACCATGAAACTGCTAATGTGCCTTTGGGTGAAAAGTCAAAAGAAGTAAGAGAAGCAAGCAATGATGGCTTGGCCATGGACCTGCAAGACCAGAAGGACAAGAGAGTGAAGGATGGAGCAATAGAGACAAGCAAAGAACATTTCGGTGTCAGGCTGGAAAACAAAGATGAAGATCAAGATGATAGCAGCCAAGGAAGTAATGACTTTGAAGTCATCACTTGAAGTTAAAGCAAGCAGGAAAATTATGGGGGAAATTGTTAGCCCTTGTAATGTTGTTAGATCAAAGATTAGATAAACTTTATTATGTTAAGACTTTAGTTAATATGTATTTATGTATTTAAGTATGTTCTGTATTGGTATGGGTCGAATTAGAAGTTTGTCATGGGTCAAGAACTCTTAACCCAAACATGCCCATACATATGACAGTTATAGAAAACTGTTACATCTCAAACATCACAACGTTTGGATGAAAACCTTGGTGTCGTTTAGGTTGTTATATAATGTGAATTTTCAACCTGTGAAAATCACAACAACAAATCATTATATCTACAAAGTCAACCATTTAGTATTATTGCATGTTTTTAACCGTTTACTGTTACATCGCCAAACAAAAGATTGCACAGTCAAAAACCAATCATGAAACACTTATTAAAACAACGAATTGTTGGCAAATCTCCTGTGAACAATTGGTATCAGAGCTCCGGCTCTAATCCGTGGGATACGCCAACATTCAAACAACCATCAGGCTTCCAAAGTGGGCGTTATTTGTTAAGAGAAACTCCCAAACGTATGTACCAGTGGAATACGAGGAAGAAGAAGAGTATATCACCAAATGGGAAACAACTATTGGTACAAACGGTATTGGAGAATGAAGCTTTTAATGCCACGAAGAAAACAGAGTATGTGAAAGAACAAAAGAAGAAGCCCGTTGCAAGAAAGAAAGAGAAGAAATCAAAGTGCTACATATGTAGAGAGAAAGGACACCCTTTTTGGGCGTGTGAAAGAAGGAAGAGATTGGCAGGAGTCGAATTACAACAAGAAGTGGACATCACAAACCAAATCATCGATCAATAAAGAATGTACCCAGAAAAGGTGTACATCTATGGTGACTACACAGTGCAAGGCACTGATGAAGAGGGCTGGAACGATATCTGGTATGTAAGTAAACATTACAAAGTTCATATGTGCCCTAGAAGAATCATGTTTGATGATGTCAATTATAAATTCAAGTTAATAGGCAAAGATGAGCATAAGTGCAAGTTTATATTTTCGTATGGAATTGGCACTACCACTATCAAAATAGAACTTGGTGAATTAGTTGTGAGACAAGTGCAATATACCCCTGAGGTTTCTCACAACATACTTAGTCTAGAATTGTTAGAAAAACAAGGGTTTTCTGTGAAAATTAAGGATACTAGATGCAGCATTTATCATATGTATTATGATGAGGAAACAAGCTTGGAGATGCCACTTGCTGATGAGAAAGAAAGAGTTGGGCCAAGAGAAGTGGTAAATGAACACAACTTGTATTTGCAGAAATACTTTGAAGCAATTGACCCAAGGGATGATTGTTCATTGGTTAGAGGACTAGAAGATTTGGATTGGAATAAGGATGTGACTCAAGATTACATAGATAACGAGTACCTCAGTTTCAATGGAACATTATATGCCCTCAAGGTCAATTCATTTTCAAGGTTCCTCTCATTCATGAACTTGTTGAAAAAAGATAGCCTGTTATATAAAAATTGGGAAGTTTTCAACAAGAGATTTGTAGATTTGTTAAAATGGTTTTACTTGGTGCATTTAAATTATGATGCACTTGATGCCATACCCCCTGTTGTCAAAGATATAGAAGTGAACCTGCTATGTTTGTTGAAAGTTGTTGAAAACTTGGGAGGATATTTCTCAGTCACCATGGGTGATAAATGGGGAACCATAGCACAGTTACAAGGTCTGGACATTGAAGATGGAGAGGCAGTCAGAAACTGCTACAAGAAGTATGTGGATCTAGTTGTAGTCTACCATGAAACTGCTAATGTGCCTTTGGGTGAAAAGTCAAAAGAAGTAAGAGAAGCAAGCAATGATGGCTTGGCCATGGACCTGCAAGACCAGAAGGACAAGAGAGTGAAGGATGGAGCAATAGAGACAAGCAAAGAACATTTCGGTGTCAGGCTGGAAAACAAAGATGAAGATCAAGATGATAGCAGCCAAGGAAGTAATGACTTTGAAGTCATCACTTGAAGTTAAAGCAAGCAGGAAAATTATGGGGGAAATTGTTAGCCCTTGTAATGTTGTTAGATCAAAGATTAGATAAACTTTATTATGTTAAGACTTTAGTTAATATGTATTTATGTATTTAAGTATGTTCTGTATTGGTATGGGTCGAATTAGAAGTTTGTCATGGGTCAAGAACTCTTAACCCAAACATGCCCATACATATGACAGTTATAGAAAACTGTTACATCTCAAACATCACAACGTTTGGATGAAAACCTTGGTGTCGTTTAGGTTGTTATATAATGTGAATTTTCAACCTGTGAAAATCACAACAACAAATCATTATATCTACAAAGTCAACCATTTAGTATTATTGCATGTTTTTAACCGTTTACTGTTACATCGCCAAACAAAAGATTGCACAGTCAAAAACCAATCATGAAACACTTATTAAAACAAAGAATTGTTGGCAAATCTCCTGTGAACAATTGGAATCAGAGCTCCGGCTCTAATCCGTGGGATACGCCAACATTCAAACAACCATCAGGCTTCCAAAGTGGGCGTTATTTGTTAAGAGAAACTCCCAAACGTATGTACCAGTGGAATACGAGGAAGAAGAAGAGTATATCACCAAATGGGAAACAACTATTGGTACAAACGGTATTGGAGAAGGAAGCTTTTAATGCCACGAAGAAAACAGAGTATGTGAAAGAACAAAAGAAGAAGCCCGTTGCAAGAAAGAAAGAGAAGAAATCAAAGTGCTACATATGTAGAGAGAAAGGACACCCTTTTTGGGCGTGTGAAAGAAGGAAGAGATTGGCAGGAGTCGAATTACAACAAGAAGTGGACATCACAAACCAAATCATCGATCAATAAAGAATGTACCCAGAAAAGGTGTACATCTATGGTGACTACACAGTGCAAGGCACTGATGAAGAGGGCTGGAACGATATCTGGTATGTAAGTAAACATTACAAATTTCATATGTGCCCTAGAAGAATCATGTTTGATGATGTCAATTATAAATTCAAGTTAATAGGCAAAGATGAGCATGAGTGCAAGTTTATATTTTCGTATGGAATTGGCACTACCACTATCAAAACAGAACTTGGTGAATTAGTTGTGAGACAAGTGCAATATACCCCTGAGGTTTCTCACGACATACTTAGTCTAGAATTGTTAGAAAAACAAGGGTTTTCTGTGAAAATTAAGGATACTAGATGCAGCATTTATCATATGTATTATGATGAGGAAACAAGTTTGGAGATGCCACTTGCTGATGAGAAAGAAAGAGTTGGGCCAAGAGAAGTGGTAAATGAACACAACCTGTATTTGCAGAAATACTTTGAAGCAATTGACCCAAGGGATGAGTGTTCATTGGTTAGAGGACTAGAAGATTTGGATTGGAATAAGGATGTCACTCAAGATTACATAGATAACGAGTACCTCAGTTTCAATGGAACATTATACGCCCTCAAGGTCAATTCATTTTCAAGGTTCCTCTCATTCATGAACTTGTTGAAAAAAGATAGCCTGTTATATAAAATTTGGGAAGTTTTCAACAAGAGATTTGTAGATTTGTTAAAATGGTTTTACTTGGTGCATTTAAATTATGATGCACTTGATGCCATACCACCTGTTGTCAAAGATATAAAAGTGAACCTACTATGCTTGTTGAAAGTTGTTGAAAACTTGGGAGGCTATTTCTCAGTCACCATGGGTGATAAATGGGGAACCATAGCACAGTTACAAGGCCTGGACATTGAAGATGGAGAGGCAGTCAGAAACTGCTACAAGAAGTATGTGGATCTAGTTGTAGTCTACCATGAAACTGCTAATGTGCCTTTGGGTGAAAAGTCAAAAGAAGTAAGAGAAGCAAGCAATGATGGCTTGGCCATGGACCTGCAAGACCAGAAGGACAAGAGAGTGAAGGATGGAGCAATAGAGACAAGCAAAGAACATTTCGGTGTCAGGCTGGAAAACAAAGATGAAGATCAAGATGATAGCAGCCAAGGAAGTAATGACTTTGAAGTCATCACTTGAAGTTAAAGCAAGAAGGATTCAAGAAGTTTGATGCTAAAACATTAGGGGGGAAATTGTTAGCCCTTGTAATGTTGTTAGATCAAAGATTGGATAAACTTTATTATGTTAAGACTTTAGTTAATATGTATTTATGTATTTAAGTATGTTCTGTATTGGTATGGGTCGAATTAGAAGTTTGTCATCGGTCAAGAACTCTTAACCCAAACAGGCCCATACATATGACAGTTATAGAAAACGGTTACATCTCAAACGTCACAACGTTTGGATGAAAACCTTGGTGTCGTTTAGGTTGTTATATAATGTGAATTTTCAACTTGTGAAAATCACAACAACAAATCATTATATCTACAAAGTCAACCATTTAGTACTATTGCATGTTTCTAACCGTTTACTGTTACATCGCCAAACAAAAGATTGCACAGTCAAAAACCAATCATGAAACACTTATTAAAACAACGAATTGTTGGCAAATCTCCTGTGAACAAATCATTTATAATTTTAGCTTATTTTAACTTCTTAAGTTGTGGTTACAAAGTTGAATATTGTTTTGCACGCACGCCAAGCTCATCGAAGCAGTTAAAATTTTTGTTATGCGTAAACCTTTATGTGGGCAACTTTAAAGAATAATAGTGACTAATTGTATATATATACTATTCAGCGTACAAGTTTTGCAAACAAAACAAGTTTTGCAAACTAGGTGCATTAAATGCAATGTTTGCCAACTTGGCAAAAATAACCCCTGAGGTTCAAGTGTCGTTGCAAAGTAAGTCCTTGAGCATTAATTGCTATCTTTAGCAATTTGGCAAAAATAGTCCCTAAGGTCTAAGTGTCGTTACAAAGTAAGTCCTGTAGAATTAGTACCTATCTATAGAAATTTGGCAAAAATAGTCCCTAAGGTTTAAGTGTCGTTACAAAGTAAGTCCTTTGTAGCCGCGAAAATAGTTCCTAAGTTTTAAATTGTATTTGCAAAGCCGGTCCAAACAAATTTTCCGGTCATTCACCAGTTCCAAATTCACGTCTACAAAAGCAATCCCGCTGCATCGCGTGGGTTTTCCAACACTCGTTTCGATCTAAATTATGATTTCATCTCATCGTAATATAATTATATCTGAACACCTGTCACGAAGCGCGGGCAAGAAGTTCTTGTTTATACATTATAATCAAATAACAGCCGTGTCAAGTTTTTGAATTTATTATAAGACCACTTATTATATCAGTATGACCATATTACTAAGTATGAATTGAAAGAAGTTGTGGCCATCTGGAAAGCTCGAAGATACAAACTTAAACACCACAATATGCCTTTACAGCATACTTCTCTATGCGTGTACCCCCGGTGATGTAGAATTGGATAAACTCTCCGTAATCAAAAGGCTTGAAAAGCATCGGGTGATCATCGTCCACCATTTCTTCCATCGGCTTTAACATGTTTCCCGCTAAAGGCAATTGAAAAAATGCTAGCAAAAACCTTGTTTTGGTGGCTCTCATCATGACCCTATGGAGTGGCACATGCAATAGCCCGTTCAACCATACCTGTGCTTACATAACATATAGGTGCAAAATTAAGCCAAAGTAGTATTATTTGTACATGGAGTCAGCATATTCACAACTAAAGTTATACAAAAACTGATAGTAACATTTTTCGGCTAAGGTCAATATTAATTTACTCACGTTTAAAGTTTCCCCGGCCATGACGATGAACATGTTTGGCGAAGGCTTCACTTTTAGCCATTCATCATATTTTGTCTGAATCTCTAATCCTTCAACATCCTTTTGATGTAATATAGCATCACCCCTGCATCCGCATGAGAGTGCAATCCAAGATTGTGTCATTTGGTTCGGGCACTCGATATTTTATGAGCTTGAGTAGGTAACTTGTTTTTTCAGCCTGCTCATTCAAATATTTCTCCAAATTCAAGCTCTCGAAAAGCATCTTCTTCACCATTGCATCAAATTCGCATAACATTTTTGCGTATGTTTGGATGTGTTTGCTGCCATACAAATGTAGATTACTAAAGGGGCATATTGAACAATTAACAAAGACTGTGTAGGACATCTTAAGAAATGTATATAAGTATATACATTGACGGAACCAGGGTGGGTCCGGGACACTTATGGATTTTTGTAACGTAGTGAGAATTTGTTTAAAATTCTCGATTTTCTTAAATGCACGCGGTCTCTAAAAATTGTGCTTGTAGTTTTGTTCAATTTATTATAAATGCACCTGGTCATTTTTTGCCCTGGTTCAATCCATGTAGGACATCGTAAGAAAAGACTCATGCATGTCGAGGAAGAGTTTTTCAAAATATTGTTTTTCTATTAAAGAGTTATTCATTGTACTTCTCTAGCTAAAAACTACACAAAATCTTACCATGCTTGAGGGTTGCCTTGAGGCCACATGAGATTCGTGAAGTTCTCAACTTGTTCGGGGTTGTAAGCATCACTGATGCCCATGCTTTCATACAGTGGAAGTAGTGGCAAACTCCCAGAATACCCATGAAACATTTTGGTCGATGTGTTTTTGGACTTGGTTTCCAACGGGAGATCAAAAAGCTGCTTCATTACATCATACACAGAGTTTTGAAGCTCAGGTGAAATGCCATCTATTGATGCTTGGAAGCAACCGTACTCCTGAGAGGCTTCAAGAACTTTGGTTTTAACCGAATCATAATCATGAGTGTCTGGGTTCTGGTTATTTATCGCCGAGAAATCAATCACAGGAAGCTGAATATAACCTTCTAAACCCATTTAGATGTATAGTAAGTTGTTACGAGTTGAGTAAGTACTATTTATAGTCTCGTTTAAGAATGTTACCAATCGACATTGGAGACCTTAATTGGTTTCAACGGATATATCTTATATGATTGCCGATCGATGATTATATTCTTTAGTGTCCAAATTAGATGCTTTCTTTCTTTGTTCTCTATTATTTTGTTCTTAATGTTTACCGGAATCCCGATATAACCTCAGTGCCAATGTAATCAGCCATGGCCAGACAACATGGAACATGATACGGCAATTTTGAACAAACATGCACTAAAAGAAAAAGTGGATTTAGTGACAGCACGAATGTGGTCACTAATAATAGATATTTGGTCACTAAGCCGTTTTAGTGACCATACCAGGGTGGTCACTCGTGGTCACTAAAAGTCGGTCACAAAAGGTAATAGTGATGACTTATGAATATGGTCACTAAATAGTAACCACAAAAAAGTGGTCATTAAAATTTGTGATGACATAAAAGTGGTCATTAAAATTTGTGACGACCTCTTTGGTCACTTATTCTGGTCACTATACGGACTAGTGGTCACTATTTTGATCAATTAGTGACCAAAAATAATGACCACTACATAGCAACATAGTCACAGCGTATGTGGTCACTAATTCAAAAAATATAGCAAAAAAAAATCTACAAAAAAACTGCTAATAACCACTAATACAATAATTAAACAGCAAAATAAAAAAGAATTTATTCAATACAAGAAATTTCTAAAATTAGTTATATCTACATAATCCATATTTCTTTGTTCCAAATTAAATACAAGAATCGTACATCCAATTGATACCAACATAACACATAACGAAAACGAAAACAAAAATTAAGTACTTAATAACGGTTGGTGGTCCATAGCTTCATCCAGTTAAGCATTGTGATTAGTACCTTGATTTTGTTTGATGCTTCAAATCCGTCCAGCAGATTAAGAAGCTCAAGCATAGTTCTTTGCACTTCACTGTCACCATTCCCACTTCCAGACTCCATACGAGCAGATCCGATACTGTCTATTTCATCCATAAATATGATAGATGGAGCATGTTTTCTGCACAAAAAACCCATAAACAGACCATCCATTAGTAAACGCAAAGAAGGTATAGTGTGTCACTTAAGAACGAAAAAAAAGCATTACAGACATATACAGTATACAAACCTGGCCATGACGAAAATTTCTCTCACCATTCGAGACCCTTCTCCAATATATTTCTGCACTTGTTCGGAACCAAAGACCCTGATAAAGGTACCATCAGTATGCTGAGCCACTGCTCTGGCCAACAAGGTCTTCCCAGTACCAGAAGTTCCGTACAACAGAACTCCCTATAGATTAAGAGAGAATCACAAGTGGCATTCTTAGCCTCCATAACTGTGTTTTCAAAATCTGCATACAAAATTATAAAGTTAAAAAAATTTACATAAAAAACAAGTATCTACATGATGGATACAACTTACAAGTCATGTGCAGCCTGTTGCCATCATTCAACGACCATGACCCCTTTCACTGTTTACATAAACATCAAAAGCACATGTATGGTAGTATAAAACCATCAATTGACTTAACCAATCGAATATTGAATTTTGTTGCTTACATCCATACAAATCGTATAATTCTGTCTTACATCTGCAAACATCATTAATCTCTTCTATGTTTGTGTAATTCCCAAGCCTGAAACGAAAAAAACAACCAATACATACACATTTCAATACGCCCTTAACATAAATGTGAAAACAAGAATTACCAATTGTAAGACGGAAATGTTAGCAACTGAAATCCAGCAGAATACATGGCATCTGCAGATTTCTCTCCGAGTTTGTACTCTACCACAACATCAATAACAACATAGAAACATTACATAAACAGACATAAACTACTCACCATGATGCATACTTTTTTCTTACGGTTTCGTCAAAATAATAGCATGTCCATAAGCAAATACCTTGAGCGTGACAAAGCAACATAGGTAGTGACACTGCGCGTGTAGCAGTTTCTTGTGATGCTCCCATTCTATTCCTTAAATTCCTAAAAAGAGATCGTTTTCATGGCAAAGTGGTATTGTAAAAATGACCCAAGAGGTAATAATGAATATCAAACGAATGTACCTTTAAGAAGTGAGACAGTAATTTTTCAAAGAACATAAGTTAAATCTGGAATATGGGAGCTAACCACTAAGAGCCAGAACCGCACTTAGATTAATAGGGTATCAACTTCCATTCCCATATTGCCCAAGAGCTCGACAAGTTGCAGAGTGAAGAGCGACTGATGCACCCATGCTGAAGCTTGCAACACCTAGTTACTTTATTAGTTAAAACGAAGCTTTTAGTAGCAATATGAAACACGCAGGCTCCTGATTACGTACTACAGAGTGAAGAGACGCAATGACGAGGTCACTATCATATAGGCATGGTCCTAAATCAGTATATACTATAAAGCACATACAATACAAATTTTTCCTAGAGCCTCAGTTGAATATACAAAGGTTATACCAAACAATGCAACCTTGCTAATGCATAGAATCAGTTTGCCATAAATCAAGTCAGATTTTAACCCATGTTTACATCTTGAGTGAAGAGAAATAATGCACAGGTCACTTTCACATAGGTCTGGTCAACTAATTGTAAGGCGTCATTGCAGATCATTAGTTCATTACTTGTCACATGACTTTAGATATACCTCAAGTTATTGACTAATTGAAAATTTTCAGGATCTTTGACTTATCACATAAATTCACATATATTACATTTTAAAGAAGTGTTACCTGAGATTGCCATCCAGATAAGTGTGGCAAGTGTTTCATCAAGTAATCCACTTATTGCTTATGCTTCTCGATTTTGTTAATGTGTATCCGGAGTTTATTTCTTTTTCCTTTTCTAACTGGAGTTCCCTTTGTAAACTTTCATTTGCCAAAATATCCTTCTAGATGTTGACCGTCCCTTTAAATACCCTGGGATATAACCTAGTTTTTCAATACAAATCTCTGCGGGTGTAGAGGAACACGCTGCACAACAAAACAACTTATTATGTTCAACCACATATGCACCGACACTAATAACAATATGCCAAGTAGATAGGAATAGAAAATGACCGGAACTTCATCCGCCTTGTCATTGATCATTCCATTCTTCTTAGTTGAAAAATGACATATTTGAAATCCTCCGATAGCCGTCACGTCTTCTCCTTGCTTCCTTTTTTGTTTCAAGTTAATATCATTGTCATAACCAATGCATAAGTATATAACTCAAAAGATACTTTAATCACTTAAAAACTTCACAAACCAAATAACTTGATGTTATGCTCAAAGCCCACAAAAAACATGGTACCATGCCTGAATGTAACCTAATCTATAGAAGATCGATCAATAACCTGATCTCGAAGTTGGTGAAACTGAACATTCTCGCAGTTTTAAATATCTCTTACAACAGCTTCACTGGAATAGTGGACCCATACCTCAAGTACACAAGGTAGACAATTCGATACCTTCCTGAACAATTCTTATATCGGAAATTCAGCATTGTGTGGAGATCCTTTAAGAAATGTGGAAACTCAAAAGTATCAAAGGCACCGGTAGTTTCATGATTGCCTGGAGATTATTAGGTGATGGAAAAGGTTACATTTAGCCAACAGTAGACTTTATAGTTGCCAGGGGACAAGTCGCTACAAAGATCAGGCACCATGTGCTGCAGTTAAGCTAGCGCAAGTTTTCTCCTCGCGCATGCCAAGTCTACACTGCATATAAATACTAGGCTAATGTTATTCATGCACAGCTCAATTATCTTACGTATACTATCTAAAGAAAAAACTAGCACATACTCCTCCCACCGAAATAATGAGGAAAAAACCGATATTCGTGAAGACATTATTAAAATTAAATAAATAAATAAATAAAAAATCCATGACCAATTATCACTAATTCTGCATGCTTAAATCCTAAATAGCGAGATATAGTTTGGGGAAAGTGCCGCAACAACTAATGAGTAATGACTTCAAGTTAATTACCCGAACTTCAAGCAAAATCATCTTAACGACTTTACTACTTAAGGTTTTATCTATAAACGATTATTTAACTAACAAGGAAACATCAGTATAATTAAAAACAATGGTTTAGTGATGTTAACAAATTCAGTCATGAAGGTTATTTAAGCTTACATACAGCATATATTGTAGATAGGATCGTTGACAGAAGGTGAAGTGCCTCAAATTTCAGAGCATTGTGAGTCAAAGCGAACTATTTTGCTAGTGCTGTAACCTGCACAAGAGGCTAAAATGATCAGTAACATTATAATTATAATGTTAATATACAAAATATAATATAATAAAGTTGCAATAATTTAGGTGGTATATATGAACAGCTTCACATGAGCTTACCACCGATGACAATTCTGAACAGTGCTCTTTTATAAACACGAATACTTCTTTCAAAGCTGAAACCTCCAACTGATTTTGATTTAATCTTACCATCCGGTAAATTACACATCTGAGAAGCTAGCACAGTCATTCCTCCAGAATCGTAAAACATTTGAACTCCATCCTCACGGGCTGCTGTGACCAAGTATAAAAATTCAAAACATTCTTCAACAAGCGGTGGTCCCAATCTGTAATTTCAGACAATAAACATCGTAAGACTACTTCTTGGTCGCAATCCCAATTTCTCAGCAAAATAACTATATTTCTAAAAGGGTCGGGTGCCATCCTAGGTAAGGCTCCACGAACACCACCAGTCACCACCGTCTGTTCTTTTACCTTTGAATGTTCACGATCTCCTATCTAGCAAGAATAATGCACAATTATATAATATAATGGTAACTTATTCTTATAACTAATCAAGCCTTACTAGTGCTACTATGTCAAAGACATAATGCAGGTAGAAAAATAATTAAAAAAGAACTTCATGATCTCACCTTGGATTGCCTGATACTTTTCTTTAACTTTCGGTGACTTGAGTTCTCCATCCATTGAGTTCTTTTCAAACCACTTTCAGATTAAAGGAGCAATGATTAAAATACAGAGAAATTTTTACACAACACTTAGATAAACTTCCAAACCACTTTCAGATTTAAGGAGCAATGATTCCAGTCCACTTTAAATTGAGCCAAATGTCTATAGCAATGGACCATTTGTATTTTAAATTGTATGATTACTAGATAGCCAAATTTCAGCTCAAAACTATATGTAACATGTAGACATCATAACAGAACCGACTTAAAACCTAAAACAATTAATTCACTACAAATAAACATATCACATAATATTTTACACTTCTTCTCTGCATATCATCTTCAGACGGAGGGACTTTCTCAAACTGTACGTGCATCACATTAACTGACATAACTTAGGACACAAATGCTGCATCCATCAACTAGAACAAATTATACCATTTTACGTTTGCTTCACCGTCAGACTTTGAAGTCAAGTTAATTGCATTAACATTTAGGATTACTACTACTGGAAGGTATCGTAGCGCCAATAACTAATTACAGACCCAACAACATACACCTTTCTCAACTAAAACCATAAGACAGTTTTGTTCACGTCATTTATATATACTTGTTTTTGCATAACTGGGATTATAAGTTGGCATAGAGGAAAGGTTATAAAACAACTTCTCTATTTTCAATTTAAAATTGCTAAGTTGATTAGAAACCATGCTGCATCAACTAGTAGCAGTGAACTTTGGTTTCTGAATGCTACTGAAAATGTTACGTATGATAATCTGATCCACTGCTTAACTATTGTTGACAATATGGCAGAATATATCCAACAGGGAAAGCCTTTGGGGGGCACACGACACTTAGATAAACTTCAGCGCAAAACTATATGTAACACGTAGACATCATAACAGAACCGACTTAAAACCTAAAACAATTAATTCGCTACAAATAAACATATCACACAATTCCTAAACTTCAACTTCAGTGTCTCCGAATTCCAAAAGCTGTTAACTATATCTCTAATTGTATGTTTACTAGATAGCCAAATTGCTTCATTTCTTTAGTGTCTCTAGCTGTTAACTTCAGTGAAAAACTTAACATCCGTATCTCACTAGCACAACACCACCACCTACTGTTTAAAATTACGAGTCTAAACTAATGATTTGAAACCTATAAACATTTCGCCTAACAAACTGCTTCGTTTATTAAATATATACCTAAACATATCATCCGTATTATTCATTAATCATTACGAGATGAATTAAAGCCAACTGAAACATCTATTCGACAACTGAGACAGCGTATTCAATATCAAGTGGTACAATAAACACATAACTGCCACTAGCAAATTCATTTTTCACATGAGCATTTCATCGAGCACCTTGTATTCATTTTTAATAAGCTGCATTTTAACTTTGAATAATTAAAAAATAATGACAAAGAGAATAAGTTTGTACCGATCAAATAGATGAATCGGAACGCTAACCACCTGAAACCACCTCAAACCACCTAATTCGGAACCCTAACCACTTGAAACCACCTCATCCGATCGATTTGAAAAGAGTGTGATAGGAACCCTAACCACCTCAAACCACCTAATTCGGAACCCTAACCACCTCAATCCACCTCATCCGATCGATTTGAAAAGAGTGTGTGATATGTTGAAAAGAGTGTGATAGGAGTGTGTGATTTGGTTGAATAATTGTGAGATGAATCGGGTTGGGTCGGGTCAAAAGATCCGCGTATTTTTAATATTTTGATGGGAATGGTTTTAAAATTAATGGCCTGTGATAATTTTTATATGTAGCAAGATATTTATCTTTTGTTATGAGGCTTTGAATAGAAACAAATTTTAAAAACTTAAGATTGTCTCGAATTATAAACAAAATTCTGCAAAAAGCAAGAAATTTACCTTTTGTCTTAAATTATAAACAAATTTTAAAATAAGCTGAAAAATTATGGCTTATGAAATATAAGTTGAAACAAGAATAAGCTAATAAGTTGCATACAAGCTTAAACAAACATTTTTCGCCATTAACTTTTTAAAAATTTAGTGACCACCAATGTTCGTCACTTTTTATACCAAAAAATATCGCTTATGTATAGTGACGAAATTAATGACCACTTTTGAGCTTGGTGACTAACTATTTATAGATGGCCAAATATTAGTGTCCATGTGCTATATGGTCACTATTTTGCCAAAATAGTGACCAAAAAAAAAGTTGGCACTAAATTTTGGTCACTATAAGCACTTTTTCTTGTAGTGATGAATGCCAACAATAAATATAAGGGGGGTGGCAACACCTTCGGTATGGATGAGGTATCATTCGGTATGATGAGGCATATCATTGCCACCCATTCGGCAATGTTCGGCAGGGCATGAGGAGCGGCAATCTTTGCCGAACGGTATGAAGAGGAGCATGTGTTTTTGTTTTAAAGTGAATATAAATTATGTGAGGTATGGTGAGTCATAGTGTTGCCACTAAAAAACTATGATGAGGTATAAGATTAAGTGGGATAAAATTATTGGTGAGTTGTGAGGTATGATGAGGTATGGTCTAAAACCATTGTCACCCCCCTAAGGTCAAATGGGCCCTTTTGGATTAACAATGCCTTTCTTATTAAAGGTGGTTGCATCACCCTGACGTCATGATGACGTTGAGGTATATACACGTTTTTTCGTTGGCCTGGATTGGCTCCATGGTCGGTGGTTGCATCACCCTGACGTCATGATGACGTTGAGGTATATACACGTTTTTTTTGCCTGTGGTTGGAAGTTGGAACCATTGTCGGTGGTTGCATCACCCTGACGTCACGATGACGTTCAGGTTTGGGAGCACAACAACGTAGCCCAGTTTATATTAGCCCCTTCTTTTCTTTTCTTTTTTTTTTTTTTTTTTTTTTTTTTTTTCCCGAAGATAAGTATACCGAGTGCTCACCGTCTTTTGATATGCATCAGACTACCGAACCATCTCATTCATCTTCTCCATGGTATGAAACCCACCAAATAATACAACAGACGAATTCACAGCGTCTTCCGGCGAAGCTTGCAGCGGTGTCTTCATGGTTGTAAGTTCGATCCCATGCTCCTTTAGCTGCTGCTTTCATGTATGTTATTGTTGGACTTGCTCTGTCAGGATTGTACTCCATTGGACTTGCTCTGTCAAGATGGCAAAGTAATATTTCGGATTCTCATCATGTTTTTGTCACAATTGATGTATGAAAATTGTTGTTATGACATGATCTGTTTGTTTACCTGCCTTTATACTGTGTATTTCATACCATTGACTTAGCATCCATAAAACTGAAATATAATGTAAGTCAATACATAATTTGAATTATTTCTAGCTGCTATATTAGCTTTTGGCTGAAGAAGCTTCAGATGGACAATCTATATTTGCGGAGCTTCATGGCACTCTTTATATACTTCGAAAGATGAGATATTAGTTTTTGTAAGATGAGATATTATCCCTTTGGATGGCAGGTATTGTTAGTTTTATGGATATAAATTAATAGTCGTGAGTTAGGATCGAACTCGATACTACGGGATTGCATGTTTTACGTATGAGAATTAAAGTTAATAATTAAATGTAAAACATTATATTTATTTATTAATTACACGAAATATATAACGAATGTTAAGTTAATTAAGTGTAATGGACTAACGATCGTTAAATGTTAATTGGAATGACTAAATAATAAAATAGAGATTGGGAAGGTTCTAGAATCCTTGGGGATTACTCAAACCGATCGGCCAAGGGTTTCCAAAGCCAAATCTATTGCTAACTTGGTCACCAAGTTACTTTGGGTATAAATACAAGGCCTAGAGTCTTTGTATTCCATCTCTTGTACTCATTGTTTAAACCCTAAAATTGTTTTGTGTTTGTTTCTTGTTCCAACCGATCGTACACCTCAAGTAGGGTGTCGATACTTTTGTTTTTCCAAAACAAATATTTTCGTGTGATTAAAACTAGCATTACTTTAATTTGATTTAGTACGTATGTACAAGAACGTGGTACTAACATTCTTTTGTTGGTATCTTGGATTGAATTACAAAATCGGTAAGGGGTAATTCTTATAATCCTATAAACGCTAATTAGGGTTCATCACTTGCTAGTTTTGTGGAATTGATTCTTGTTTGGCTAGAATAAAAAAGGTACGCATACTTTATGTTTATGTTAGTTAATTATTCATTATACGTTCCTATACGCTTTCGCATGTTTCTTTGATGTTTTATGTGTTTTATATATGATTGTCATGTTATATAATTCCAACAGTGGCATCACGAGTCTTGTTTAATGAGTAATTAATTACTAAACACGTAAAAAACGAATACTGTATGTTGTTTGATATGATTGTTCTAGGGGTTTTGATTATGTAAACCCTAATTTTAGGGTTAGGGCTTTGCCCTAATTTGTTTTTATAAAAAAATTATGGATCGACCAAATTTTTTTTAGGTCGAAACCCTACTTTTTTTAATTTGATGGTTTTTAAAAATTGTTTTAGGGTTTATTATAATTGTTATGTTATCAATATCGAAACCTAGAATTAATATATTTGTTACGTGATATATTCATGAATAAAGTGTTATGTGACATGGAATTGTATGCGATCTTGTGACTTACCTGAATAATTGTTATGTTATATCCATGATGATACATGCATGTTCGTCATGGATGGTTGCTTGAATTTTTAATTCTTAAGTTATTTTAATCACATGTATGTTTTGATAAATCTTGAATTGGGGAAAACTCCAATAATATATTAATGAATCAATTATGTGCAATTTGGTATATTTTAATTATGGCTTACGCAATCGATTCGTCGATGTATGTGGCTCACTTTCAATTGTGCGAGTGAAAGCCCTAGTTAATATATACGTTAATTAACCTAGATATTGATTATTAATAAGCTTTATCAAATAAGTTGCATGTGGCTACTTGTTTACACGTATTAATTGTTAGTTATGTGCGCATTGTTTTAGTTGTTTATTTTTTATTGTTACTTGTTTGTTTATTATGTGTGACAAGTTTTAAGCAAAGGGTAATTTTGAATAGAAAAATAAATTGGACTAAACAATGGTGAAATTCGATTTGTTTTTTAAGAGTTAAATTTTCAATAAGTTTAATTGATTGATGGTTTTGGTACAAATAGTGAGAACGACTCATCCAATTTGACAAACTATAAGAGGGGTATAAGGAGGGCAGCGCATTAAATTGTGACCCGAAAGAAGGAGGTTATTGCTTCAACGCTGACCAAATTCTCTGCTTCTTTGTACGTCAAATTGGAGTTACCAAGTAGGCTATAAATGTACAAAATCATCTTAAGGGCGAATTAGCTTTAATTCCATGCGCCACTTTTGTGGTAATTATCCGAAACACTAAGTCTTTAGACTTATGCAAAAGTACGATATAATGGACGATAAATTAAGGTAAATTCCTTGATTGGCGAAACCAATACCTCAATCAAAACTTTGATAATTTAATCTTTGTGAATTGGTTAATAAAAAGTTTTTTTTTTTTATTAAAACTATTGATACGAAGTTGTATGCATGCTTCTTCATACATGTTTGATTTGATACCATAAATCAAAACTAGTACCCTTTTAAAATTAAGTTAAGTGCCATCTAGTTAAAGGAACACTCGAAGTTGCAATTTACGTCATGTGGGAACTTGGCGAGATTGTGATGGAAATGTAAATCTTCATGTGAAGTCAGACCTTGCATGGACATATTTGCAGTTCTTTAAGTTAGACGACTTAAATTGAGTAGTATGTGAGAACTGGACTCAAGGCACAAGATGGGATAAAATATGTTTACATTTGCAATAGCGTTGGAAAATGTAAATCCCATAATGATCTAGGAATTGGAAAATGTTTGCCAATTATTGTTCGACAGATTACCTTATTATGTGCTTTCGTTACTAGCAGATCAACTGATGTAATGGAACTATGATAATTTGGATCCTAGTTTTCGAGAAAATTCTATGGTTATATGAATATTACCTTGGGTATTTTATTTTCTTGAAAATTTTAATTATCGAAAATACTAAAACTGAATTTTGAAAATTCTTTAAATGTATTAATGCAACATTAAACCGTAAACGTAGGTTATTCCGGTATTGGTAAATTGATCTACACCTGTAAGGTTTTTGGTAGAGTCAACTTTACTAAAAGAATAAACCTATTCCTCTTTTCATAAGAAATAGTGAGATTCAATCATATTCTTTTTCATGAATGAGAAAAGTATGATAGGACAAATTAGAATTGTCTAAATTCTAAATATATAACTCGTAAGCAAAATTTAATAGTTAAAAAAATTGCATATTTTATAGAGTTATTAAATTAGAAGCTAGACTAATTTACTGCAAAATTGATAAAAGACAAACCAGCATATTTTATCTAGTTGTTGTGCTTTGACCATTTAAAAGTACTACTTACAATTGTTGGAAAAGTATAACTATTAAGAAATAAATTGCATGCCCAATTTTTCAAGTTAATAGCATTGATGGATAATTCATCATCTACATAGTAGAATACACTCTTTTAATACATAAGTAATTGTTATGTATGGACTTTCTCAAAAGTGTAGGGAAGTAAATAGAACACTATTTTCTTTCACTGGTTAATGAAACACTTACAATGTTGTCAAATTCAGTGGGAGTATTGTGTTCTTATTACTGAATAAGGAATTAATGTAATGATCTCTAATTCAGTGGGAGTTACAAGCTTTGTCATCTTGGTAGTAACCCAGATTATCTCTAGAATGTCTTAAGTTAATTACTTTCCACTTGTAGACACTTGTGTTTTCAAGGATAGTCATGTACGTTTTCTTATTTGACAATGAAGTGGTTCTACATCTACTAGTTATGCTAATATCAATGACACAATCATATTGGTCACATAAACAAACATATGTCGTGTTGTTTATCTGCTACATGATGTTGTTCCATGCACAAGTGGGAGAAATCTATATTGTGTGCAAGGTACAACATATAGGTATACGATTTAACGGATTCTCTTGACTGCAAGGTAAGAGACTAACGTTCTAATATGACTGGTACATATCTAATTCAAGAAACACTTTGTGTTGCAATTTACGTCATGTGAGAACTTGGCGAGATTGCAACAACAAAGTAAATCTCCATGTTACGTAGGATCGTATATGGAATAAATTTACAGTTTCTAAATTAGACAAGTATTTAGAACATGTGTCAAAAATGATATATAAGACTACTTCAAACTAAATATTTATCTATTATCGGAATGACATAAATAAATGAAGTAATCTAATACTACTTCAATTTGTTTATTTATGTATTTTGGAATGACATAAATGAAAAATAATGTAGTCCTACATTATTGTGAAGAAAATAAATCAACTTGAAATTACTATTGAAACCAAGAGTTGTGTTCATAATTACTTTAGTTAAACATGTTTATGATTCATTGTAAAGACATAAACATAAAGTCTTTTAAGACTTATAATAAAGTAAGACGTTAACTTGTTATGTTTTTTAATTAAGACATATACAAGAAGTCATTGAGTTGATTAATGATTTATAACGTATAATGGGATTATAACAGTTTATGTTTTCTTGATGAGACATGGATATGAAGTGACTTGGTTAGAGTACTTGTGTTATAAAACATGCAATTGGCTTGGAAAGTCTATTATACAATTAAGTTGACTTAGTTGTTAAATAGGTAATCAAAAAGGAATATGTTTATCTTATATATTGTTAGATTGTCTTACAATATTAATTCTAATGAAATACTACAAGCTAATGGTATGTTCAGTTAGGAGAATCAAACTCCATTTGATTTGCTTGATTCAAGATAACCATAACTTATTTCTTAAAAGGTAACAAGGTTAGAAAATTGAGTATGGATTGAATATACTCAATATGACTCAAACCTAGAAGATTAATAAAACACCATTTTATTATGGAATGTGATGAATCACATTAAGTTTTAAAATTGAAAATTCTGAATTTGTTAACCTACTGATGAATAGGTTATTAACAAACTAAAGTTAGGAATTATCAATGTGTATTTGTAATGTCCCAAAAAGAGAACAATGTAGTTTTGCTCTAATTGCTAAGTATATATAGATAGTCTATATATTACAAAAGGCAAGTGGGAGTTTTTTCTATCCTGAAAGATAAAATTACAAGATAAATAATCTTCTTAAATACACTAGTAAATATCATGATGAGGCTAGATATGAAATGTTAACCTCAAGATGATGGAATTTTCATTCATAGATCTGCAAGGATATCTCAAATATTTGATTTATATGCTGAGAAGAACATTGTTACAGGATTATAGTAAACCCGATAACCATTATAATGGATTACCAAATATTGAATTGAGTAAATTACTCATACTATGAGTGTTAAAGATGTTGTCCATAAAAATAATCAATTTTCGAAATTTGGTTTATCTTAATAGTTAGACTAGAGAATGAAGATAAGTTTCTTCAAAGAAATGGAAAACTCTAGTGGTTTAAATCTCTGTGTAGAACTCATATGGACGAAATTGTACACATATTTAATGCATATTTTATGACAAGATTATTAACCATACTTAAGTAATTAATTGTGATTGAATATTATTTCCTAGACACATTAAATATATAAAGATGATAATTGTCATACTTGTTTTCATTAATATGAAATATGACAATGGAATATCAAAACTCTTTCTTTAGAAATTACTTGAGCGAGGACGGTAAGTAATCGAAAGGTTTTTTGAATTCATATAATCTTTGGAAGTGTACGAAGTGCAATAATTCATGAATGGATAAATGCATGCATCTATCTAATTATTCTTATGTTTAATTATTAAATCCTAGTTTTGATTTATAATTGAAATAAGATAAATTTTAAGTATTCCTGAAAGCTAGTAGGAGTATTATGTTAAGGTTTTAAATCTTATATGTTGTATAACATATATGAAGTAACATTCCTTGTAAGCTAAATGTTAAGTCTTAGATTGGAATGAAACTTCACTTATAAGATTTAAGAATTAAAACATAAAACCTTGGAACATATGTTTATTATTAATAAACATGTGCAGTAAAATAAATGATTCTAATAAAACATTATATATCATTTGGGAAATGGATAAATATCTTTTGACAAGATAGAACATGAATGAAATCTAAGTTTGAACTGTAGATTCATCATGTACATCATGTTGTGTATTAAAATTGTTGTATCATTCTTGAATAAGAAGTGATTTGACAACATTGATATCTAACTAAAAGTTATTAGATAACTTGTGTAATGTATATTTTAATAGAATTACATCGTCAGCCTGGAATTGCTCCTAGATTCTATGGATGAACAATATGTCATTTGTTGTGCAAATTGTCATCAGCTACAAACTTGAAAGTTTGGAAGACATCAAACATTACACAATAAGATATTAAATTTTACGGAGTTTTAATGATCATATTATTGTTTGTAAACAATGATGCTGGTTTAATTGAGATGACACTCAATACTAGTCATGGTAGGATTTCATCCTTGTTAATGGCCATGTGAACTAGTTGTGCTACTAAAAGAGCAGTTGCATTATACATTAAAAGAATAAGAATACTTAAACTTTAAAATGTTTGAAAGTTTACATTGTCATAAATTGGTGATAGAGGATGTCACACACTTTATGAATTATTATGTGGATTGATGAATGCGCACATACAAGGACTTCGCTAATTGAATTCTTGAAATAAGTATTCTCAAAATTACGATAGATCAAGTTGGTTGATTTATGCCTTGTCAACAAGTATGATTATCATTACTTGAGGCATAATTCATCAACTGAAATTTTCATGCATTGATCTATTTAGTATTTGGATAAATGATGTTAAACAATTATTATAATAAATCAAATAGTTAGTATGTTTGATTTTATAAAATATTGTATCATATATTTGCATGTTTAATCCGTGAATAAATTTATTTATTCTAAATCGTCCGTTGTTAATTAATGATATGGGAGTATCGTTAACTTAAGAAAAATCTGAGTGATTTGGTAGAATATACTTAAAAGTATATTGATGAGAAAGCATACCAATTTCAGATGATATTTAATGAATTGAATATAGGACTTATTCCAACTACATGATTTTACTTTATGGATATTGTTATTAAGTAAATCATGAATAGTTATCCTAAGACTTGAGATATCAGATAAGTGTCATGAATGTAGTGCACTTCTGTGGAACAACTTAACGTTATACGTAACTGGGAGTCATAAGAGTTGTTTCCAGAAGTGTTGCAAAGTTTGAGGGTTAGTCTGGTAGTCAAGATAGAATTTGTTCCTTCAAATTTATTTGGTGTTTAATACTGCTGGGCCCCTCGTAGGGTTGACAAGATGTTTGTATGGCCACACCCAAAATCTCCCCTGAATATGTTCAGAAGATTTGGTTATCTTGGTCAATCACTTAAAACGAGAAACATAATGGTTGAATAAAGAATGACTTAATTCCATATCTTTATTTAACATGGTATTAGAAACAAAAGGATAATAATAATGAGAAATCATTAAAAGGTTTTCCAGGAGCCTTGCTCGAGTTGTACTAGAGGCATCGAAGTGTTGCTAGACGCTAACCGATGTGATCACTCTATTAAGATATATCCAAGTGGGAGCTGTTAGTTTTATGGATATAAATTAGTAGTCGTGAGTTAGGATCGAACTCGAGACCACGGGATTGCACGCTTTACGTATAAGAATTAAAGTTAATAATTAAATGTAAAATGTTATATTTATTTATTAATTACACGAAATATATAACGAACGTTAAGTTAATTAAGTGTAATGGACTACTGATCGTTAAATGTTAATTGGAATGACTAAATAATAAAATAGAGGTTGGGAAGGTCCGGAATCCTTGGGGATTACTCAAACCGATCCGCCAAGGGGTTCCAAAGCCCAATCCCTATCTAACTTGGTCACCAAGTTACTTTGGGTATAAATACAAGGCCTAGGTTCTTTGTATTCCATCTCTTGTACTCATTGTCTAAACCCTAAAATTGTTTTGTTTGTGTTTCTTGTTCCAACCGATCGTACACCTCAAGTAGGGTGTCGATACTTTTGTTTTTCCAAAACAAATATTTTCGTGTGATTAAAACTAATATTACTTTAATTTGATTTAATACGTATGTACAAGAACGTGGTACTAACATACTTTTGTTGGTATATTGGATTGAATTACCAAATCGGTAAGGGGTAATTCTTATAATCATATAAACCCTAATTAGGGTTCATCACTTGCTAGTTTTGTGGAATTGATTCTTGTTTGGCTAAAATAAAAAAAGGTACGCATATTTTATGTTTATGTTAGTTAATTATTCATTATACGTTCCTATACCCTTCTGCATGTTTCGTTGATGTTTTATGTGTTTTATATATGATTGTTATGTTATATAATTCCAACAGGACTAATGTTTCCATTTGATTCACTTTCTTTTACTTACACTGTCTGCGAGTCCTATGACAACTCTAACATATAAGAATGCAAAGTATAATTTACGGGTGTTATTTAACCATTAGTCAAATGTTGTAATCACATATCCGTTGGGATATATTTGACCATGTTTTAATTTCCATGGGGCATATGGATATATTTTGATAAAATTTGGTCTATTTGTGTAGATGTTTGTCGAGATTGGTGTACGTGTTGCATCACAGGTGACTTTTATACACTACTTATATCTTTCTTTGTAAAATAGATACTCTGGTAATGGGTCAAATGGGTTTGTGTAAAAGCAAGTAAAATATGCGTACAAGTTGAAACCAGTTAGATTGACTTTTGACCCATTCCCTTTTAGCCAATAATTTACTTCTGAATGGGTCGATTTGGGTTAAGTGTTATCTCTAATCGTACTAATAATTTCTGTATCTTTCCAATTGTCTTCAGTACTAAAAGGTCGAGAATGCCACATTTGTTGTTGTATGGAATACCCGGTATGGGCAAGACATCGACTATACTTGTTGTTGCTAGGAAGCTGTTTGGGGCACAGATGCATAATATGGTTTTGGAACTTAATGCCTCGGACGAACGTGGGATTGTTGTTGTGAGACAACAAATTCAGGCTTTTGTGAGTACTCAACGCTTTTCTTTTGGGTAAAAAATCATCGATTATGTTGTTTTTATTATATGATTGATTGTATTTGAGAGGGTTTATAGCTATGGTCACTATTTTATGACACAAAGTTGTTGCTATATACTAAATCCCCATAACAGGGTGTTTCAGGTTGCTTTGCTGGTTTTTATTAAGCACTTATAAGTTGCTTAATTACGCACTTATAAGTTGCATAGCTTCCAAATACCGTCACCCACTTTTCGGTTTATGTATCCCCCTTTGTGCATCTGTTCCTTAGCTTGTGCACATCTAACATGTGACACCAACATTGAAAATAATATGTGAACATTGTTAGATCAGAATGCTTCATCCAGTCCCTTTATCCTGCTCCCTTATATCTAAAACTAGTCTCTAATCATGTCAGCAGCTTTTTATTTAAGCTTGAGTTTAACACAGTCTAGAATGTTGGTAGTCCCAAGCCTATCTAGAAATTGGACTATAATTTTAGTTCAATTATGTTTATACTATTTTGGAGTGGACACTTTAATGTCAATGACAAGCATGGAAACCCAGATGTAGTTGTTATTGATATGGTTCATTTCTACTAAACTTATATCTTATAATTAATTTTCTTGACTTAGAATATGCACCACAGTGTTAAACAAATAGGTTGGTCATGGGCCGAAACCTGCTAGGTCAGGATCAGTTGACCTATAATGTGCTACAATAGAATACAACCTAAATTGACATGTATACATAGAAATGAATTAATTAGGATTTCTTATATCTTTCTTTAATGCTTTATTAAAAAAACGAGGTAGAAACCCCCGGCCGCGTTGCGGCGGAGTTTTTTTTTAACTTTTCTTTAATATCTAATTTACTAATGTTGCAAAAAGCACACAGTAACAGTAAAATCTCGGTGCCCAGGATCACGCTGTCCACCACCTGTTCCATTACCTGCCGCTACTTAACCACCTGGTCCACCATGACCACGACCTGCAGATTTAACCTCTTCAGCGCTTTCATCTTTAGCATCACCTATCAAGTTGTAGCTTCGTACTCTTCCACCGACTGCCGCGCCCCTTATACCACTACCTCTGCAGCAGATTCAACACTATCCAACACGACTGGTCCATATTGTATATGTAAACCTGTTTCAGAAATCAAAGTACTTGTAACCACATCACCAACAATGGCTGATGATGGTACAACGAAATGCAATAAAAGTCTAACCTCCGAGTAAGGTGGCTGATGTACGTCCATTAAGCACTGTGAAAGGAGAATAAAAAGAAATAAGTTTAATCGTAAATACCGTTTCAGAAATCAAAGTACTTGTAACCACATCAGCCACAGGAATAGCAGCTACAGCAGCAACTGGATCAGCCGTCTGCTGTCAACCATTGAACAACTAAAGATAAATAACAATCATAGCGACACTGAAAATGCTAGGTGGTCTTGCATTTGTTTATGAGTAAAAATATTGTGGACGGCTCTAGGTAACTGAAAATTGAAACCACTTTAGGTACGGTTTTATGTTTAACCCATCATTAAGCACTGTGAAAGGAGAATAAAAAGAAATAAGTTTAATCGTAAATACCGTTTCAGTAGTCGCTAAACCGTTGTATACTTTCGCCTCAGCCGCTTTGTACCGCTTTTCTTTCTTCTCTTTAACGAAGGTGTATCTGCATATATCAAGGGGTTGTACGGGGTAAGTTTACATGTTCTAGAAAATCCCCAACCGTAACAGATTCTGCTAATTACACATTTTTGTTCCCCACAAATTATTTGACCCCTTTCACTTAACTTAACCAAACGCCTTTAATAAACTTTTAATCAATTAATATAAGATTGCCAAAAGACTCCCAAAGTTGCATAAAGACGTGCAAACCTAAGTTGCACGGGGACGGAAACGGGAACGGGGACGGGGACGGATACGGGTACCGGGAAACGGCAATATCCTAAAATTCAAGAAACGGGTACGGCGAGGAAACGTCTATGTATTTTATAAAAACACTATTAATTATATTTTATCACATGAGATAATAAAATCAATACGTACTCTAAAATTTTACTCCGTAATATACGTAGTTAACTAATAGAAAATAAGGTTCTATAACAAAAAAATATCATCTTCAGGCTGTATACTATTCCACACAGCAAATGCTAAATGGATAAATTGCACTTTGCAAAAAATTGAAATATTATGTACAAAACAGAAATTTTGAAATATGTTCAAAAATATTACTGTACTTACTCCGGGTAAATCTGCACAACTTCCCACGCAATAAATATAAAAATATACTGCAGATACTTTATTTGTTTTTCTCTCTCTAATAGTCTAATATGAATCAGACCTCTTCTTCCTCATATCATCATCTAAATTATCAAACAAGAACCCTGATGAACTTCGTATTTTCTTATCTTATTATAACATGAATCTAAAATATGATGCCCCCAAATACTTGATGCCCTGGGCCGTCGCCCAGCTCGCCTGGCCTGTGTTTAACCACCATCCCCACCATCACGCCGGAAAAAAATTTACCGTAACATATAGCTTAACGCCGGAAATTTGATAAGAAACGTGACTTTTTGGGCTAGAAACGTTTTCCCAAACGTTTCCTAGATAAGGATCGGCGTACCCCAATTGAAGAAACGTTTTGACTTTTTCCGGGGACGTTTCCCCGCGTTTCCCGGCGTTTCCCGTTTCCGGGACGTTTCGGGTACGTGATACGGCATCACTGCGGCGTTTCCGTGTATCCTAGGTGCAAACTTTGTTAAATACAAAATCATACAAAGCCAATTAAACACGAAATCATCCAAAACTCCTATTAGTTTATGCTAATTTATTATAGACGTAACACAACAATGAGTAATTATCAACTCATGCTTCGAACGACTACCAACACAGAAAATTTCAGAAATACGTCGAACCTCAGCTGATCCATTTACCTAACACCTTGTGCGTTAGTCTATTTAACCGAATGTCCTATATGTTCCAACACTGTTAGTGGAAACCAACAGGCAACGCTTTCGGGCATAGTAGTATATTATTATTTATATTATTTTATATAACTGAAATAATAATCATGTCTTATGCTAATGTTGGTAAACAATATATAGCGCAAAAAATGTTGGTGAACCTGGATGTTATCTTTCCAACGGCCTCCACATTTGTAGTAGAAGGCTATGCTCGAGCATCACAACAACTGGTAGGTGTAAACAAATTCGACTCGTGGTACCTACACAATCATATAAAATATACACATTAAATCAAACCTTATGCATGTCAAAAAAACATGTCAAATTATTATGCAATAAAAACATATCCCACTAAAAAATGCAACCTTTATATACTCGACAATCCAAAAACAATATTGCTCACAATTATGCGTACCTAATGACGTGCTCTTTAAAGCTCATATTAAGTTGTTAATGCTTTGACCAAACTATATTCTAGAAGCTTGTACAATAGTTCACAGCGGCCAAATTCTTACCCAACCAATTTACCCTGCCATTGTGTACCTCTAGTAAGACCCGCCTATTTGTCTACCTCTATTAAGACTCACACCTGCAACTTCAGATATACGTTACACGCGACAAATACTTACCACTGCAACTTCACCTTTCAACATTGTTGGAATTCCTTCTATTAGCCATAGTATCATCTTGCTCTTACCCATGACCTGCCTTATCAGGGTCCCTTCGCCTATAACAGGGAAGAAACAATGGCATCAGAAACCTATATGAGCAAAGCCATTCTAAGTAAAACAATATTGCCGAAGTAAAGCTTTTTCAAATATAACATTCTAAACAACAACTTGACATCCAAGATTCCATGAAGCCTTTTTTACTTGGATTTTTGTTGTTGACTGAAATGTCAACCGCATAGCAGATTATACATATAGATAGCAGGAAGGAGATTTTCGAGTTTTTTGACTGACCAACGAACAAAAAACAACACCAATCTCAAGTCACACAAATTTTAACCAATGTAACCAAAAAGGAACATTTATCAAATTTAGAGCTCAATTCAATTAGAAAAATTTACCTGTATCCTTAACGAAAATCGAATATTTGGGAGAAATCCTAACAGGCTTTCACGACAAAGGTAAGCATACCTGAGCTGAATCCCAAATGGTGTATCTGCAACAACAAAACGAATAAGTAACCACACGCTCTGCCTGTTTACACATTGATGGAAACAGGTTCCATTAGGCCAAGTGTTCTTTGCATATCGATTGTATCTTGACATGGCTGTTTTGGTTTTAAACGTGCAGAAAAATAAAGGGGTGTTTGGCTTTTTTGCTTATTGTGTAGAAACAACAACAAGAAGTATGTATAAACGATGTATATTGATTCAAGTATGGATGATAGAAAGTTTACATTGCCTCTCCCTATTTATAAGTTTTGAAACGTCACCACAAAAGCAGTTATCACGTTTCATTAAAACCTAAGAGGCGTATCTAATTCTGAAAAGTCACAATGGGTTGGCAGTAACCATTATGACCCGTTTTGGCCCAAAGCCCATACATGTTCCAGGCTTTTGCCAAACCAAAACTATACATAATTATACGTTTTATCTAGCAAACATAAGTACATTATATCGTTCTAAATAAATAACAGAAGACTTCAAACATTAAACCAACAATGTCCCCCTTAATGTGTAAGTCTTTTTCCGTCGTCCATCTTTTTCTTCAACTTGATGATTGCGAAATCATCCTCTTGGTGTATCCTTCTTGTCCGTCCAAACATCCTCGTTGCCATGCATCTTGAGAACTTGTCCTTGTGCATTTCCTTCATTTGACCACTGCCCATTCGACCCTTCTTCAACCTTTGGGTCCTTCCCATAGCCTTCCTTCTTGGCTATCACAAGTTTGTCCTTGCCTTGGGCTCGTAATGTAGTCTCGAAATAACACCTTATTAAGTCAATGTGTTTCTTGTAACATTCTCTTAATTCCTCATCTTGTTCTCGTTCTGGACCGTGTATTAGTGCAACATCTCCCTATTTGTTACCAAACGTAACTCCAAGATAGCCTCCTAGACTACCTATTATCTTATAAAGACCGAGTAAATCGATATTTATACCTTTGATGAGGGGGGGGGGGGCAAGGGTTCCACCATGATTTGACCAAGATAGACTTGGTAAAACCATTTTACCATCTCTTCAAAATGTTTGCTTAAAACGTTCCAATTCTTGTATACCAAATTATCATCTTTGATCATGATTAAAAACGAAATAAACTTCTTAAATGAATTAACCTTCATTACGTAGAGAGTTCCATTCATGCTTAAGAATTCGCTATCCAAATAATCATGGATCATCCCCTCCTTCCATTCGAGATCATCTAATCCCTTTATATTCATGCAAGCGTCTTTTGGATCAATTGACTCGTAGTAATTTTCCAAAAATATGTCATGCTTCTTGACCATCTAACTTGACTTCACTTTGACATTCTTTCCTTTGTCGTGCCCCATCTCTTCTTCCTCAAACATGTAAGAGACTTTACATGAGTCGTCTTCGTAAGTAATTTCGAACCCTTGTGCCAAAAGATGTTTGGCGCTAAGCACGTTTAAACTTGCCTCCGGTGTATACGAAACACATGGGATTACCATCTTCTTCTCGTTTGTCTCAACAAACGCTTCTCCTATACCATATGAGAAAATAAGTTTTTTCTCATCTTCCTCCTTCCCTTCCATCGAAAATTTTGGTTTGAGTTTCCTGAATAATGACTTTGTCAGGCACATATGGTTGTTATATGTGTCACTAATGTACCATATATGGTTCCAATTTGCGTAGTCCGTCCCTTTGATCATGTAGGATGTTTTGACATAGACGTTTTCAGGAAAAGTTGGTTTTGCTTCTTCCTGCTTTGTATTCGTATGGTTTGGGATTTTGTTGTCTTGGCACTTCCAAAAATAGTGACCACGTTTTCTACAGGCATAACACCTTGCTCTCTTCTCCTTCCTCGTTACAGCCTCGTATCCCTTTGAAGCGTTGTGTGCTTCATTTTCAAGTAATCTTTCCTTGAGCAATTCTTTGGTCTCATAAGAGATTCTCCTTCGTGGTTTGTATGGCAATGAACCACTTGCACTTGGCCTTTCCCAAGACTTTGAAGCCTCGCTCTGATGCCATTGATGGAAACAGGTTCCATTAGGCCAAGTGTTCTTTGCATATCGATTGTATCTTGACATGGCTGTTTTGGTTTTAAACGTGCAGAAAAATAAAGGGGTGTTTGGCTTTTTTGCTTACTGTGTAGAAACAACAACAACAAGTATGTATAAACGACATATATTGATTCAAGTATGGATGATACAAAGTTTACATTGCCTCTCCCTATTTATACGTTTTGAAACATCACCACAAAAGCAGTTATCACGTTTCATTAAAACCTAAGAGGCGTATCTAATTCTGAAAAGTCACAATGGGTTGGCAGTAACCATTATGACCCGTTTTGGCCCAAATCCCATACATGTTCGAAGCTTTTTCCAAACTAAAACTATACATAATTATACGTTTTATCTAGCAAACATAAGTACATATTTATCGTTCTAAATAAATAACAAAAGATTTCAAACATTAAACCAACACACATCATATGCGTTCACAGGTATGAGAAGGTGATTGCAAATATGAACGTCTTTTTACCTTGCAGTGGATGTTTTCCGTTTTCACGTTTTAGTTGTTGCAGGCACCTAGAACTGCTCGCCATTCTGTCGTGGCCCTCAACATTCTGTCCAAAAGCATAGCTTATCATTTTCCCTGCACAGCTTCCGACTTGCCCAACAGGCGGAGTAGGTACATCCATAGGTTTCTGTCGAATGGTTCCCAAGAGAAAATTCAATGTTACTACCGGGCCACATCATGCACCGATATACATTTTTAAAAAAATGAGGTGCAAGTTCTGAAATAAGTATGCCCGTCCAAAGGTGTTAGAAAAAATTGTGTAACAGTCACTTTGGTCTAACCTTGAAAATGCTAAAATAATATGGTATATAGAAGTGAGGGCACTTACGTTGTAGAGTTGAGGTAGGCAAAGAGATGAACATAATAAGCAAGAAGTTTCGATAAGCCATCCTGGATAGTTTCAGAACAGCAAATCTGTATGAGAACGCAATAACATAAGCATGATTAATAACCACTCCCAACTATATAAACATTTTTACACGTTACTAATTTATTATAAAGCAATACATTAGTCGTAATTGTTTAGTATTTCTTACTTTTTATTTAATATATAGTCCATGTCTGAAACTAAGGTTACAAAAAGATACTATTTTAGCTAGATTCTAATGCTCATGATTGCTTAATAAAACTACGTATCTAATATCTCATTGTCTAAACAGATGTTTCAGGTTGCTTATTTAGGATTAGTTATCTGAGAGTAGCTCATTTGTAATTGTTTGGTATTCCTTACTTAAACTGCTTATATACTAAGCTATTTCAAATTCCAAATTACTTATGGAAAATGCTTATTCTACTGGCATCCAAATATCACATTAGTCGTATAGATAAACAAAATACGAAAGTCCATTACACCTAAAATCTGGCTATTTCTTGTAGCAATATTAAAAACGCAAACAGCCGAAACATTCTAAAACATCATAGTTTCTCCTAAAATAACTCTAAAACGTCCGAAACTGCTTACTTCCACTAACATCGATTATACTTTCCACGCTATTAACCACAATAACTCAAAATCTGATCAAACCCATAATTAAATCCGAAACCAAATATACCTTAGAATTAGCTTTTGAGTACATGATTTTTGAAGCTTTTAGAACAACAATTGTAAGGTTATCCTCCTATTCTTATTACTTCCCTCTCGCTCAGGAAGGTTATCCTCCTATTCTTATTTCTTCCCTCTCGCTCAGGTATGGATCTCGTTCACAGCCCTAAACAAACTCAATAAGCATATGAAAAAAATAGAAAAAAAAATACATTACATAAAGTAACCATGTAATGGTTTTTCCTACCTTTTCAGGTCATTACGTGCAATACCAAAATTAGATCCACAAACAAAAATTAGTTGAGCTTAAAATTATGCTCAAGCCATCTTAACCTGCAAAAATTATACCAAGGTTCTGTTGTTAAGAAAACTAACCGAGGTTCTTATATAGAAAAAATTATGCTCAAGCCATCTTAAAATTATGCTCAAGCTCAACTATGTTGGAATCGAAATTAATCAAGAATCATAAGTCTTGAAAGACGAAGGACCAAATATGTTAGTTAGATAGTTTGTAACCATATAGCGGTTACAAAGTTAGTTAATTCTGTAAATTAGTGAAAGGGTGTGTCGATTGAACATGTCACTTAGGAAAAGTCACATTGGTTCAGTTACACCGATTGGTAGACTATATATACTCATGTACATATATTGTTTTTAGTGTGGTTAATAAAAATAAAGTGTGTTTTACATAAACAAACCCACCCTCTGTTAAACCGAGTCACTGCACATTCGCTTGTGTATACTCTTACAATATGATGTTTATTCATGATTGATCCAAGATCCGTAGGACCTCAACATGGTATCAGAGAGCATGGTTACAATGGATCGATCATTGCAGCCAAGGAAGTTATCGCCTTTGTTGAAGAAGAAAATTCTGAAAACAAAGCATGAAGAAGGATCATGGAGACGTTACAGTTTTGGGCAGAAAAGAAAGAAGAATGTTGCAAGAAGAGACGTTCCAAAGAAAGATGTCTTACGCATATGGCTGGAAGAAGACACGATGAAAAGATGTACATAGGAATGGTGAAGTTACTATGAGGGAACACAAGAGATCAAGGCATGGAGAGCCAGGAGATGTGGCAGGAAATTATAGAGGAACTGCAGGAAAAGAAAGACCACAGGCTATGCAAAGATAAGTGTTGAAATAGAGGACGAACTTGGAAGCACCGGAAAAGATATGTACAAGGACGATGATCAAGAAGATTATCATGGAACAAAGAAAGGCAACAACTGAACATGAAAGACCGGACAAGTAAAGGCGATCAGATTTCAAACGAGAATGACAAGGAAGAAGGAGCAAGGCTGCAATTAGGATGAACAAGAACAGAGTGAAGATTATGATGAAGATTATGATGTCTTGATTAGGGGAGTGAATGTTGAAATCAAAATTAATCAAGAATCATAAGTCTTGAAAGACGAAGGACCTCAACAAACTAATATAGAAAATACAACCCCTAATTACTAAGCAAGTGGTGAAGTTTATTCATAAATCATATTCACATTTGAGCTTTCTTAACTCACTAATAGTATATTGGGTTTTCTTTACAATTATTTACATGATTTTCTATTATTATCAATTAATATTATAGAGCGAACCCGCTCATCGGGCGGGTTATGAAGCTAGTATAGTATATATAGCTTAGATATTCTACCATATACTCCTGTAACATAACCATTTCTATAATCCATCACTTGCAAAAGAAGATAGAGGAAAATATTGAATATCGTTGTTAAACAAGCTTTTAGTAAAAATGAGGTTAATGTAATATTGTACGAGTAGTATTTTGTTTAATTTAGTTTTGTGTTTTACCAATTGCTTAGTAATTGTTTTTATTTCAAATTCATTATAATCTCGATCCATCTATCTTAATTATAATATCACAATTATATTATTTGACACTATAAATTTCGTTGCAATGCACGAGTACTCCTCTAATCTTTTAAACAGATAAACAATGATATTTCTTTGAAATTTACAACACATAAAGATAATATACCTTACCGGACCAAGTATATTTTTGTCTGGTTGGACCGTGCTACAAAGCCCTAGTTTGGGCCTAATTAGGCCGAAGCATGGGAGGGAGGCGAACTGGTGGGAGCAAGAGTGTGAAGTGGGATGTTTAGATTTTGGAAGGAATCATAATAGGTGTATGGGCCCGTGACTTTGGCTAGAATTAATGTGGTGGACGGTTGGGCTAGGTTTGGGATTGATGTGGATGGGTGGGAGGCGTCGCATGCAAAGGATGGGTCGTATTGGGTTGTTAGGTTGTTTGGGCAATATGTGGGATGGTGGAAGGGTCGAACGAATGTGATGGAGGCTATGGTGAAGGGTTTGACGACATAGGCAGGGACGGAACCAGGATGGGTCCCGGGACACCCATGGAATTTTAAGGCGTAGTGTTAATTTTTGTACAAACCCTCGATTTTTCGTAAATGCACCTGGTCCAAAAAAATTATGTTCTGTTGTGAAACTAATAATTAAGAAGAGAATAAAGAACAAGAATAAAGATTGGAACATAGAAGAATTGTATTATTCATCTCACAATGGAGGCATGTATATATAGTTACAAGATAGAGTATTCCACAAGATACAATTCTCTAATTAAGATAACTACCAATACTAATAGATATGGACATCCATACCATATTTATCCATAACACTCCCCCTTGGATGTCCATTTGAGAATTATGCCTCGTTAAAACCTTACTAGATAAAACCCAGTGGGACAAAAATCTAGTGAAGGAAAAAGAGTACATAACTCCTTTATACGCTTGGGGATATTGCCTCATTAAAAACCTTGCCGGAAAACCCTATGGGGACAAAACCATGGTCAAGGGAAAAAGAGTGCAATGCGTATCTTTTCTCCCCCTGATGATCACATCACTTAAGCTCATTGAGTCAGTGAAATGCACATTGAAGTGTCTTGATAGAATCACGTGAATATATATTTTGTACATGTTGTTCGCATATCTATTTTAAGGATTAACATACACCATACATCTTATTCAAGTACATCATCGTACTTCATAATTCATTCGTTGAAAACACAATTAATTCAAATGATATATTATATCATGTATGACCGTTGGCGAGAATCATAAATGTTTCATACACATTTTAGTATAACACTTTTAAATCGGTATTGTGACCATCATCTTTATAAATCAAGGGGGCTTTTTCCACATCATGTGGCCTCATAAACATGAGTGTCGTTTATCCATATAAGGATAATTAGTATATTTCTTTAGTTTTCATGATGCACACATATTCATCTTTTAGATGTTCAATCATAAGCTAAGACAACATGTGTCTTTTGTTTCAAATTCAACTTCTATGCATTCATTTTCCTTTATAATCATAAATCAAACTGCATGAAACTTAAACAATATTCAAATCTGGATCTCTTTATAAAGTTTCATAGGCAAATATAATTCTTTATTTGGCACAATACTATACACTAAGGCAACCATTAAACGTATGTCACAAACATGATTAATTCAATACAATCAAGTAGTGTTCTCGAGAACTTCTCTTATATGCTTTAAGAATTAAAAATCACTAGCATGATGCATGCATTTTATATCCTATAATAAAATCTTGTATGAGCTCTATTCATTTATCTTTTAGACACATATCGATTACTTATTATATTGCCAGACTTATAGATATTATATACATTATTGGATCCACCACATGAGAACATATCTCCTTATGATTATTTTCAAGTCTTTACGAAAATATTGTGTGCCATTAGTTATGCCTTAAACACGAAAATTCCAATACTTTAATTTCACTTTTTCATAAAGATCGATACATATCCAATAATTTTACACATTCATATGTACGGACTTCAAGTCCCAGTAACCATGTCTCATCACAAGAGACTTAACTCTTTTCATTACTTCTTTGCGTCTTTACATCTTGTGGCCACTCATTTATACATATGCACTTCCTGCAGGCATGCTTCCATGATCATCACCATGATTATAGCGCTATCGCCTATCTTATTTATTTACATAATCATTACCATATCGACGTCGATTCTTTATTTTTTCGATTCCACACTTTACTAGACATTATATTCTATCATTGGTTGAGATCTCAAAGTTTTTCATGTACCCGGGGTTTTCAATAACATTCTTGTCTAGTTTCTCTTTGAGAGACTATTATGGGGTCTTTATCACCTCGATTCGACCATCTTGATTTTATTGCTCCATTTTATCTCTTCATTCGAGGACTTTTATTTGGAATCGATTAGTCTATCACGTTGCAGACGTGCCATAGACTTACTATCAATAATTGGTTTTAATGTTGGGACACACATTTTAATTGGAGCAGTAGCAGCGATCTAGTCACTTTATTTAGGTCACAAAACTTGTCTGGCAACTACTAGATCTGGCATGTAAATTGTCCCTTGAACTTTAAGTTCATTTTCATTAGTGTGAGGATCAACATTATAATATCATAATTCATTCCATATTTCTCGCTGCTCATTCTCCCCCTGAATGAATTATCAACTTCAACATTCCTTGTGTGCGTTGTGGTGGATTTACAATACAGGTTCCGCACATTTAAAGAAAACTTTTAATGGGATACATATGGTTTGTGACCGAAACCATTCTAATAGGGAGAATTCATTATTAATTGTTGGCAAGATGCGAATTCATATTTTATCATTTAAAATTACATGCCCCACAAACTAACAGTTTTGTTCTCACAATTATTGGCTTTGCAATCAACTGAAGACGTTTTATGAACGTTTCAACAAAAGCAATTCGCGTACGAACATGGGCTACTTTTAAGTTCGACACTTATTCCAACAATTGCCCAACATCTAGAAGTATTCACCACCATTCTCAAAGATATACTTTGGAAAACCATGCTTGTATATGATAAGTCGAGCCACTAAACACGCTAACTTTAAGTTGCGTCTTTCATAATCATTTTGACGATGCATCGATTTTAAAACTCAAAATGATCCACATGGCGGATGTATAGGCCTACATACATCCCCGTTATATTCTTTCCAAAACTTCATAGGACAAAGTCTTTACTTTAATTTGGTGGTGATAAATGAACACTATACTTCCATCGAGAACAATAAAATATTGAAATCGCCTTTGAAGAACCCATGGTTCTTTATGTGTGTCGCATCATCATTGACTCGGGATGGTCCAACCGGTCATGCCAATAAAATAATCTTGGCTCATAAATATATATTGATGACCACATGTGCTTTAATTGCACATTTTTCATTAAATAAAAATCGAATAATATGGAGAGCTTACATTTTTCCGATTAGCTCCTTTATGTCTTTCGCACACAGTTTAATATAATATTCACATTATCCTATAACATTATCAAATAATAAAACACAATATATACTAATAAAGTATGCTATCAATGAATTAATCAAGTGTCTCACATGCAACCAAATAAAACCACATGAAAAATAAGTCACACATATATATATATCACCAAATGAGTCAACTAACATAGCTTATTCTTATATTTAATAGCTATGTTACTCTTTGATAATCTTTAACAACAATATTGCAAATTTCACTATAGCTTTTTAACTTATATATTTCGCGTTTATTCATAGGATATCTCATGCGATAATGATGCTCATATTTCACTTTCCTAGTTTGTCAACAAGTCATACGTATATATAAGCAATTTCATACGACGAGATATAAATTCTATTTTTATGTAACAGTAATAATCATAAAAGCATGCACGATTCCTTTTTTCTTGTCATCCTATTTTGAAAACTTTTTTTTTATATTAACTTAGCATTATAAAGTAATCACATGACTGCATTATGAACCAAGAAGTCAAATCATACAAACTATATATTTCTCATATGGTAAGGATCAAATTTGCGAGCAAAAACTTAGTAATGTCAGCAATCATAAACAAATGGAAGGCAGCATCTAATATTATAGTTTATAATCTTCAAAGTTTTAAATTAAAATCATAAGGCAAATTTGAAGTGACAACCAAAATAATGTATAAAAATTTTAACTATTCAACCTTCTAATCGAACAAAATGAACAATTAAATCAAACATATATCACAAGAATATCTATCAAGTTCAAACATAAACTCCACATCAAAATAGTTATCCTTAACATTCATATATCTTTTGCACCATATAATAAAGGATATGTTATAATGACATATTTTAGTAATACACAAGAGATCATGCAAATCACTTATTTTATAAGAACTAGATAAAAGTTGAAGTTATCTTAGATTATAAATTAAATATTAACGAATTATCATTATGTCACAACTGCTTTATATAAAAAATAAAATAAAAATCAGAATTATTATGGCCAAGTACTATACATTCAAATCTATAACCAAAATTCATAACTTATGTAACATGAAAAACGCAAACTCAAACACATAAGATATATGTTACCCTTCACATAATATGACACATGTATAGCTTTTATCACTTATAACACATGACAATATGACATCACAAAATTTCAAGCATACATAAAGTATCTTATAAAGAACGGTAATGTTATAAAAACACAACGATCTTGTCCATAATGATCAAATTTCATAATTAATTGACTAAAATATGACCTATCCAGATTTTCATAGGTTTTGTTCATCACTAAACAAGCATTAAAGGTAATGTATTAGGGATAGAGATCATCTCACACGATATATGTTTAGATTAACAATTAGTTAGAAAAAAAATGTTTGTTTACTTTCCTCAAGCACATATCAATTCATAGATTCTCTTTAAGTGCAATATATTTAATATTCCATGGCAATAGAATCAATTTTCAAGATAACAGATAAAAGGCAAATTTATGCTCATATAATCACATAAAGTAAAAATCGTTTAAGAGTCACAATAAAAACATGTACACGAATAAAAGAGATAATCACTTAGAAGCATAAAGCATAGCAATATATAGAAAAGCAACCGATTAATATAAAGTCTTCAATAATATCTTAGTCTCAATGTGTAAAACTTTTATACGAGTAATAAGTAGTTATTATTATTATCAATAGGTAAAATAATAGTTACAACACCTTTAACAAATCGACAATAATGTAACAAATCAACAAACAATAAACAAATAAAGATATCTATAAGCAAGGATTGACACATGATAGTTGGCTATAACCAAATCAATATTTAAGAAAATATAGTAATAATAACAGATCTCATGCTCGATCTTTTTATTTTATCTTTTTTCAATTATCATCGATTAATCTTTAGTTTATGTAATAGATTAATACTCGTAGAAAAAGAGAACTAACGTTACCCGTAATCAAGATGATAACCTCATATATCATATTGTCATATAAACACTTTATAGGTTAACTAGCTTAGAGACCCGTTGACACCGGGTTATTTTTTAAAGAAATAGATAAATGAGATGATAATAAAAGTTATAACGGAAATTTGTTAAATTTAAAATATGTGTGAGTCACCATCGATTTACAACCATCGCGTTGCCAATTTAAAATAGATTGACTCGAACATAAAATGATGTGTGATTTTAATGATCAATTGAGTTGCTAACAAACCTTGTAACATTAAAAATAATGAACCATAGTATAATATAACGTGATTACACCAATGATACATACATGATACACGACATTTGTTGTGGTTTTGGAGAGATTATCATCCTGATCACAAACGACAACCTTCAAACCCCACCTACTTTTTACTCTTGATACGACAACGTACAGTTGTCCATGTGTGAACACAGGACGGGGCAAGTACAAACCAACTTTAGAAAGCGATTGCCCTTAGCTTTTGTTGATTGTCATTTGGTTAGTTTGAATCATTATGATACGACAATCATTAAATTTTTAAGAACATATCTTGCTTCATTACAAAAACAATTTAAAGATTCCTGTCATGAAAACATCATAAGCTTCTAAACTTTCATCTTGATACATTTGTACGTGAAATACATTTATACATTCATACCTGACTCACATCATGATACATCATATGATTACTACAAATTCTCTATGATATTTACTAAACACTTATGATTACTTCACACAACGGAAACAACTTGTACCTTTAGACCAATCACCAAGCATAGTCCGCTTTAGTCTTCACCCTGCATACATATAAATCAACCACTAAGTTTGACTCCTTTATAAACAAAAAAGATGGCTTTATATAAATACTAATAACCGGATACATGGGTTGTACATACTTCGTCTAACTCCTTTGCATAGTACATCATCCGTAGACCCTTACGATACCTGTAAAGTGGGGTAAAATCATAAGTTATTCTTTCAAATAAAGGTTTGAACTTGACGTAGATAAAAATGAAAAGCTTGGAGAACATCGTAGCAGACCTTATGAGTAATCTTAAAGACATATTTAGTTACATACACAAGTTATCTCAAATCATTGATTATTTTGTTATGTCCTGGTAATGATGTACAATTTTATTTGCTTAAATCCCTTGTCGGGTATAGAATAGATGGCTATTTTGAGCCATTTACTTATGAATGAGACGATTGGGCTGTGTTTTATCTATAAAAGGTCTTATTGGTCAAACATAAAAAATTCAGCTTAAAGGGGATGGTCAAACGGGTTTTAAGTTTCCTAAGCTCTTAGTAATTCGTATAGCCTGCTAAGTTCTAATCAAAGGTTCAGACTATTCGTATAGCCGGCTAAGAGCAATTAGTTTGAGGATTCATTACCTGAGAATCAATGGATTTTCCCTCTTCTTCTTCCTTGAACTCTCAAGGTGTTTCATTCAGCTCCTCGGTATTAGCAACTGTGGTTTCATTTATAGATTTTGTTTCTTTTATACCCTCACTTGTTGCATTTTGTGAGCTTATAACACCATCAATATCACCTTGGGTTTTCTCTACCGTGCTGAGAACTTATGCCTTAGTTACAGTTTCATTTTGATACATGTAGCTATGAAGCTCATCCAAGGAACCATTAAGTTGGCTAATGCAACAGCCTGCAATACAACCAACTCAAAATTAGGAGATAAAAACTTTTCAGTATAGTGTTTACAATCACTTACATGCTTGAGAAGCTTTATCAGGCAATTGCCAATTCACACACACTTAAAGACGCAATTCTAAACACCCCGTTACTGAAATAAGCAGTTTCATCCGAGCACTAAAAAAATGCTCATTTCTATGAAATAAGGGATTCTTTGAAATTGTTTGCTTTAGTTGCCTGTTGTGTAAAAAAATGCATCCCTTTTGAATACGCAAGTATTCGTTGTAACCAAAAATAAACACATCTTTTATCATTTTTAAGTTTTAGCTTATTTGACTAACGTTCAGCCATTTTATCGAAACTCAAATATATGTAATTAAAGGGCAGTGTATCAAGTTTTCTATCAGGAAAGTTATGTTGAAACTGACCTGTACCTTCAAAATCAGTTAGCAGGGCATTCGCGTGCCCAATGGCCGGTTGATTACACCTAAAACACATGGTAGACGCACCACTATTTCCAACCTCTTGAAGCCCCCCATCACGGGCGTCATCTGTTAACATACGCAATGAAAAAAATCAGATTGAATGGGAGATGAATAAAGAAAGTGGAGACATATATATATGGGTCGATGATTTCGGTTGTGTTATATATCAAACGAACCAAATTAAACAAATGGCTTGATATAAAACAGCCAAAAGTGCGATACGCCAACTACTTTTTAATAAAAACTTTAAGGCTCAAAGTATCTCAATGTGACCCCGACCTGTTTACTCAATGTGCTCATTTCGCCACAGCTAATTGAAAAGGAGAGGATCTAGTTGCGTTAAAAGAGAGCATCTCGTTTTAGTATATCACGTAAAGATATTGCTTAATTAAACAAAACACCATAACCACCAAGTAACTAATTTGTGTCGATGTTGTGATAAAAAAAACAACTTACTTGGACGTTAGGAGGAAAACCACCTTCATCACCAATTTTGGTGGCATGATCACTGTACCTCTTGTTTGCACAGGCTGAAGAAGAAAACATTGGCAACACAAAAAGCCTAAAACATTATTAATTCTATGAATAAAATAAGGTTATATTAATATCACAGTGTAATTGGTTTACTCATGACATCTTCATGAAAACTCTTCTAATATTATAAGAATAACACATACCAATTTTTTTTATCAACCGAAACAACAATGCAATAAACAATAAAAAAAATCACATACGATGACTGGTCACATAGTTGCACAAAAGATTATCGAATAAAAAATCCCCGATTCAAAGTAATACATAAGTTCAAAGTATCAGATTAGAGACAATAATATAAAAATGTCAGTTTATGCATTCAAAATCCCTTATTGACATAATCATTTAATGATAGTTGAACCATATATTTCACTAAATCATCAAAGACAATTCTATTTCATGTACTCATTAAAGAGTCTAATTTTTCCCTCTTCAAAATTTTCCACTAATAACTACCCATTTTGACCCAAAGTCATTTTGTTCTCTTACTCAAATCAGACCAAAACATTAACTACCCACTTGAAACATTTAACCGATCATCAACAAACATTCAATTATAATCCGACCAACAAACAAAATCAAAATAACTGTAAATCTTATAAACATTAACAATTAAACATACAATCAACAATAATTAAACTAAAAAACTGTAACATATCAAATATAGTTAATTTTATATGTTCTTTAAACATGAAAAAGAGGTATAAATGAACTAACTTTGCATCCTTTGTTTTGGTTTTCAAGCTACAAATAAGTTTTTTGTGATGCTAATAGCTTATAGACCCGATGTTAATAGCTTTTTGTGATGCTAACAGCTCGATGTTAACACATATGAGATTTAAATCAAAACCCTAAAAAAAACTAACAGATATGCTTACTAATCGAATGATGTAATGTTTCGATTGAAACTGAATGGAGACTTTGAGATAGGTAATCGAACACCTGCATATCAAATTGAAAAAAATATTAGAACAATCGAATCACACATATCAAAATTAATCGACACAAAATTAAATTGAAAAAACTAATAGAAACCTGTTACATATAAAACCTGCTGCAAACAAAAATAGATAAAAAAAAAAAAAAAAAAAAAAAAGACTGTGAAGATGATGAATCAACTAACACTCGACACAAAAATAGATAAACAAAATCAAATTCATTAATTTTCAATCGGATATATGGGTTTTCACTACTTTTCAATCACATCATAAACATAAAAAAAATCAGCAATAATACAAACCTAATCGATTCAATACAATTAGAACTTACCGAAATTATTGAGTTGTTAGGGTTGATGAAATATAAATACTACCTGTCAAAAGTGAGTCCCTATTATCAGTAACACATAATGAACTAAATGTGATGTAAGATCAACCTAAACCGACCCGTCCTTTTATCAGTAACACATAATGACCCTTTTAGATTAAACCCATTACCCGTTATCAATTCCAAAAGTGTATTATGCAGTACCTTTAGTTGTAACCAAGTCATCAACAACTTCCGCACCTTCTATTCCACTCATTTTTTTAGTGCAATCTAATTCAACATGAAATAAAACTCTACATAACACATCAGTAAAATTGATGAACTTTACTCCTCTAACAAATCAGTAACGAAAAAACTTAAAAAATTATGTATAAAATACAAATAAATATAATCCCGGGTCAACTTAAACCAGCCCGTCCTGTTTTTAATAGCACTTATTGACCCATTTCACTCCAACTCATTTCACCAGTATCGAATTCCCTGAATCTCTTTTGCTAATCACGTTGTAACCAATCCTTCAGTGAGTTTTTCATCTTATGTAGTAGTTATTTATGTCTCATTTTTTACGTATATGGTTACCGTGCTTCTGCACCTTCTATTCCACTCACGTTGTAACCAATCCTACTTAAGAATCTATAACTCTTGAAGTCACAACAATTTTGATTCACTTAACATTTCATAAGAACTTGAGAATTGCAGTTCAAAAAAGTGTCTATATTCTAATCTAAAACAGATTTATCTCATATTTGTAGTTTCAGTAAAAACAGAGTATTAGGAACTATAAGAAAACTGGCCCGATTCATACATACTTAAGAATAACTAAAAATATTACTATAAGTATCAATATAGGCAGTAACTTCACCACGATCATCAAAATGGGTAAGTATTGGGCCCAATACATCAAAATGGGTTAGAACTTGACCCATTCATTCACACGGGTAAGAATCTGATCCAGTAATCAAAATGGGCTAAGAAAAGAATTTCAGTAACCATTAAGCATACTTACTGCGAACATCCCACAGGCGAACAGTCTTGTAACCTGATGCAGTGGCAATCAAATCAGAATGCTCAGGTTCCCAACACAGCTTATATGCATTTTCTGTATGCCCCTTTAGCCCAAGATCTTTAATCTTGCTCTGTAACAAAAAAACACCATATATCACACAGAATTAGATCATATTGAGTAACGGGGTGTTTGGCAATGCGTTTTTCCAGTGAATATGGGGTACAAAGTAATCAGAATCCGACAATTAGATGAAAAAAAACGCGTCGCAAAATATAGTGTTTGAATGTGTAATTGTGTTTCTAATGCTTGAAGTCGTGATAAAGACATGTATAATTTAGAATGCAAAATATGGTTGACGTGTTGAAAAAAACACGGTGAAAAGCTTAAACATCGGCAAATTTCGATATCTATTGTTCTACATGATAGAAGAATGATTGTATCATAATAGTAAACATGATGATTACCGGTAATCATCTTGACGTTTACACCGAGATATAAAACTCTGTGAATGGTCTCGGCACTTTCATGTCTTGGCAGGTCAAATAGAGACAACAATCCAACAAACTGCCATGGACTATTGAGCGCTATCTTTTGATTTTTCAGGCACTTCCTACAAACTCATCACATAAAAACCAATATGGAGAGTTAGGAATCATGATCAAACATATTCAAAAGATTTAAGATTTAACCTTTCTTGCATATAATTCTCCATGAACAAAACCATAAAAGTGACTCAATAATCCAAGATGCTACAATATCTATCATTACAAAAACATCATCTATAAACACATGCCACGACAGATCAATTAACCCCCATACAAATCTCCTGTGTCATAATAGATTAAAAAAACTTCTCAATACATTATCAAAAGTTCAAAACCGAGTCATAAAGATATGGGGCAATATGTAGTACCTAATGTTCCTCTTCCATAAGCCTTCAAAGTACTTTGAGAATCAGGACTCACCAGCCACATAACCATCCTTCTTGCCATGATGATCCATGTCGTTATGCTTCTACATCCTGGCCTACACACATCAATGACATAATTATTATTTTTTACCTTGATTTATGTAGAGTCGTAATAGCATAAGCTCACCGTTCACTATCCAGTATGGTGGAACTGAAACACCAATTTTGTTTTCCTAAGAAAGAGAAAAGTAATGAGTCACAAAATTATTTTTTTATAGAAAAGTAACAACACCATAATTAATCGAGTCACATAAATAAAAATACCTTAATTTCTGTCACAATTGCGTCCATCACGTGAGGCACATTGGATTTCTGTACAATATCTAATTATATTAAAATAATAAATTTAAATTAGCCTAATCACTTGCCTCCAAGGAGACTCCAATGATTCTATAATTCATAAACAATGCTCAAATGATTAAATACTAAATCAAGCACAAATGATTACCTCTCACATTTTCCTTTCTCTTGAACATTCCATCGAACATCTTCTACGTGACCTTCAAATAAAGCGTATGCAACGACAAATACACAATTATTCGAAAGCAGATATAAAAAACCCTAATTTTTTAAAACCCTATAAACAGATATAAAGAAGCCCTAATTTTTTTAAAACGATTCATTAAAAAAATGCATAACACATACTAACCGTTATATCCTGGAAAACATCTTTCGGATCTTTCAACTGTTCTCTTTTGCTGATATCAAATATATAAATTATCCCTGCATATCAAATTGAAAAAAAATATTATAACAACCGAATCACACATATCAAAATCAATCGGCATAATATTTAATTTAAAAAACTAAAAAGACATAGAAATTATGCATTACCACTGATATGGACTCGAGATATAATCATATCAAAATCTTGATCTTGAATGATGTTGGCATTTTAATTTGCAACTGTGTGTGTGTTTTGATTTGCAATTGTATGATTTCAATCGAAACCCTAAGAGTTTGCATAGAAAAAATTAAATTTAACATAATCAATCGAATTTTATATAATATTTGAATCGAAATAAAACTAAATCGAAGAACAATCGAAACATACCAATGTTAAGATGTTGATAGATGAATCACTGGCAGAGTGATGAAACCCAAAAAGAATATTGATTGTGTTTGAATTCGGTGTGGGAGATCTGCTATTGTGGTTTGGTGTATAGAAGAAGTTTTAATCTTTTATTGATTGAAAATTATGAATTCTAAAAACGTATTGCATAAAACAATTGTACTTTGAAGCTAAATAAGGTATGACATTAAACCAATTTTTAATGCACTGTGCTTAGTAGGCTTGTACAAAAGCTTATTTTATTATATATAATAGATAGATATCAAACTCATATGAGAATGGTATCAATCACAGTATTATACAGAGTAATAAAACTAATAATCTATTATTAGCGTCACCGTCTTTTTTTTCCGCTTGAATGGAATTATTATTTATATTAATATAGTAACAACATTCATGTGAGAATATAACAATAATAATGTATGATGGTGTAACCTATGATGGTAACAGTAAATTAAATGGATACGAGGAAAGAAATATGAAAACGTACCATTGAAACTCGTAGAGCGTGCTGATAACGTGTTGTGAAACTAATAATTAAGAAGAGAATAAAGAACAAGAATAAAGATTGGAACATAGAAGAATTGTATTATTCATCTCACAATGGAGGCATGTATATATAGTTACAAGATAGAGTATTCCACAAGATACAATTCTCTAATTAAGATAACTACCAATACTAATAGATATGGACATCCATACCATATTTATCCATAACATGTTCCGCATTTTGTATAATTTTTCGTAAATGTACCTGATCAAATTGTGTCCTGGTTTCGTCCCTTACGTGGTGTAAGTAAGAAGTCATATGAGATTGTTTAAACGGAGGTATTATACATTCTTTGTGTTATAATCCAGTAGCATGTTGGATTATTATTATTGCTTAAAGAGTTTAGACCGCTAGGTTATCATAGATTTTAAGCATTTGCACTTTATGTGTTATGTGCTAATGATAATTGCTCTAAGGGAATCACCAATTCTAATATCAGAATCTACCTAATCCACCATTAAACTAAAAAGTAAAAGAACCACGTCTAATAATATTGAGATAATTTTATTTTGACTTAAAGTTTTACAACATTACAAAATAATGCATTGAAAAACTATTGTATTATTGGGTTGAGATAACATCTACCTTATATATCAATTTAGAGCATGAATGTGAAATGAATAGTGAATTGAGGATAAATTGATCTTTTCAATAAACACATTAATTTTTCTTTCATCTCAAAATACTTAATTTGCTCATTTACTTTTGCCATGCATGTTGTGACTTTCAATTAGGGTTGAGCATCGGGTCAAAACCGACCTGAACCAATCAAAATTAAACCGAACTGGAAACCAACTTTATGGAAGACATGAATCGAACCGAAGTGACTCGATTCAGTTCGGTTTCGATTTAGGTGTGTTTTTTCTCGATTTTGGCTCGAACCGAAATCGAAAATCATATATATATATATATATATATATATATATATATATATATATATATATATATATATATATATATATATATATATATATATATATATAGGGAAGGGATCCGGTAAGAAGAAAAACTAAAATAAGAAGAATAAGAAGAATTTCTAGCCACACATTTCAAATAAGGGAGAGATTTTCAAGGGGAGATGCATCTATTTTAATAGGTGCATCTGAAATGTGTGGTTGTGGTTTCTTCTTATCCTTCTCATTTTAATTTTTCTTCTTATTTGATCCTAACTCTATATATATATATATATATATATATAGAACCAAAACCGAACCGATCAAGCCAAAAACCGAACCAAATATGATCGGTTTGGTTTCGGTTGAACCGGTTTGGCTCAGATTTTCGGTTCAATTTGATTTTCTGTTCGGTTCGGTTTTCGGTCAGTTTTAGTCGGCCCTACTTTCAACCATGTAATCTATATAAATTACAGTTTACAGTATTAGTTTTGTAAATTGATATATAAGAAAGATATGCCATGTTATGTCTTTCAATCATGTGATTTATATAAGTTATTTTTTTTACTTATAATAATTAACTTTGTTAAATTGATATATAAGAATGATAACACAATCATTTATAATTTTAGCTTAAACATCGTTCAGACATGTCGTCCTACGAGGGCCTCTCTGACTCTGCTCACCTCCTATGTAAGCAAGGTAAGGAAAGAAGTTGACAAGATTTATCTGTCCTCTTCCCCGCTTAGCTAACACCAGGGTATGGAGTCGCATCATTTGATGTGGCGAGCTTCACCGGGGTCACTACTTCCGGGGTAGTGAACAATTGCAACAGGGGGTCACTACTTCCGGGGTAGTGAACAATTGCAACAGGAAGCTGCCAGCTTAATAGTGACTAATTTCGATCTAAATTATGATTTCATCTCTTCATAATGTAATTATATCTGAACACCAGTCACGAAGCGCGGGCAAGAAGTTCTTCTTTATAATCAAATAACAGCCATGTCAAGTTTTTGAATTTATTATAAGACCACTTATTATATCAGTATGACCATATTACTAAGTATAAATTGAAAGAAGTTGTGGTCATCTTGAAAGTTCGAAGATACAAACTTAAACGCCACAATAGGCCTTTACAGCATACTTCTCTATGCGTGCACCCCCGGTGATGTAGAATTGGATAAACTCTTCGTAATCAAAAGGCTTGAAAAGCATCGGGTGATCATCATCCACCATTTCTTCCATCGGCTTTATGATGTTTCCCGCTAAAGTCAATTGAAAAAATGCTAGCGAAAACCTTGTTTTGGTGGCTCTCATAACCACCCTATGAAGTGGCACATGCAATCGGCCGTTCAACCATACCTGTGCTTACATAACACATAAGTGCAAAATTAAGCAAAAGTAGTATTATTTGTACATGGAGTCAGCACATTCATAAATAAAGTTATACATACTAAAACTGATAGTAACATTTTTCGGCTAAGGTCAATATATACTCACGTTTAAAGTTTCCCCGGCCATGACGATGAACATGTTTGGCGAAAGCTTCACTTTTAGCCATTCATCATATTTTGTCTGAATCTCTAATCCTTCAACATCCTTTTGATGTGATATAGTCAGCACCCCTGTATCGGCATGAGAGTGCAATCCAAGATTTGAGTCATTTGGTTCGGGCACTCGATATTTCATGAGCTTGAGTAGGTAACTTGCTTTTTCAGCCTGCTCATTCAAATATTTCTCCAAATTCAAGCTCTCAAAAAGCATCTTCTTCACCATTGCATCAAATTCCCATAACTTTTTTGCGTATGTTTGGATGTGTTTGCTGCCATACAAATGTAGATTACTAAAGGGACATATTGAACAATTAACAAAGACTGTGTAGGACATCTTAAGAAATGTATATAAGTATATACAATGACGGAACCAGGGTGGGTTCAGGACACTTATGGATTTTTGTAACGTAGTGTTAATTTGTTTAATATTCTTGATTTTTCTTAAATGCCCGCGGTCCCTAAAAATTGTGCTTGTAATTTTGTTTAATTTATTATAAATGCACCTGGTCATTTTGTGTTCTGTTCAATCCATGTAGGACATCGTAAGAAAAGACTCATGAATGTCGAGGAAGAGTTTTTCAAAATATGGTTTTTCTATTAAAGAGTTATTCGTTGTACTTCTCTAGCTAAAACCTACACAAAATCTTACCATGCTTGAGGGTTGCCTTGAGGCCACATGAGATTCGTGAAGCTCTCGACTTGTTCGGGGTTGTAAGCATCACCGATGCCCATGCTTTCATACAGTGGAAGTAGTGGCGAACTCCCAGAATACCCATGAAACATTTTGGTCGATGTGTTTTTGGACTTGGTTTCCAACGGGAGATCAAAAAGCAGCTTCATTACATCATATACAGAGTTTTGAAGTTCAGGTGAAATGCCATCTATAGATGCTTGGAAGCAACCGTACTCCTGAAAGGCTTCAAGAACTTTGGTCTTAACCGAATCATAATCATGAGTGTCTGGGTTCAGGTTATTTATTGCCGAGAAATCAATCACAGGAAGCTGAATATAACCTTCTAAACCCATTTAGATGTATAGTAAGCTGTTAGGAGCTGAGTAAGTACTATTAATAGTCTCGTTTAAGAATGTTACGAATCGATTAATATGGAATCAACTATAGCATTAATTGGAGCTAGACCTTGGTTTTAACGGATATATCTTATAATTAACATATATGATGCCGAATTCAAGAAAAAAGATTGATCCGGCTTGTATATATGATTGCCGATCAATGATTATATTCTTTAGTATCCAAATTAGATGCTTTCTTTCTTTGTTCTCTATTATTTTGTTCTTAATGTTTACCGGAATCTCGATATAACCTCAGTGCCAATGTAATCAGCCATGGCCAGACAACATGGAACATGATACGGCAATTTTGAACAAACATGAATGCCAGCAATAACTACAAGGTTAAATGGCCCCTTTTGGATTAACAATGCCTTTCTTATTAAAGGTGGTTTTAATAATTGGCCGGACTATATTGTTCTCATGCCATATTGCATAACTTAATTACAAAATCAGGACCCATAATTTTGGAGAAGATGTTGCATAATCCTTTTTTTTTTTTTAATTATGAGTACTAAAATTGCTCAATGAAGACTATTAGGTAAAATTGAGGCCCAGAAAAGACATATTTTATAAAAAAGTTATATTTCGTGATCTAAAATCGGGTGTGGCTCGTACCACACCCGGCTCCCATGTGAGTCTATTCCTGCACAAAATCTATACTACACATAAAGCATGTATGTATTCTTTTGAAACTTAAAAGGCTTAAAGATGAGTAATGTTAAATCCCCAAAATACCTTTTCAAACTTAAACTCTCATATAAAAATTCAAAAAATATTTCTTTAATGAAATAATTGCTTTAACAATTGTCACTCAAAATTTCAAAAAAATGCATGACAACTTTTACTAATGATTTTTTTTTTTATTTAATCCCAACACTAATAAAAATCGGAAAGTGATCCAATAAGAAGTAAAAAATAAGAAGTGGTAAAAAGTTACTATAACCACACATTTGAAATGCAACGACTTGAATTAGATGCATCTCAATTCATTTAGATGCACCCCCTTGAGTTTCGAAAGTTATTTTGAAGTGAAAATGATGCAAATTGATATTTTATGATTTCGTCATGTGTAGGGGAACAAAATAAAAAAGGAATTCATGAAATGCATATAATATACATATATGCATCTAATTAAAAGCTTGAAAACATATTATGATGCATCTAAGATAAAATGATTGCATCTAATTTAGGTCGGTGCATTTCAGATAGCGGGTATTATAACTTCTTACCACTTCTTATTTTAATATTACTTCTTATTTGACCCTAACTCTAAAAAATCATCCACAAAGTCTATTATATAAGACATATATTGCAACTTCTTTTTTATTATTATGTTAGTTCATAGTTGATGAAAATGAATAACCGCGCAACTATAAAAGTCTGTCGCTATAAAATCTCGTTACTATAAACGGGTATTCGTCTAGTAGATATAAAGAAGATGTGACTTTATGCCGCCACAAATATATGTAATGTTTGAATACACAATAAAGATAAACGATGATGTGACTTTACGCCTTGATAGTTGATGAAGTTGTGGCAGATATGAAGCCAAAATTTTGGAAGGAAATGAAAATAAAGTAACATTACTATATATACTTAGAGCATCCGGTGTGGACAACGTTGTCCCTCGCCGTGGCTGAGCTGGAGGCTCGTCGTGCCCCGCCGCCACACCGCCGATGCTTGCCGTCGAAGACAAAATCGTGGGGACGACGAGGTAGTATTCTGACATAAAAGCAAAGTTACGTTATATAACGTTAACTTTTGTTTTTTAACATAAACTTTTTTTTTTTAACGTTAACTTTTTTTTTTTTAAACCCACCACCCCTATATAAACTATCTTCATCTTCATCATTTTACACATCTTCAAACCCAAAATACACAAGAAATCTTACTTAACTCAAAGAAAAAATTGCTCACAATGTCTCAAAACCCAAATAACGGAGGATACTTCACAAATCTACTTAACTCAAACCCACAACAATACGGGGGTTCTTCAAACCCGTCTACCCCCTCTTCGACCAATTCCAACCCGTCTCCACAAGAAATAATGCTTAACCAACAATATCAGTTTCAACAAGGATTCGCAGCTTACCCCTCCCGATTTCAATCACCTCAGTTTTTTAACCCGTCACAACATCCACAGTTTTTTAGCCCGTCACAGCCTCCACAATTGCCTCAAATGGAATCACAACCGTCACTACAAGAAAAGAGGGCTTTTAGGACCTTTGTATAGGACACTTTTTATAAAGGCATCCCAAAAAACATTTCATAGGACCAACTCGATTAAAAGTCATATTATAGTTGTTTTTTATAAGACACTTAATTCGTGGGTCCTAATAAACTAATTTATAAAACACACTTTTAGTAGGGTCTTATTAGGATAGACATAATAGAACACTTGATATAAATGTCCTATTACAGTAAATTTTATAGGACACTTATTTTTTATGGTCTCATTACAATATAACTTAATATGACACTTAAAATGTGGGTCTTATCACATATATCTTATATGACCCTTATTTAGTGGGTTCTATTATAATTAAAGATAATGGGACACTAACTGACTAACGTATGTATGAGTCCTATAAAACAAGATTTTAGTTGTGGCTTGTTCTATTTAGTTTTATTTAAATCATAATGAATTATGTTTAAACATGCTAATTATATTATATAACATTCATTAAGATGCTTTGGGGAGCCGACACTGTTTTGAAGTCGCAGCTTGGAGATCGACTTGAAGGAGTGGGTCGGATTGGCGTTGCTGCTTCAGCAAAACCCAGAGAGCTACAAGGCCAGCTAACATGAAACAAAGGACGTTAAACTCATATCACATTATTTTTTTTCTATTTGGTTGTTTAGTCAAAAAGTATTAAGGGGTGTTTGGCATTTTACTTTAGAGAATACTTAGATTTGCTTATGGTTACAGGGTGTCAGATTCATTTGTGAAGCAATCGTACTTACTGTCAATAAATCAAGAGATTGGTATTACACTTCATGTACCGAATGTACGAGCAAGGTTAGGAACAATAATGATGTTGGGAGTAGGGGTGAGCAAAACCGACCGAAACCGACTCGTCCCGAAAAACCGACCATACTCGATTTGGTTCTTGCTTTAGGGTTTTCCTGAAATTCTGTTTCGGGATAGGTCGGTTCGGTTCGGGTCGGGCCAAAAACCGAGAAAATACAAACAAAACCGAGAAAACCGACCGAAATCGACTCGTCCCGAACCGACCCGAGTAATTTCGGTTCGGTATTTGGTTTAGGTTTTCCTGAAACTCAGTTTCGGGATGGATCGGTTTCGGGTCGGTATTGGCCGAATGCTCACCCCTAGCTAGGAGTGCGTAGATCATGGACCTCAACCATAGCCTACGTACAGGTAAACTCCTAACATACCATGTGACATATTACCGGTTAAAAATGATGATCCCATTTTAAATACCAGTTCTAAGCATGCAGATATGTTGCTTTGGATGGAATAGTAGAAGCAACGTTCACTTTCTTCACTCCATGTGCCGATGATCACATGACATCAATGTCACAGATTGGTTCAGATGCTCGAAACACCCGATCCTCAGGAAGTGCAAGCGGAAATACTTGCAATCGAAGGGAAGAAGTGTATATTCCAATTTCATTTCAATACATCGAGCAAGATAGGGTCCGTTGATTTCACTCTAGATAACGTGTTTTGTGGTTCCGTTGAAGCAAATGGAACGGTCAAAGTACCAGACGACTCTAGCGGTTAGAGCCTATAAGTTCATGTTTATTGTTTTAAAAGATATTTACCTATTCACTTATTCTTGACACGTGTTATTTGTTCTATAGTCTCAGATACACCACCGACATCGGAGTTGGTTAAGGCGAAGAAAAAGGGAAAGCAACGTTGAGGAGTGAAGCCAGGACCAGATCGCAAAAGGCCCTTTTATCCGGGCTCGACAACGAAACCTAGGACAAGGAAGGACGTGTGATTGAAGAGCGGTCGCTTTAGGTGTTTTTATGCATTGTCACATCTTCATGTAGTGGTTGGGGGGGGGGGGGTTAGGATTATGTAAGTCTCGCTGGTGATCCGATAAAATATGTAGTTGAACAGTTTATTTATTTATTTATTTATTTATTTATTTATTTTTATTTTTTTAAGTTTGTATGCAATAGTGTCGTTTGGCATATCGTTGAACAATTTATATTGTTAAAGTCTTTGCAGTTATGATCATATGTTTTAAGTGCCGTCTATGCGGTGGACTAAAAGTTGATGCGCTTTACTGAGAAAGTAGATGTGTTCGTGTTTGGATCTTTTATGTTGAGAATAATAAGAAGAAATTCTAGTCACATATTTTAAATAGATGTGAGAATTTAACGGGAGACGTATTTACTTTTGTGAGCGCATCTAAAATATGTGATTGTGATTTCTTTTCACCTTACTCATTTTAATTTTTCTACCCATTTGATCCTAACTAATATTACGAATGAGAGGTGATTTTCACACTTCACTAATTGATTTGCACAATTAAAAGTGTTGTATCTTGACATTTATGAGTAAAAGTGATAAAAGTGATATAAAGGTATAAATGTCAAGACACAAACACTTTTAATTGTGCAAATCAATTACTATTAGGGGTGAAAACGAGCCGAGCCGAGCTCGAGCTCGTTTAGGCTCGAGCTCGGCTCGTTTATATATAAAAAGCTCGAGCTCGAGCTCGAGCTCGTTTCGAGCCTCACACTTTAAGCTCGAGCTCGGCTCGTGAAATTTTTCACAAGCTCGAGCTCGGCTCGTTAACACAAAGCTCGACTCGTTAACACAAGGCTCGAGCTCGTTAACACGGTTATACGTATAGAAAATATATATACGTATATATTTCTAGGGCTCGTTTAGGCTCGCGAGCCTAAACGAGCCTTTTGTATAGAGCTCGGGCTCGAGCTCGATTATTAAATGAGCCCAAACTTAGGCTCGAGCTCGGGCTCGAGCTCGTTTAGGCTCGGCTCGTTCGAGCTTTTTACCGATCCGATCCCGAGCTTTTCACGAAATCACCTCATGTTACAAATACTAAATTAATGTTTCCCTTTATAAAAGACTTCAAACCTTTTAATCATTTTCCACCATTGTAAAAAAATAAACAAATAAATAAATAAAAATAAAAATAATTCCCTCCCAACCCAAATACTTTTCCCGCTACATTGATTGTGACTTCCCTCCCAATAATTGACTTATTCTTGAAACTGAATCCGATAATTTCTCAAACTCGTGATTTGCATCGGAACTGCCACGTCTCCTTATCCTTATCTCACAAATGACTATGTCTTACCCATCGCAATACCTGCCTACTCACATGACAACCGCCGTTACAAACTACTCTGTCATAAACCCTAGCGCGGCATATACCATAATTTTGATCGCACGAAGGAGAAGTGAGTAAAGATGTTCATATAATCATTGAACATAATATAGTTACTATTTCTTTTATCATCTTCTGATTGTTGATTTGGTTCTATGGTGGCTATTTTTTAGTCTCGATTTGCGGTAATTTGGTTCTAGTTTTGGATCTGCTATGTTGCTTTTAGTTTGTAAAGATATCGGAACATATATGATATATGGTATATTTGAGGTGACTTCAATATTTGACTTTTTCTTATAGTTTATATGATATATGGTGACTTTTTCTTGGATTTGCGGTAATTTGGTTCTCTATGGCGACTTCCCTCCGAATAATTGACAGTTCATAAAGATTGTAAAAATCTGATATATGTTGTGATATTTGTTATGATATATAAGCTACATTAATTGTTACTTTTGTTATTCTGTCGGTAATTATGTTTTACATATGTTAATGCTATTTTACCATTGAAAATTCCTTGCATTTTCTTATGTGGATATGCTCGTTGCTAATATATATATCTTTCGTTTTCAGATTGCAAGGTGGCTCCAATTTGGTAAATGGTAAGGTATGTTTCACAAAGACTAATTGGTGTTTGGCTTATGATTATTTTATTAAATAGCATAACACATAAGTCTTGTTGTTTGGCTTTTATCTTTTATATAAGGACATTTAAGGCTGCAGTTGGAGTTATGAAAAGGCAAGATTACACTTGCTCCTGCAAAGATATTCAGTTCCTTCTTTATGTTTGATCCGAATCATTTTGTATGACTTGGTGTGTGTTTTTAACTCTTTTTGATGACAAAATCAGAAGGTTAATGAAACTATTAAATGGGTAGGTTTTTTGAATACAATTGATCATGCCTAGTTACACAAATAAGAGTAACTTAAATTTGATAAATCTAGTTACCATACTTCATACAATGGCTTAATTGCTATCTTTATTAACTATCATCAATGAAAGCTTATATATCAGATGTTTGGCTATATGAAGTCTTGCTATGTTGCTTTTAGTTGGTCAATGATGATTTTCTACCTTACGGTTAACCTTGTAGCAAGGACTTTGTAGTTGATCAAATGAACAATTGATATTATTGTAGATTTACTGACTTTCCCATGTCTTCGTTATATTAACATTTGTTTTGGTGGAGTTTTTGACTTAACGTCACTAATTTATGTCTCAAGCTAATACAATAGTTCATTTTCTTCTAATTTAGTGAAAGTTAGCTGATGGAAATAAATTACAGCTAGAATTGGTGTTTGCTCATTATTTTGGCACAAAAAGTAAGGGTCACCCCTATTGACAAGAAATTAGTAATTTTAGTGTCTAAATGTAATTTTAAAGAGAGTTCAAGTGTCTAACCACATGTGTAACTATTTGTTCCTTCTTGTTTAGGTGATATATTATTTTATCTTCAACAGATCTATGATGGTTGGCATCTCTTAGGAGAAGATACAAATTATTTGATCCGGTTGATGATCCTACGCCATGGTCATATCCTATCACTTCAATATGGTAATACATTTGAACTTGAGGCAACCTAAGAAATTATGATTTGTCACTCCATACTTACACTTCTATATGTTCTTTTGACCATAGGTGCAAGAAAGACATGAAGTTTGGCAAACAATGATAGCTTATAAGTTTTGGTTCAGCTTATTAATCTTTATTGGATCTATGTACAAATGTTGAAATATTTTTATATATGTTGTTTTTTAGGCTGAAACGTCTTTGTACTAAATGACTTTTTTGAATGAATGATATACAATATGTGTTTGTTTTTTTAGATCATTGTTTAATATATCTGTATACGACGTTGAACAATAATACATTTAAAAGATGTCAACTCATGTACTCAAGTGTTATGGCACTAAGTATCCGATTTTATGGGACGACAAGATTAGTTTATATAATCACCTCCTGTGAGGACCTTATATTTTGTCCCATCAAACCTGTTAACTTTGGTCCTTTAAAATATACTTTTAGGACACCAATTTAAGTTCTTAAATGGATAATGAAAGCAGTTAAAGCACACGCTTTTTGTGACACCATAAAGAGTTCTATATTGCACTTTATTAGGACGCATTTTGCGTTTCAAAACAATACATTATAAAACCATAAAATTGGTTTTATAGGAATAACACTTTTTAGGTCGCTCAAAAGTGTCTCAAAGACTTAATACAACCCTCTCATATGGGACACTTTTATATTGGTCATATAAAATCAAAAGTCCTATTAAGTATTGTTTTAGGACCTTTATGGGCGTCCTGATAGGCCTCTTTTTTTGTAGTGCGTCCGGTTCACAATTCGAAGTTCCAAAAGCACGTGAACCGGCAAAAGGCAGGGGCAAAAAGTCGAAGACAAAAAAAATTGCTGTAGATTTGGACGCAGACGATGACGAAGATGTTGAAGTCGTAGCACAAGCGGACAGGAGGAAGTGGACCAAGTCTGAAGAAATGTTACTTGCGCAGTGTTGGATAGAAATTTCCCAAGATAGAGATATGGGCAATGACCGTCCGGAGGAGTACTTTTGGAACGACATTCTCGACATGTTCAATTCTAAGACAACCGATAACCAGCGTGGCATGAACATGATAACTGGTAAATGGACAAGGATTAACGGTGATTGCCAGAAGTTCAACGCTGTTTACAAACATGTTCAGCGTCGAAGTGGTGAAAATGAGCAAGATCATGTCGAGAATGCAAAAGTTAACTTTACGCAGCGTTTTGGTGGGAGGGAGTTTTTGTATGAAAAATATTGGGCTGTTTTGAAAAATTATCCCAAGTGGGATGCCGAAGATCCTATTGACATTACATGTCTCGAAGATATATTCGGGCGGGACAAACCACCTATTCCTGAAAGAGATGGATGCAAACGAGCCGGAAAGAAACAGAAGTCGACTTCAACGTCAAGCGCTGCAAGCTCCGGTGGAAGTCAAACGAGTAGTTTTTCGGGACATGTATCCGAAATATATGCTCAAAAAGCCGATGCTCAAAGGTCTTGTTACGAGGCGAGGCGGGAGAAGGAAAAAACGTGGCAAGAGAAGATCGAGATGGATTTTCTCATGATAGATCCGAGTACCAATCCTGACCCGGTAAAAGCAGAAATCATCAGCAAGAGGCAGGAACGTCTAGTCAAGAAATATCAGGATAGAGATGACTAGGTTACGTAATATTAGTATGTGTTGTATTTTTTTTTACCCGTGTCGTTTTTTTTTTTTTTTTTTTTTCGTATCGCTTTATCGTTTTTTTTTTTTTTTTTTTTTTTTTTTTGTTATGTATTGTAGTTTTAATTTGAATGAAATAAATTTAGTTTATTTGGAAATGAAAATTGAATAAAAAAATAAAGTGATAGTGGTGGGCCCCAAATGAAGAGGTTGAGGTTTGTTATGAGTGAGGAGGGGGTTTGTTGTGGTTAGTTGTGAAAAAATGAGATGCTGATGTGGCGCTGAAGTGGCACGATGACGAAGCTAACCCTTGTTATGACACCTGATGCTCTTAATACACCGTTTAATCTGGTGTCGTTTCAATGATGACAGATGTCGTCACACTTACATTAGGTTTTGTCTTTACTATATATAGATGACACATGACGTCCCGCTTACATCAGGTTTTGTCGGCCTAAATCTTTAGCCCAAAAACGAAGCTTGGTAAAAAAAAAGGTATTTTTTTTTCTTTTTTTAAAGGTTTGGGTTTAACCTTTGATGTGGATAATGTTAGTTTAAGGTAATCAACTATATTCGTTAGTATTTTTGGTGGGCAAATGGAAAAATGTTAACCCTTATCTTTGGGTGAAAAGTGTGATTAAAAAAAAAGTTTCTGATTTATAACACGGGTCTAATCATTTTTTTGGGTCATTTAGAAAGAAGGTGAAAGATTAGCCAAAAAAAATCTTATCATTTATAAACTTTAGAAGCACTAAAATCTGTTTATTGCATAATGTACACTTGGGTAATGAAAAGGCTGTTATGATTGCAAAGTTAGATTTAGGTTGCTGCTTTTTCAAGTTGTTGTGGAGTAACAAAGAAGATGATAGTTTTTGGGCTACTATGTGTATTTGTAACTGGATTCTCCCGACTTTCAGGTTATCAATATCTTGGCTGGGCAGCTTTTTTAAAGTTTGCAGCCAAGATTAATTTATTTTTTCATATAATTTGGTTTCTGCTGCTTTTACAAGTTGTTGTGTATTTGTAAGTGTGTATACGTGTGTAACGTTTCAACCAGTTTTCATGGATGCGGACATCCCTTCCACGACTAATAATGTATAGTAGGATAATCAAGGGGCTGTGATGATAGAATTTGTATGTGTTCGGGTGGATTGGGCCAAAGTTGAGGTTGTCTATATCTTGGGAGGGGGGCAATAACCGGATGGCATGATAGCATGCTTGATATTGTGCAATTGCGTTTCTTTGCAGCCATGGTGAAATTCGGACCTTTTTTACTACATTCCATTTACAAATCTGAGCCTAATGATCTATTGTATCAGTTTTATGGTTTCTAAGTTTTGGATATTTCATAATTTTTGAGTATAGGTTGTGTATAAGTTGTCATAATAAGTTGTCTATAAGTATATATCGTAAAGGTCGTTTAAAACGACGCAAGTTTCTGTCGTTTTGGTCCAAATGATTTTTCTTCAGCTTATGGCGCCGTAATCGTAACTTCAATAAATGTTAATCATTCATCGGTAAGGTTTGATGTCGGCTGATGCAAAATAGAACTATAGAAGGCGTCCAGGTAGTTTGAGTCGTCAGGTTAGTCTACTTAACATAATTACTAGGATCCTGTTTGAGAAGTGACTTGAGGTCAGCAAATTGAAAAACAAAAATGGGGGGAAATGGGAGATGTTTTTTAGTAAAGTGAACAAATATTTTTGAGTTACAGTTAGAAATATTAAAGCGCACGAATATTTAGCAAAGCGAACGAACAATTATTTTAGGTGGTTCAGCGGCAACCTTCAGCATAATGTTATCTCCGTCCGCTGCTAGGTTAATTACATAAGTGAAGTTACTATAATCAATAATGTTTGGTTTTTCTTATAAGCAATTAGTACTAGGTTAAGACTTAAGACAATAGTCAGATATTCATATATCTAGGAGTATTCGATGTGTCTATGCTGGAAGTATTAATATATGTAAATGGTAGCCCTGGGCAGATTGTGTAAGTACTTGATGATATTTGGTTGATCATGTGGTGTTTTATGTGAAGTTTGACTAAAGTTTGTTGGATCGATATACTCTAACCAAACTAACTTTTGTAGCTTGTAAAGACTTAGTAACCTTGGATAAATCCTAAGTTGCTAACAAAGAAACACTTAACTAACTCTATTAAGTATGCGGAATTTACTTAACAAAGCTAAGAAGAATTAACTTTAACTTTAACGATTCTATTAAAACTCTGAACCTGCTTGATATACAGATTCACTAAGAATCCCTAACAGCTCTAATATTGAACTTAGTAAACTCTAATAATGCACGTACGTCTAATGCCAATCTAGGGGTCCTTTTATAGGCATAAGGATAACCCTAGTCGGTTTACAACTCTATTCCTTGTACGTCAAGTAATACTAAACTAAACTTAGAACATTCTAGAATTACACAATAATCCTTAACTATTTTGCATAACAGTCCTTTAACCTTGCAGTACTTTGATAATCGAGCAGTACTTTGACTTTCTTCTTTAGCAGTACTTTGACTTCAGTACTTTGACTCTTCAGCACTTTGACTTTCTATATCCCAACAATCCTCCCCTAACTTGAATTCTCCTTGCTTGATTTCAAGTTCCTTTGTATATTTAAGTTTAACATCTTTGTCTTCAAGGAAAGATTGTGTCTTTATCTTTAGATTATATCTTTGTATTCCCGTGCTTGTATCATCATCATCAAAGTAGTCTTTATATGTAATCCTTTACATCAACAATCAGCAAGCTCCATCTTTTCAGCAACTCAGCAGCATATGACAAATTGTACATCAGTTCATTTAAGTTTCAGTCTATTCTCATCACTTCCAAGTGTGTAAATTCCTGTGAGAGGTGAATCATTGAAAATTTAATGGATTTTGATGTCTCTTTACCAAAGCCATTAACTCTAGAGTAGCCAAATGTTTAGGTGTGTAAGACCATGGTACATTGATAACCATATGATTTTTAGCAAATCATCAGCTATCAACGGATTTGTTTTGTCTTTACCAAAAGCCGTACCCTTTTGGACTAGTTAGTTCTTTCAACCATGGTGAACTAATTACCATATAAATGGTTTTTCCACAGCCTTTACCACAAGCCATTTTTCTTGTGGGCTAGCCAACTCTTTACATTTGCTGATATGGTGAGTTGATTACCATACAACTTATTAGCAAGTTGTCAACTATATAACGGATTTGAGATATCTTTACCAGAGCCGTTTGCTTATGGATTAGCCATTCCTTTTGTTAGACATGGTGGACTGATAACCTATTGTTATTACCATCTCAAAAACCATTTGTTGCTTTTAAATTTTGTTTCAAAATATTTTTTACTTAACAAAAGTTTTCTTTCAAAAACATTAACTGATTTTGTGAAGCAAGCAGTACTTTGATTAAAGTACTGTTTGATCAGCAGTACTTTGAATAAAGTACTGATTTATCAAAAAAATTTACAGTTAAAAATCATACCATTATTTATGTATCATCATCAGCCATAGTGGTCCATTTGATGAATAATTCAATGACCATCAGTGCTGTTTCATTCTCCTCTTCCACTTCCATTCCATGATCTAGCATTCTTCTCATAAGATCTGATGTGAGTGGATATCTTCTTTCTACTAACATATGAATCATGGTTCCATCTTCTAGCTCCAAAACATGCACTCCATATTCATCAAAGTATCTCCAGCTATTAATCTCCCATACTTCTTGATTATTCCATATATCATCAGTACTTGTTTCCTCTGTTTCCCAGATAGTTGTGAGATCTCCAAGCAATACTAGACCAATTCCTTCTGATGGGATGTGCTCAAAATAGTCTCTTACTAGTAGATATAAATGCCACAAATCCTCTCTGCTGATGATGTGCAATATGTCCCATAGCAAATTAAATGTTCTGAAACTTTCATCCTCTCTATGGAACATCAGATAATCTCCATCTTGTTGTGATTCTACAACTTCAAAAGTAGTTATCTTTGATTTCTTTTCTGCAACATATTTAGATTTAGGATTCTCAAAGTCAACAACTCTTAAGTAATTTCTCAGCTCATCAACTGTATATGTCCTTAACTCTACCTTCTTTGATGGCTGTTCAGAATCAATATTTGTTCTTTTTCTCTTTAAACTTCTTTTTTCAGCATCCTCCTTCTGCTTATCATCATCTTTAAAATCTTTAATACTATCAACTTGCTTTTGATAAGCTTTTCTAACATTTTCATACAAATATTTCATCTCTATATAATTCAGCTTTTGTAATCCAGTATATCCTTGACCCTTTAGATACGCCATAATGGCATTTCTTTCTTTAGCCTTACTCAGTGATCTTCTAGGTAACAACTTCATGTTCCTTTACTGATACAACAAATTCATCATCAAGTTTAGCTTGTAGCTCCCTAGCAGCTTCTTCATTCTTCGCTACTTCAATTGCTCTTATTTCTACCAAAGTAAGCTTTTTCTTCTTCTTTGTTTCCACCAGTTTACCTTTGCCTTTGTCTTTAGGATCTAACACTGGTTGCGAAGCTTGTGGTTGTTCTTCAGCAACACCTGGAATAGTAACACCTCTTGGTCTTGTCATACTCTGTAATATCTCAGCAATTGTCTCATCATCACTTGCAGTATGAGCTACTTTGGGTATATCAGCTTCTTCTTCTTGTAGAATTGTTGATGGACCAGCTTCTTCATCAAAATTAAGTGTCCTTGGTGTAATCAGCTCTTGTCTATGTGTTCCATGAAGAGCAGCAGTACCTTGATCAGCAGCACCTTGAACATCAGTACTTTGTACACCAGTACTTTCAGGCTCAGTACTTTCAATGTTTACTTGTGCTTCAGTACCTTGAGGTTCATCTTCTTTTTCTTTATAAAGCTCAGCATCTTCTTTCAAATTATCTTGCTCTAGATTCCTCCCCAATTGGATAGAATACTGCTGTTGAACCTTTTTGCCTGTAGAAGATTGTTTAAACTTCGTTCCTTTCTTCTTTTGAGACTTTACCCACAACCTGTGATGTTGAACCAGAGGCCAGACAAATTTCTTCAATCGTTTAAATTTTGTGTTCAACTTCATAAGTTGTGCAGCTTGAGCTTCAGTAGTTTTCTTCAGTCTTACTAATTCCCTTGTCAAAACATAATTATCTAGAACCAATCCCTCAGGAGGTATTACGCCTACATCTCCTTCAGATGATGGTGGGTTGATTTTAGGTTCTGACTGAGCATGTTTAGAATGTTGTGGAGATGGTGTAGGTGAAACTGCAGTATTTTCTTGTGCAGCAGTACCTTGTGAAGAAGCAGTATTGAGAAGCAGTACCTTGAGGTGATTCAGTACCTTCTCGTTCTTCACTTGTAGCAGCTTCATCTCTAATTGCTTGCACAATCTCCATCATTGAAGTAGTCAAGGGAGTATGCCTTCCAGAAAACAAATCACTCTTCCTTGCCATGAAAGTGAAAATCTTTGCAGGTTGTACCACAACAGGTAATAAGCTCGAAGGCTTTGGTACATCTTGAAGTTGTTTATTCAAGAAGACTTGAATAAATCTGGGATACATCAACCAGTGTGATCCATGAGAAATGTGAGATAGCATACCATCTAGAATTAGCCTTGAAAAATTGAAAATACGATTTGTAGCCAATCCCACGAAAGCAGATGCTATATTAGAACCAAATTGCTCCCAAGAAGTAGTCTTAGAACTAATACAATGAAGTAATACATGTACCAAGTACTTTCAATGCGGACTAAACAAGGGTTTCTTGAATGTTGTTTCTGTCAAAGACCCTTCATACCCAATATCTCTTAAAGTATCCCAAAGAAGCTGTTTGTCAAAACGGATAGCCCCTTCTTCATCATCAAATAATAGATCTTCACGAATTGAAGCTTCACTAACTTTCACAATCCTTCCAGCAACCTTAGCCTGTATATAGGACTCATCATTCTCCATATGAGTTCTAGCAGTTGCCCAAAACTGTTGAATCCATGGCTCAATAACATCTGGGTCTACCAAAAGTGCATAACTGATTGGAGATCCAGTGATAAAATCAATGATGTCATGAAACGCGACATTAGCTTCAGTTTTATCCAAATTAGCCACCATGTTGTGTTTAGACACTGTGTTTCGATTCACCATTGATTGTTTGTTAACAAAGAAAGTGGTTCGATGAATAGTAAATATGAAAGAGAGAGAAATATGGAAAATATTGTTAAGTATAAAGATGAGAGGGAAATTCGGAGAGTAGTTATTTATAGGTGAGATTAAAAAATCACATCCCATAATAACAAAGTTACCGTTATTTAAATTTTACCTCTCTTTTTTACCGTTGGAACAGTACGTTGATAAGACAAGCAGTGCTTTCCACGTGTGCAGTACTTTCCAAAGCAGTACTTTTAGTGCAGTACTTTCATATAACCAAAAAGCAGTACTTTTTCATTTTCTTCTCTATAATGGCAAAAACTCCAAATAGGCATTGGATTGCCTCCCCTCAAGCAATGCATAGGACTGTCTAACAAACTAATCAGTCCTCCCTTTAAATGTAGCTTAGTAATTAATCATTCCAATACTCACCACCAAGTGGTTGAATCTTGAAACATCAAATCCTTTGGTGAGTAGATCAGCTACATTATCATCTGTGTGAACCTTAACAACATTAATGAGCCTATGCTCATAACAACATTCAGACTGTACACATCATTGGTTCTTGGTACTTTCAGTATCTCCAAGTTATCATCAACAAGCTTGAATTCAGGGGAAAGAATGAGACATTCTGTGTCAGTAAATAACACAGGGTGCTTTGATAACGCTACACGCGTCATTCGGGGTCAATGGAACTTCCTTTTCGTCGAGCAAGTTTTTCAACACCCTAGGCAGTGAACCTAATCGTTGTAGTGTAGTATTAGGGTAAGCCACGGGAATTGATATCATTATCTAGGGGAATAGGAATGCTAGTGAGAAGTTACTACGATAAGGATGGGGTTGAGGAAGATTATTTTTTATCTTTTTATGTATTTTTTAAGAAATGGAAAGGTACGAATCTCGGGGTTTGGATTTGGGGGTTGGTATTTCTACCGATTACTCTACTCGTCTAATTATCTAAACTAAGGTGTATGTAGTCTATGTCTAATTATTGTGTGCTCGTATGATGATTTAAAGATGTGTTTACTTAGGTTTTATTACTCCTTAATTATCTCCTATTGATGGTTGAATTGTCACGTCCTTATTCTTAATCGCGTTGTGTGTCTAAGGTCGTAGGGTATGCGTTTATCCCTAACCCTTTGAAACTACCAAAGGTTATCGCCTACAAAATCTCTAGGATTTATAAACTTAACTCTAAGGTACTCTTCGGATGGTTTAGCCTACAATGACTCTAGGTATTATAAGCTAAGGTTCACAAAGATTAATCAAGCATTAATTACACAACGGATGACCTATCGCAATACTAGATCATTAACAATTAAGATAAGAGACAACCAATCAATATTCAATAATTAAGTTTCATATTTCCTAAGCAAACACACAAGTAAATTAGCCGGACATGGGAAACATGCAAGCATACATACAAGTAATTGAAGACATAATTAAATTAATGAAGTAAAACACTTATCTTGATGTAAGATAGGGTATGTAACCCTAAAATACTGTACAAGACAACCTTGGTTCGGTTTAGGTTTTTACTCCAAAAGACTACACACTAAAAACTAAAAAATTCGGATTCTATATATAAGATTACATATGCGACGGCGTCACCCTTTGATTTGTGACGCCGTCGGGTCGCCGTCATTAGGGTTTCGTCTTGGCCACGTTAGTCTTGTGACGACATCACCTTATGCTTGTGACGTCGTCCCCTTCAGTCTCTGACGTCGTCTGGATCAAATCTAGGCCGTCTGAGTTGCGACGACCTACTCTTTTAAAACCTGAAGCCGTCACTTGAAAATAAGCAATTTGGCTACTGAGCCGTCACAAAAGTGGTCTGACGGCGTCGCAGATAACACTTGATACCGTCCCCTTCAGTTCCAGCAGCCTGAGTGTCTCGATTCTTGACTTTGGCCATTTTCTTCGTATATTCGTGCCTTTTCGTCCGAATAAGTGTCATTCCAGCATTTTGCCTTCAAGATACCTAAAAAGTGAAAATGAACGATATTAAGTAATAACGGATACAAAAGTGATCAAATAAGGGCTTAAACGACCCCTCAAAAAGGTACATTTTAAAACATTATCAAATATCCCTACACTTGGTATTTGCTTGTCCTCAAGCAAATGTGCTTTTAGCCAATTAATTTATAAGTTAAGGGTCATGAAGCATTGGTTTAGAACAATCCACAACACATATAAGCCCCGCAAAAGTCATAACAAGCACGGAAATTACATACTAGCACCTCACATAGGGTGTTTGGAAACTCACATCTCTCGGGTGTATATGAAATATAACAAGTTGAAAATGGAAGATAAACACTCATTAACCGGTCCTAGTACATAGATTACCATAGGCTTGAGACTAGATCAAACCTCCATCGCTTTGGCGTAAACACCTAGGAAAGACTATCAAAGAGGTCTTTTAAAGGGTTGTAATGTTAGGCTTACGGTAGGGAAACAAAAGGGTTTGGTGGGATAGGCGATTTAGTGGTGGCAAGTCAAAAATCTTCATGTTACAAGCATGCGAAGAATGGCGTTGCTAAGCCAAGACTCGACACTCTAGACTTTAGATAACTGAAACAAACAAACATAAATTAAAGATAGATGTAGGATGGTAGCCCGTATGTTTTTTTTTTCACTCTATTTTTTTTCTTTTTTTTTTTCTCTTTTTCTATTTTTTTTTTCATACACTTTTACTCTACCATCCTCTATGATAACAACAAAATAATAGGGATTTATAGGCACATCCCTACACTTGAGTTTTTATTACTCTAACACTAATTTGACACGATTTGAAAATATCAAAACACTTGGAGTACATTATTACGTAATAAAGGGAATTTGAATAACGTTCCTTCCTGTCATCTCATAAACTTTAACTTTTCCCATGAGTCCCAATCGTCCCAAAACTGTGTACAAAGGATATGACTCGACTTATCAACTTATGCAAGCAACAAGATAATTGAACTAAGGGTTTTAGGGTGATAACAATAATGCACTAAAAGTGAGTGCATACAAGGTAGGCTAAGGCGATTTGGGTGTACATTTGGGGGTGGGGTGTAAACAATGCTCTTCATTGATATTCCGTAAAACCGAAACATCACGAGAACCGCGAAAAGGATAGGCTCTGAGGGGTTAACTAGGGGGTATCATGTACTAAAGATGAATACAACGCAAAGGTGTGGGGGGAATTATTCAACCGATGTGGAAGAAGTAGTTATATTACGGGTATCAAATAAGGGTTATCCTAATGCCTCTTATCATTTAGTTATTCCTAACTACACAAGTGTAGTCTTACTAGCGATCTCGGGATGCATCACAAAACAAGTTCTAGAATCTATTATACTACCGGTTCACACTCTAAGCATTAAAAATGAATGCTTTAATTCCTACTAATCTAAGGGCGATCCTCACATTTTGGGTGGAATTTAGGTGGTAAAGGGTTTTTGTGCTAGTCATATAACTTCCTATCCATGAGACGCTTTTGTTAAGACTAATGGCCCACTCCTATGTGTCATGAAAAATTTTAAATTTGGTGCCAAAATTACCCTAACCGACATTTTCTCATTGTTTATTACACAAATGCCTTTGGACAAAGCAAATAATCAAGGATAAGCATAGTTTCAAAGTTCCCGTTTTATTTTCCCTCCCTACACTTAAACTGAAAATTGTACCCAATGTTCCCCGAAAGTATCAAAGTTATGATAATGGAAGGTAATAAAAGATGAAAGAAACTAGTACTCCCCTGATTTGCTCGGTAGGATCCGTGTAAAGTGGTGGTTACATCTTTCTTCAAGAAGAACGTTTGCGTGAAAAGCTCCTTCTCATCTTATGTATCTTTTTCTTGGTAAATTAAACATGCACACTTGAAGAAAACAAACGAAACTTTCGCGTAAAATCGACGGTAATAATATATATATGACTCTACTAAACTAGGATATAATGCTTGTGGAATGGATGTTTACAGAATTTCTGGAAAATTAAGACCTGGAAAATTCCAAAAAATTATAAGTAGCTCAGAAAACGAGAAAAAGTAATCAGCTGTTTTTGCTCCTTCCTGACGCCGTCCGGTTGCGATCCTGACGCCGTCAGGTTATCCTGACAAAAACTGGTCTGCGATTTTCTGGAAAATTTACATCTTTAGAATCTGAAAAAATTTCCTGCAAAACATCCATTATGACTCGATACAAGCATTTAACTCGAACAAACACACATGTATATCTTTTAAGTAATTGAAATTCTCATGTTTACGTTTCTTTTGAAAATGTGTGTAATCCTCCCTACACTTATCCCTTATGTAAAATACCTTTATATATAATTAAGACGAGGTTAAAAACAAAATAATGCATTTTAACAAATTTAAACATGAGAATAAACAATCAACAAAAGATATATGACACAAACAAGCAAACAATTAAGCATGGGTTGCCTCCCACGAAGCGCTTTTCTTTATTTATGAGTCTTATAGCTAAACTCGTAGTCGTGCCCCTACGTACCGATATAAGTAAGCATATCCTTAACAATGTCATAAGGATCAAACTTATCATTTAAGTTCCTAGTAGTACATTTGGTTCGATATGCCTTTTCAAATTTCTCTCCATCGGGATCATAGATCGTTATCCTAATGTGCCACTCTCCATTACCATCACTAGGCGGTCTATCCCAATCCCATTTATGTTTAGGCTTATCGCTCTCAACTTTCCACTTATTCATGACAAGGTTGATGGGCAAGCTTCCTAGGAACTCGGTCATCTTCCTAAATACAAAGGCGTCCTCGAACGGGTTCACTTCCATGTCCCTAGCCATTTCTTTTTCATGGAAAGTTGCTTTACTAGCAAAGGCTTCATCTAGGTAGAAAGGTCGTTGGGGACCTATGAAATTCTTATCTAACCAAGGTCCATATCTAGATGGCGTTTTATCCAACCTAGTCTCATTTGGGATTTCCTCTTCTTTGTAGTACGTATGCTTTTTGACATCGTAAATTGAACTAGCACTCCCCTCTCCTACCACTATTTTGGACATCTTACAATCAATGATGGCACTAGCGGTAGCTAAGAATCCTCTTCCTACTAGCAATGGGCATGCCGAGTCCTTATTCATGTCTAGCACATGGAAATCCGCCAAAAGAGTCAATTCTCCTACGTGTACTACCATGTCTTTTATTATCCCTACCGGATATGCAATACTACCATCCGCTAGACCTAAGATGGTTTCCGTTGGTTCTATCTTACCTAAGTTAAGGCTTCTATGGAGGGACAACGGAACAAGATTGATGCATGATCCTAAGTCGGCTAGAGCATCGAGAGGTTTGGAAGTTCCAAGCCTACACGGAAGAGTAAATAGCCCCGAATCGTCTAACTTCTTAGGTAGATTATTTCGCACAAAAGCGGACCCATGTTTTCCATGTTTAAGTTCTAACTCATATTTATCTTTTAAAGCATTATAATAAGGTGCATGAGCTAAGACTTCAAGAACCGATTTTTCTTGATGGAGTTCCTTGTACTCCTCTTCTAGATTAGGTTTGGGTTCTTGGTTGACGGGTTCCCAAGAGTAGGTTCTACCAATGGTGCGGGGCCTTGGTACCTCATTTTGGATTGCTTGGAACCCTTGTTGATAGCATTTTCCGAGTGAACCGTTGGGTGTGAGGGGCATGGATGTGCACTCTACTATGGTGAACAAGAACATGAAGTCGATGAAATCGAACTCACTTTTGGGTTCTTTATAGTATCACTTGGGAGTGCTCCAATTTCCCGGTCATTAAAGGCTTTTAAGAGGGCATCAAGCTTGTTTGTCATCTCGCCTTGTCTTTGCTTAAAATCGGCTTCAAGCTTAGTCAATCGAGTTTCTTGAGATGACATGAATCTAGATGCAATTGCCTCAAGACTAGTAGGGTTCCCGGTGCTTGGAGGATTGAACCTATTAGGTGGACTAGATGAGCTTTGGGGTGTGCTTGAGTTTTGGTTCCACTTAAGGTTAGGGTGATTTCTCCATAAGGGGTTGTAAGAGTTTCCTAAGTTGTTTTGTTCGGGCTTGAAAGTGTACCACTTCTCTCCCGCTCCGTCGGTACGCGTGGAGGCGTAGTCCGCAAAAGCTTGTTCGGGGAGTCTTGTGCAATCACGAGTGTCATGAGGACCACTACATAACTCACAAGGTAGAGTGATTTTTTTCACTTGATGTGAAGACTTAGGATTTTCGTAGGATCTCATTAGGAATTTAACTTGATCTTCAAGCTCGAGCATCCTACGGTCGGAAGGTTGTGAGTCAATGGGAGGCAAGGAGATTGCCTTAACGGTTTTGGGCAACTCACGGGGGTCATTCCAACTTTCGTTGTCATAGAGAGCAAGGTCCTCTATTATACCCCATGATTCTTCCGCGGTGAGATCACTAAGTTTTCCACCGGCCGCTTGGTCAATGGATCGCTTGGTGGGGAAGTTGACATGATCATAGAAGAGTTGTACTTGGAGCCAAAGATCAATGCCGTGATGAGGGACTTTATGGAGTAAGTCCTTGAATCGAGTCCATGCTTCGTAGAGAGATTCACCTTGACGTTGTTGGAACATCAAGATATCATTCCTAAGCTTAGTGGTTCTCCCCGGTGGGAAAAATTGAGCAAGGAAGCGAGAGGTGAGATCATCCCAACTTGAGATGGATTCGGCGGGAAGTCGATCAAGCCAATTACTAGCTTGGTCTCGTAGAGAGAATTGGAAGAGACGCAGACGCGTGGTCTCCCGAGTAGTAGCATCGAGGTCGATGGAATCGATAATTTTAAGGAAATCCTTAAGATGCTGATTAGGATCTTCGGAACGAAGTCCATGGAATGCACATCCGTTTTGCACCAACCCGATGGTTTCGGATCGCAGGGACGTAGTTTGGGCTTGGTCGGGAAGCTCAATGGTGTTCCTATAGCCTAGGTGGCTTGGTCTCGAGTATTCACCAAGAGTACGGCCTCTTGGCGGGTCATTTGGTGGTAGGTTGATGAATGGTGGTTGGTTATCACCTTCCATGATGAAAAGTGATGGGGTTACGAACAAAGGTCACGAAGAAGGGGGATAGACTATGAGAAAGCTAAAAAATGAGAAAATTTTACTTGATATTAATCAAGCAAAGAAACCTAAACGAGATGGACTCCTCACTAGCTATTCTATTCCCCGGCAGCGGCGCCAAAAACTTGATAACGCTACACGCGTCGTTCAGGGTCAAAGGAACTTCCTTTTCGTCGAGCAAGTTTTTCAACACCCTAGGCAGTGAACCTAATCGTTGTAGTGTAGTATTAGGGTAAGCCACGGGAATTGATATCGTTCTCTAGGGGAATAGGAATGCTAGTGAGAAGTTACTACGCTAAGGTTGGGGTTGAGGAAGATTATTTTTTATCTTTTTATGTTTTTTTTAAGAAATGGAAAGGTATGAATCTCGGGGTTTGGATTTGGGGGTTGGTATTTCTACCGATTACTCTACTCGTCTAATTATCTAAACTAAGGTGTATGCAGTCTATGTCTAATTATTGTGTGCTCGTATGATGATTTAAAGATGTGTTTACTTAGGTTTTATTACTCCTTAATTATCTCCTATTGATGGTTGAATTGTCACGTCCTTATTCTTAATCGCGTTGTGTGTCTAAGGTCGTAGGGTATGCGTTTATCCTTAACTCTTTGAAACTACCAAAGGTTATCGCCTACAAAATCTCTATGATTTATAAACTTAACTCTAAGGTACTCTTCGGATGGTTTAGCCTACAATGACTCTAGGTATTATAAGCTAAGGTTCACAAAAATTAATCAAGCATTAATTACACAACGGATGACCTATCACAATACTAGATCATTAACAATTAAGATGAGAGGCTTAATAAGTAGCAATAAGTTAAATATCAGATTTTATTGTATTTGTGCGTGTCTAATGTGGATTGGGATTTGGATTTACGATGGCAGCTCTTTGGTCTGTAATTGATTTACAACAAGGAATAATTATACGCAGCTCACACACATGTTTCAAGTTAGACTATAATATCTGTAAATTTATTTTAGTTATGTTATTAAATTATCTTTCTATCTTAATACCTGACAGCCAACGATTACTATTGACGGTATGAAAATGGTTGTTGAATTCGAGCTTTTGAAGAAGAAAACGTCTACTTACAACAGCTTCATGAGTCGGCTAAGAGAAAAGAACATTTTTCTGCAGAAAGGGTACCATACGCAAGCTCCCCACATTTCATATACCATACTTACTTTCTTTGTAGTGACTGATAAGGATCAATTTTTTTCTTCAGGTTCTGAGTACGGTAAAGCAAATAAGTCATCACGATTGTGTATGCCGAACTTAATCAGAAAGATAGACAAGGTCACTTTGTGACCGATGATGGATTATTGGCGCGCGTTTGTTGAAACTTTGTGACCAATCACTATTCCCGTGCAAGTAGACCGGGTCACTTATCATCTTATATATTTTTACCATAGAATTAAGGTATACTATATCTAGGAGTCAATTCAGCAGACTATGCCAAAACACGTTTTCAAATTTGAACAATTCATTGCATATTTAGACGAGATATTTATCGCGTTCGGGTTTAATCCAATAACCCGATTATATATATGTCTTTTTACTTATATTTTTTTTAGGCCAACTAACAAAAATTTGATTACTGATAATGTGTTACCAATAGTCCAATACCAAACATCATACCTTTTGTTTCAATGTCAAAAGCTACTGTCAAAGTTTTTCCTCTAGCAGCTACATCATATTTTCGTTTAGTTTTCCAAATGGTGTCACACTCTTCCCTTTTTACTTTTAGCTTAGTTTTTAAAGCCTTGGTCGAGAGTTCGAATCCCATAGGCCCTTACCATATATTTTCTTTTCTTTTATTTCTTAAATTTTGCAGGCCACTCAGTTTGCATGTGTAGAGGATGCATATTTTTTTTTTGGTGCAACAGTGAAAAATGTATTATCTCAAAAACAAGATACAAGATAAGCATCCAAAGCATTGTTAGTGACATACCAGAACAACTGAAAATTGAGCTAATAAAATATACAACAAGCTACTCAAAGACCAACATACAAGCATCAAATACAAGCAACAACACTGACCAATTCACTAATTCACTTTCAACATTCATTTTTGAAAATTCCCTATAAAAGGGCACTCACTTTTCCATTTAGCTTCCCATCATTTCTTGTAGCTCTCAAACATTCTGAATGGCCATATCTTTGTTTCCTCAATAGTAGGTATCTTTTATTGTTAACAAGCTTATCAACAAGATCTTCCTCCTTCTGCCAAAGTAGAAATATATCAGGCATTCTCTTATACTCTTCTATCAACACAGCATATTGGTTTTGTGAAGTAGGAATGGGAGGGCATTCAATATTATATTCTTCTTTCAAACTAGCAAATTTGTTGCTAGTTCTCACACCTTCCATAGTTACTTTACTGGCCTTCTGCTCCCTTTTTCCATCCACAGACTTAACACCCTCTATTTCCTTGAAGTTGAAGCTACATCAGCACTAATCTCTTCATTATCTGATAACACTAAATACTTATTCTTACTAGTGTCCTTGCTACCTTTATCAGAAGTCCTATTGCTTTCCTTTCTTTAATCACTATCCAGCTTCTTGGCATTGACAGTAACACTAGGCTTCTGTTTTGGTTGATATGCCATCTTAGCAGGTTGATTTCTATGTTTAACATTCTCCTTGTTCTTCCTATGAACCACATTAAACCCATCATTCTAGATTTTCTTATGATTCAATTGCCTCTCTCTTTCAATAAACTTTCACATTAACTGGTGTTATCTTACAATTAACCTCATCATGCCCAAAAACCTTACAATGCTTACAGACCGGAGGTTTCCAAGAGTACCCCACCTTGACTTTTTTCATACCAAAAGTTTTGTTTTCCTTATCCCTATAACATATCTCAATTTCATTTAGGAATTCCTCTTCCACACTCATCTCAACTAATACCCTTGCATATCCAAATCTACCAGAACCAGTTTGGCATAAAGAAATAGTCACATCATCCATGATTATTGGTTTTCCCAAACAGCTAGCTATAGAACTTAACCCTTTTACAGTCCAAGATTCCATAGGCACATTCACTAATTTGACCCAAAGAGGAATATAAGTGGGTTCAGTAACTTCCATATTCACTTGTGGATCCCATTTTTGCACCACCAAAGGTTTATTCCTGTCTAACCATGGACCATTATCAACAATGTAGTTCATTCCCTCTTCATTATTGAATTTGAATAAACACATCCCATTCCAATTACTGACTATTTCCTTCAGTCCCATCTTGCCCCACATTCTAAACAAGTTGTATTTCAATTCAGCATAAGGCATTTTGTAACCCACAAAAAAACCATATAAAGTCAATTTCCATTTCTTACACCCTTCCTGTACTAATTCTTCTTCAAAAATCACCCTTTCTTTACCATCCTTATCAACTTCAGTCGGAATGAACTCAACCTTATTGTCAATTTTTTCATTGTTAATAACAGCAACATAAGAGTTTTTGACAGAACTTTTTGCTGCATTTTCCATATTTACCTTAGCCTTAACCATATCATTCTCATTAACATCAGTCAATTTACTATCTATTAACACAACATTATCAACAACACTATCAGTATTATTACTTACATTGCAGTTAGCACCATTAGCATGCACATTATCATCATTCCCAAACACTCCCTTATCTCCACTTCCTCCTCCTTCCAAACCATTGTTCCCGCCATTTTCCAAATTCACACTATTATCAGAACTCACACCAGTATTAACATCAATCTCCTCACTATGAACCCTAATTCCACCATTATCCTCATTCTCAATACACAAATCCCTAGTTCCATCAGCTTCATCAGTAACCTCTATACAATCATGAATATCCTTCTGAATATTCTCCTTCCCCGGGTCAGAAACTGAATTATCAAATCTAGCCGGAATCTTAATAATTCGCTTTGATTTCCTTTTTTTATTCGACATAGTCAATCAGTATTCAATAATGATTTGATAGAACCTATCGTAATAGGAAAACTAAAATACTGAATCAAAATTGACAAATTCAAATTCGAGTGAATTGGGGGAAATCTCAAATGCAAACAATAATGAAGTTCAGGTTAATCATTGTGTGCGCAATAAAAAACTGAATTGAATGATCGTGACAGAATTGAAATTCATGTAGGATTTAAGTAAGAAATGGAGCTTTTAGTTGGATTTTTTAATGGTGGTTTTTGTGGTGGAAAAGTTAGTTACGGGAGGAGAAATTAGAGGATGCATATTTATATTGGCTTTATGGTTTGTACACCTGACAAAGTGATGAATCTACAAGTTTTAAGAAACATACCAACTGTTACAATTTTTTGAGTTGTTCAGTAAATTTTGCCACAAGGTTTCATTTTATGTTGTATACTTACTGTGTCGGTGTTATGAAGATGAAGATTGGTGGAAATTTTTTGACTCTTTGTCATGTTGCTTTCTCGATGGGACCATGGTCGAGCTATCGATTTTCGTGACCATGGAACATGGAACCATGGAACACAATTTTCGACGAGACCATGGAACACAATTTTCGTGACTCAAATCCGAAAAGGAATGACAATAGAAAACTAGATTGTACCACTTGCGTTTCAAAGTTGTGGTTGTGGATGTGATCAATGTTTGAAAAAAATCAGTTAGTTGTACATTGATCTACTTACGTGTTCAATAGTCATCGACGAATGAGGCTAGATATATGTGTGCTTTGAATGCTAACGAATTGGCATGTCTACGTGATAAAAATTTATGGATGAAAATAAAATGGTTGTTCGTTCATCTTTTTGAAATGGCATCGTTCAGCCTTATACTCAAGTTGTTTCATAAAAATGCTTGTTAATAAATAAAAGGTTACGAACTTACGGTATCATCAAACCATAAAAAAAATGGTTTATCATATCTATATTGACTGGTTTTAACATGCTAATTATGCGATAAGGTCTTGTATTCGAACTTAAATGGTATTATCCTAATTGTTTGAAAACATGTTTGTTTCTCATAAGAAAGACTTTTTCGGGTTTCAGTATATACTAGTACTACAGGCTTAAAGCTAACTTAGTAAGTCGAAAATCGAACAGCCTTCTTATAGTAGCGTGTAGCTGCTCATGGCGATATACCATGGAAGTTGAATGTTATAAAAACATTTTTGAACATGAGCCAGGCTATATAACTTTATTTAAAGTTTGCATGATCCATTGAAACAAATGAAGTTACACAAATGACATAGTGACTCTGTAATCTGGATTGACACTATGAAAAACCAAAAATAAATTACAAACTTGGCCCAATAGATGAGTATGGGCCTTATAATTAAGACTCAACTGTCCTTTCAAGTCCTGCGAATGGCATACAAATAAGAAGCTGATTTTTGCAAAATCAAACTTTTTTCGGGGGTGATATAGAGGAATTTTCAAATGCTTATTCTTATTTTGGTACTTAATAAGGGATAAATCCCTACCATCCATCTAGTTTGGTCTAATAGTGATGATAAACATAAGATTTAATATGGAAACCTAAGTCCATGTTTTTTTTTTCTCCTTTTTCTTTGTCTTTTTGTCTTTCTTATTTATTAACATTTTTTTTTTCTTTTTTTTTTAATTTTTTTGGAATTCACGTTTTAATTTTAAATTCATTTTTTTTTTCTAGAAATTCACGTTTTTTAAAAAAAAAAAATTTTAGTTCACTTTTTTTTTTTTTTTTTTTAAATTCACGTTTTTTTATCAAGTTTTTTTTCGATTTCATACGTTTTCATCTGTATTCATACGTTTTCGTTCGTTTTTATACGTTTTCATCCGTGTTCATTTGTTTTCATCCGTTTTTTTACGTTTTCGTCTGATTTCAGTCGTTTTCGTCTGTTTTCATCCGTTTTCGTACGTTTACATCCGTTTTCTGACGTTTTCGTCCGTTTTCTGACATTTTCGTACGTTTGTGTACGTTTTCATACGTTTTCGTCTGTTTTCAGACGTTTTTTTTCGTTTTCATACGTTTTCGTCCAATTTTAGACATTTTCGTCTGTTTTCAGACGTTTCCGTCTGTTTTTATACGTTTTCGTCCTTTTTCGTCTGTTTTCTTACGTTTTCGTTTAATTTCATACGTTTTTGTCCATTTTCTTACGCTTTCGTCCATTTTCTTTCGTTTACGTCCATTTTTCATACGTGTTTTTACGCTTTCATACGTTTTCGTTTGTTTTCTTACGTTTTCGTCCGTTTTCTTACGTTTTCGGCAATTTTCATCCATTTTCATACGTTTTTGTCTTTTTTAGGTTTTCATGTATTTTCGTCTGTTTTAGACGCTTTCGTCTGTATTTTTACGTTTTCATGTATTTTCGTCCGTTTTTATACATTTTCGTTCGTTTTCATACGTTGTCATCCCTTTTTTTACGTTTTCGTCCATTTTTAGACGTTTTCGTCAGTTTTCAGACGTATTCATCCGTTTTTATACATTTGTGTCCGTTTTCAGACGTTTTTATACGTTTTTCATTTGATTTTATACGTTTTTGTCCGTTTTCAGACGTTTTCATTTTGATATTTGTAAGTGACACTTATTTATCTCTTATGATATAACACTGTAAGGAAGATGAAAAGTATTACATTCTTCATCATGTATGTGTTATCAGTTGTGATACTCAACTAAGAATGTGATGGTTGTGTTTTTGAAAATATTTAGGAAGATTTTTGTGTTTTATGATATTATGAAATATTAGAAAAGTTGTTCAACTGAAAACAAGAGATGTTATGATACTTTTGTTAGACTTGTGGTGGATTTTTCTATTTAATGGATACATTGTGCATGTTTTGATAGGTTTTATAGCGGGATTTGAAAAATATCTATGCTTGAATCAGCAAACTAAATAAGCTATGGTTGAAGAAAACATACAACTTTATAAACAAACTGAGGAAGCTCAAACACCCGTGATATCACCTCACTTGTGATATCACACGTGATATCATGTGTGATAACCAAGGTGATATCATGTGTGATATTACCGGTGATAGCATGTGTGATATTATAGTTTATATCACTTGTGATATCACCTGTGATATCATGTGACATCACAAGTGAGGTGATATCACCTGTGATATCATGTGTTATATCACAGGTGTTTGAGCTTACTCAGTTTGTTTATAAAGATGTGTGCTTTCTTCAACCATAGCTTCTTTAGTTTGCTGATTCAATCATAAATATTTTTAATCCCGCTATAAAATCAATCAAAACATGCACAATGTATCCATTAAATAAAAAAATCCACCACAAGTCTAACAAAAGTTTCATAACATCTCTTGTTTTCAGTTAAACACCTTTTCTAATATTTCATATTATCATAAAACTCAAAAATCTTCCTAAATATTTTCAAAAAAACAAATAAGAAAAATGAACAGAATCATCACAGTAATATAATAAGTGATGTTTATTATCATTTCTTTCATATATACTTGGTAAAATACTAAATTCTTATCACATTTGGTATGAATTTAATATTTCACATTCTTAGTTGAATATCCCAACTGATATCACATACATGATGAAGAGTGTAATACTCTTCATCTTACTTAAAGTGTTACTCCCTCCGTCTCAATTTAATTGTCCATATTTCTATTTTTTGATGTCTCAAAAAGATTGTCCACTTTCCTTTTTTAGTAAAAACTAGAGAATCTAAAGAGGGAATATTCTATTCGTGTGGTTAAAAATTAAAGTGGCCTCATTTTTATTAAACTTTGTGATTTCTCTCTCATTACAATTAAATTGAGACGGAGGGAGTATATCACAAGAGATAAATAAGTGTCACTTAAAAATATCAAAATGAATAAAAATGAAGCAAACTACGAAAATAAAGACTTGACATATTCTCAAAATCAAACAAGTGTTGCATTAAATTAGCTTTTTTTTTTTGAACAAAATAAGAATTCACCTAAAGAGACTTTAACCCTTTTATTTCTACTAAGAGTATAATATCACAAGTGATAGATAATATTGGTAGCATTAAAAAAAATATGCGCTTGTCAATTGCGATGAATGACACAAAAACTATCTTGTAACTGAAAGTATAAAAATATTAGAAAACACATAGGTGATAATATATAAAAATATACAGAGCAATGAAATATCTCAGGTGATATTAAAGGTAAAAAAAACATACTTGTTTGTTTATGAAATATCACAAGTGATATTAGACATTAACTTTTTTTTAATAAAATATCACAATTGATATTAGACATGTAGTATAATAAAGTTTAATAATATGCATGAAAACGTATGAAAATAAACGAAAACATATAAAAACTGCAAAAAACGAACGAAAACGTATGAAAATGGACAAAAACATATAAAAACGAATGAAAAACGTATAAAAACGTATGAAAACGGAAAAAGGCGTCTGAAAACGAACGAAAACATATAATAATGGACGAAAACGTATGAAAACGGACGAAAACCTCTGAAAATAGACGAAAGCGTCTAAAAATGGACGAAACCGTAAAAAACGGACGAAATCGTATATAAACCTATGAAAACCGATGAAAACGTAAGAAAACGGACAAAAACGTAAGAAAACGGACAAAAACGTAAGAAAACGGACGAAAACGTAAGAAAACGAACGAAAACATAGGAAAACGGACGAAAATGTAAGAAAATAGGCGAAAACGTAAGAAAACAGGCGAAAACGTAAGAAAACAGACGAAAACGTATGATAACGGACAAAAACGTAAGAAAACGGGCAAAAACGGATGAAAACCGACGAAAACGTAAGAAAACGGACTAAAACATAAGAAAACGGAAAAAAAAGTAAGAAAACAGAGGAAAACGTAAGAAAACAGACTAAAACGTAAGAAAAAGAATGAAAACGTAAGAAAACAGACAAAAACGTATGAAAACCGACGAAAATGTAAGAAAACGGACGAAAACGTATGAAAACGTAAGAAAACGGATGAAAACGTATGTAAACGGACGAAAATGTATGAAAACGGACAAAAACGTAAGAAAACGGACAAAAACGTAACAAGACTGACAAAAACATAACAAAACGGACGAAAACGTATAAAAACGGACGAAAACGTAAGAAAACAGACGAAAACGTAAGAAAACGGACAAAAACGTATGAAAACGGACGAAAACGTATGAAAACAGACGAAAACGTATAAAAAACGGACATAAATGTAAAAAAATGTATGAAAACTGACGAAAAAAAAAAAAAGAAAAAAAACGTGACATTAAATAAAGTAGTTAATGAAAAAAGACAAATAATGAGAAAATAAATAAGAAATTTAAAAAGAAAAGAAAAAGACAAGAAAAAAACATGGACTTAGGTTAATCACCACCATTAGATCAAACTAGATGGAAGGTGGGGATTTATCCCTTAGTATGCAAGGATTTTTGAGTATGCAAAATAAAGTGCCTCTACTTACACCACATCTTTTGATGCATACACCACAATTTGTGCATTACAGTATTGTACAGTACAAACTATAATACACAAATTGTGATGCATGCATAAAAAGATGTGGTGTGAGTATCAATTCTCTTTTCCCAATAATTTCAAACCCGGGTCGATCCGGCCTACCCGGCCACAAAAACGGGTCAAAAACCCGAGTTTCTAAAACCGGGTTAACCGGTTAGACCCGCTGGGTTTTTAATGACCCGGGTCTTGAAACCCGGCCCGGTTTGGTTTTTTTCAATTTCTTTTATAAACACCGGGTTGACCCGGCGGTCGAAGACCGGTTGACCCGGTCGGAGAAAAATATAATATTTAATAGAAAACCGGGTTAACCTGGTGGTCGAACCGGTCAACCGGTGCCCGATAACTCAACCGGGTCGATTAAAAACCAGGTTTTTAAAACATTGTTTTTTTCAATACTCTTAGCGTGCCCATTTTATATTTTGCACCAAAAATGTTTCAAACTTGAAACCTCAATAGTCGCACCTTTTACTAAACTTAACCACCTCTAGTAGTTTTCATATTTTGTTAACATAGCTGTAAAAGTAAATAATTGCTCCTCGGCTTAAGAGTGTGTAAGTTCCTTCAGACTAGATGAACGATGTCCTTCGAGCATCTACACAAATGACAGAAACGCGTTAGCCTCATTTTGGGTTTAATCCCAATACCAGGCTCCCACGTGAGAGTAAGTAAAAGATATGAGCCGAAAAGCTAATTAATAAATGTGAGTGTAAATGCGTGAGAAATCAGTTGTTTTAACATTAAATGAAGTTGGTGTATTTATACTACCCAACTACTGTACCTGAAAACATAGGGATGGAGCGAGTCAGGCTATGCCTAACCTAAGTGCTAGGCGTTAGATCACGTGGGGGACAATATCCCGTAAACTCCGGTCTAGGCGGCTCTAGTACGGTTCTTGGAATGGACTGTTGGGTAAAAGGATTCCTCTAGATAAGAGGGTGTTTACCTTCACAGTCGTCCGATGAGTATCCTTCGGACATGTGTAGCATCTGTCTTCTGGCATATTTCCTTCGGACACATATGCCAACAATAATAATCAGATAATTGTGACACACTATATGGAAACTTCACGTCCTCACGAGTTGGAAAAATGTTGGGTTCAAAGATAACATTCATCTTATAATAAGACAAAGCGTTTTGAGATCAATTAGAAGCAATTTTCATGATAACTTTGCAGTCAAGCGTAAAAAAGCCTAACACCCGTGAACAAAACAAATAATATAGTGGTAAGGTATCTAAAATCCTCACAAGATGTTTATGGTTCAAATCTCACCAGACATACTAAGAAAAATGTCCAAAACGATTAAAAAATACTCAGTTAAGTCACGTACATTTAAATCAAAAACTCTCCGTCAAAAAAAAAAACCTCGTTTATTTTACACCACCCAAACATAATCCCAAACACCCACAATTGACTTTGACAAATTCAAAGTCAAGACTCAAAACACCTCCACAAAACCAAACACCCCACCTCCATCATCACCACACAACCAAAACCCAACCATGGGTTCCAACACAAGCAACAGCCCAGCACTAGATCCAGACACAGACCACCCACAAAACCCAGGTCACCAACTAGCCCAATTCGGGGCAGGATGCTTTTGGAGCGTTGAGCTAGCTTACCAACGCTTAGAAGGTGTCACTAAAACTGAAGTAGGGTATACCCAAGGTCATGTTCATAACCCTGATTATAAATTGGTCTGTACTGGTACTACTAATCATGCTGAGGTTGTCAGAGTTGAGTTTGACCAGGCTGTGTGTTCTTATAATGATTTGTTGGCTTTGTTTTGGTCTAGACATGATCCTACTACTCTTAACCGTCAGGTATGTGAATTTTTATCAAGATTGTTATATGGGTGTTTGGGATTTTGGTTTCATGTTTTGATTTGAGGGTGTTCGGATAAGGGTAAGGGGTGAAGGGGTGTTTGTTTAAGATTAGTTTTGGACTTATTAGATTATTTGACTCAGCTTATAAATACTGGCGTGTAAGTTTATTAGCTTGTATAACTAAAATAAACTCAGTTGATTGTTTGGGTAAGCCTATATGGTCGTGCTTATGAGCTTATACGAGGAGGATCAGATAAATTTAAATCTGATGGCTTATTTGAGGGTGGTGGGCTTATGTAAGACACATATTGTATCAAAAATACTATGATACCTACTTTTGGTTATTTTACATCATTGATGATAATAAGCTAACCTAAACCATAAGCATGGGCTTATGAACTAATTATTTATAAGCCATAAGCTGCTTATGAAATACTCAAGTCTAAGCCCAAAATATAAGCTTAGCCAAACACTCCCTTCACGAGCTCAATTTTTTTGGCTTATATACTGATCTTTTTATGACTTAAAATGGAAAATAGGCTTGTAAGCTAGAAAACAAGCCGGAAAAATGGGTTTATGAAATATATGTCGAACCACATGAGCTCATAGGCCAAAAAAGTATGCTTAAACAAATATCCCCCATAATGATTGTAATAGTTAAGTTATTTGAGGGTGAAATAATTAGTTGTAAGGGTTGTTTGTAATTGCTTATTGGAAGAGGTTATCTGTTTATTAAAATTGCTCATTTCAGACTAATTGCTCTTCAAATGACTCAAAGTTGCAACTTTACAAAAAGGGTTTGTAAAGATTCGGGTTTTTTGATATTAAATGAAGTAAAGCATAGATTTTGATGTATATTAAGCCCAAAATACAAAATAGTGACAGACTATGTTGATTCATTCATTGACTTCAAAGTTGCAAATTTATAGACATTTTGCAGATTAGAAACTAAAGATTATAGCAAATATCGCCGGAAGTACTAGTTTGAATTTAAAAGTGGACTTTTCATTTTGTGAAAGTCTTGTACATTCCAATTTTTTTGAATAATGCGTTCTTGTTGTAGCGTGGTGATGTGGGTACCCAGTACCGATCAGGGATATACTATTACAGCGAGGAGCAGGCTCGTCTAGCAAAGGAATCTTTGGATGAAAAGCAGAAGGAGTACAAAGATAAGATTGTGACGGAAATTCTTCCAGCCAAGAGATTCTACAGAGCGGAGGAGTACCACCAGCAGTATTTGGAAAAAGGTGAACTTGCGGGTTCTAAGCAGAGTGCTAAAAAGGGATGCAACGACCCCATCAGGTGCTACGGATGATAAAGTATGTATCACAGAAACTAAACTAGAATAAAAACCAGGCGTATGTCGTCTGTCTTTATTTCCCTTTTAAATGGATAATGCAGTGTTTATTCCGAAGAACTGTAACTTATCTTTGCTTATGCTGTTGGAATCTTCGATATTATGTATAAAGAAATTATAATTAGATCGTGATACACTATAGAAGTACTACGATTACATCAAGATGACGAATCCATAATGTTTAACAAATAAAGACTACAACTTCAGCCGTAATTATGTGCATTTGTCACTGTTAGCAACGTACTTAGGCTATTGGTCTGTTTTTGTAATTATACTTTTTTTACCCGTGTTGGTAATTATACTTCTTTTTGATGGACCATATTTGGTCAATAGGTAACCAGTCAAAACGCTGACGTGGAAAATCAATAATTTTATTATTTGGGTGCATGTCACATAATAGCGTAGCTTCTTGGTCCATCTGGGAAATTATACTTGAGAGTTGAGAGATGCTCGAATTGGTAACTATATTAGTTTGAAACGGACCAGTAGCGGCTTGAATTGGAATATATCTTTATTAGACATCATACATCAGAGAAATACTATGATTACATCAAGATGATAAATGCTTAGTGTTTAAGGAACAAGAAACTAAAACATTAGCAGTAATTAGAGTTTAACTTAATAAATAGTATGTATGACTGTGTGTATATGCGTTTAATTTGTATAATCTAAAGTTCGTCTCTGAGAGATGATGTAGGAGTCGTAGGGTTGACAGCAGAATTCTTGATAGGATAGGATGCTTCCATTGCTATACCACAAAGCCCTTGTTTATCAGATATTCCTCGTTGCATCCTAATGTATCCCTTCTCGCCCCATTCAGCTCCCCATGAGTTCCTTACTATCCAATATTTAGTTCCATCTAGAGTTGTACCGTATCCAACGGCTGCCACCCCATGATCCAATTGTGTTCCGCACTTTCCAGTAAAAACCCCCTGTTACACCACAAAAATAACTCATTTTTACGATTCAATTTCTAGATCAAATAACATCTTTTGTCAAGTCTCGAGATTTTTTCACAAGAATCTTGGAAATATGTTCGTTTATGTATCAAAAATATCTGTTTTTACCTCACTATAGAACTGGAAGTCTTGTTCTCCAGCATCAATGGCAACGGCAACAGGCTGGTGAGCTACTGCTTTCATTAGTGCTTTCTCATTATTTTTTGGTACATCCTCATGGCCATCAATCGATACCACCGGAGCATTCACCTGAAGAGAAGAATATCATTCCTTTAGTTTACACTCAATTTCATTTCCCGAACTAGTTTATACTTAAAAAAAAGGTTGTACCTTTTTAGAATCACATCGCCCGTCTGAAGCTATGTAAGGATAAGTAACCTCTTTGGTTAGCCCTCCTGTTTTCTTGATGTAGTCAAAAGCCAAGTCCATTAGCCCTCCATTACACCCTTGGTTTTCTGAAGTGTCACAATCAACAAGTTCTTGCTCTGATAACGGCACTAGCTCATTGGTTTTAATTGCATTTATTCCTTCAACTGCTGCCACAGTCGAAAACGCCCAACAACTTCCTGTAATGCAAACATATGAATAGTTAATTACAGTTAACAGGTTAACTAAGTATATGTTATGTTTTAAGTATCTGTTATGTTGTATCAGTTAGTAAAGATTTACCGCATTGTCCTTGATCCTTGACAGGGGCGACAGCCCCTTTCTTTCTCCAATCAACCGAAGTAGGCACTCTTTCGACATTAGCATACATAAACGTTTTGTTACCAATTCGATCTCCTTGAAGCGACCTATGATGATGAATCTTGGAACCTGCATATATGCTTCTGAACTCATGGCTAGTCATGTCAGCAAACTTATTAAGCCGCAACTTATAAGGCTTATCCATCTTATTACTTTCATGAACATGCAACGCATTAGTTTTGAACACATTGAACCGTCTCTTCTTCTCAACGTGGTGCGTCGCTACTTTATGGTAGCTCCTCCATCGCTCGTACATTTCCCACAAACTATCCTCAGTTTCAAGCTCCTTTTCATGAAAATCAAAACTCCACGCAACGCCCAAAACCAAAGCTAAAGAAAGAGAAACCAAAAGAAAGTTACGCATTGACATTTTCTTAGATTGTTACTTGATTATGGGGTTTGAATAAAGATGATGAAAGATGAGGACTTGGAAGGTGGTTTATATAGAGGAAAGATTGAAGAGTTGCTTAACAAGTTGAGCAAAGTTGATGAAAGGTTCCTTATGGGCATGAACAACCATTAAGGTTCAATAATGGTGGTGTGTGTGTGTGAAAAGTTAAAATGAACCAAATAGTGTACCAAAGTGGCAAGGCTTTAGTGATAAGAAGAACCCATTCATGTTGTGAGTAAATGTTGTAATTGAGTGAAGAAATTGGTGTAAAATGTGTGATATTATTATGTGATGTATGCATGGTTTACACGTTATGGGGATGCAAATGGAGGAAAGGCGACAAATGCTATTGGTCATTTAGTTGTGCACTTTTAGTTTTTCTTGTTCAATATGCCAATTTTAGAGTTTTTTTGGGTTGCTTTAATGTTAAAAACTACTAGTTGGCTGCTTTTACAACGTAAAACCAGAATATTTTTATTTCAGAAATTTTCTTTTCCTTAAAATGGGAGAAGCTTTATCAACATATTAAAAGTTCCTCTAATGCAATTATAGGTCATATTATATATGGACTCTTCAACATTGTTCCTTGGTTTTTGCTTAAAGTTCAGGTGAATAACATGATTACTGAAATTTATTAATTGTTATGAAATCAACATGGATATATTTTAAGTCTTTTTGTTTATGTATAGATAGTTATTAATAACTTGCTAAATGGTTAACATTAAATTAAGGTTGTTCTATATATGAGGCACTTTATTTTGCATACTCAAAAATCCTTGCATACTAAGGGATAAATCTCCACCTTTCATCTAGTTTGATCTAATGGTGGAAATTAACCTAAGATTAAATATGTCTAAACCTAAGTCCATGTTTTTTTCTTGTCTTTTTCTTTTCTTTTTATCTTTCTTATTTATTTTCCCATTTTTTGTATTTTCTTTAATCCTTTTTTTTAATTTCACGTTTTTTTTTTTTTTTTTTTCGTTTTCGTTTTCGTCAGTTTTCTTACGTTTTTGTCAGTTTTTTCCGCTTTTTATACGTTTTCGTCTGTTTTCATACATTTTCGTCCATTTTCTTACGTTTTCGTCCGTTTTCGTCTGTTTTCGTTCGTTTTCTTACGTTTTCGTCCGTTTTCATACGTTTTCGTTTGTTTTCTTACGTTTTCATACATTTTCGTCTGTTTTCTTACGTTTTCGTCTGTTTTCTTACGTTTTCATACGTTTTCGTCTGTTTTGTTACGTTTTCGTCCGTTTTCACACGTTTTCGTCAGTCTTGTTACGTTTTCGTCCGTTTTCTTACGTTTTTGTTCGTTTTCATACGTTTTCGTCCGTTTTCTTACGTTTTCGTCATTTTTCATACGTTTTTGTCTGTTTTCTTACATTTTCGACCGTTTTAATACGTTTTAGTCTGTTTTCTTACATTTTCATTCGCTTTCTAACGTTTTCGTCTGTTTTCTTACGTTTTCTTCTGCTTTCTTACGTTTTTGTCCGTTTTCGTCCGTTTTTTACGTTTTCGTCCATTTTCTTTCGTTTTCGTCCATTTTTCATACGTTTTCATCCATTTTCAAACGTGTTTTTACGCTTTCATACGTTTTCGTCCGTTTTCATACGTATTCGTCCATTTTCTTACGTTTTCGTCCGTTTTCTTATGTTTTCATACGTTTCTGACTATCACAAATGATTTTCTGTGATATTCAGAATATCACTTGTGATATTCTGAATATCACTTTGTGATATTATGAATATCACTTGTGATTTTCTGGATATCACTTTGTGATATTCTTAATATCACTTGTGATTTTCATTTTACAAAACATTAGTTGAAAATCACTTGTAATATTTAGAAAATCACTTGTGATATTCTGAATAGAATATCACAAGTGATTTCCTGAATATCACATAATATCACTTGTGATCATCTGAATATCACAGAATATCACTTGTGATATTCAGAAACATATGAAGACGGCCGAAAACATTTAAAAACGGACGAATATGTATGAACTCTAAACCAAAATTTGACCGTTTTCTCTTTATACGTGGTAAATATAAACTTACATATTTTTATAAGTTTCAAAATAAGCAAATTAAGCTTGTGAAACATAAACCGAAATCACATAAGCTCATAAGCAAATAAAATAAGAAAACACTTGTAGTTGCTATTCAAATTATAAACCCAAACTATGTAGTTTTATTTTCATAAGCTTGTGAAACATAAACCCAAACTATGTAGTTGCTATTCAAATTATATATTTGAATTATTCTGAATATCACTTGTGATTTTCTGAATATCACTTTGTGATATTATGAATATCACTTGTGATTTTCTGGATATCACTTTGTGATATTCTGAATATCAATTGTGATTTTCATACAAAACATTAGTTGAAAATCACTTGTGATATTTAGAATATCACAAGTTATATTCTGATTATCACAGAATATCACTTGTGATCATCTGAATATCATAGAATATCACTCGTGATATTCAGAAACGTATGAAAACGGCCAAAAACATTTAAAAACCGACGAAAACGTATGAAAACGGACGAAAACGCAAGAAAATGGACGAATATGTATGAAAACGAACGAAAACGTATGAATAATGAACGAAAACGTAAGAAAACGGGCGAAAACGTATGAAAACGGACGAAAACGTAAGAAAATGGACGAATATGTATGAAAACGCACGAAAACGTATGAAAGCGTAAAAACAAGTATGAAAACGGACGAAAACATTTAAAAACGGACGCAAACGTATGAAAACGGACGAAAACGCAAGAAAATGGACGAATATGTATGAAAACGAACGAAAACATATGAAAGCGTAAAAACAAGTATGAAAACGGACGAAAACGTATGAATAATGAACGAAAACGTAAGAAAACGGGCGAAAGCGTATGAAAACGTAAGAAAATGGACGAATATGTATGAAAGCGTAAAAACAAGCATGAAAATGGGCGAAAACGTATGAATAACGCACAAAACGGTAAGAAAACGGGCGAAAACGTATGAAAGCGAAGATAAAATACGCAAATTAAAAAAAAAAAACATGAAATTAAAAAAAATCAAAAAAAAGAAAAAAAAAACGTGAAATTAAAAAAAAAAAAAAAAAAAAAAAAAAACAAAAAAAAAACGTGAATATTAGAAAAAACGTGAATTAAAAGAAAGTGACAAAAAAATATGAATAAAAAAGAAATATGAAAAGACAAGAAAAAAAACATGGACTTAGATTATCCAATAAATTTTAGGTTAATCCTCACCATTAGATTAAACTAGATGAATGATAGGGATTTGTCCCTTGGTAAGCACCAAAATAAAGGTAAGCAAATGAAAATTCCTCTTCTATATATATATATATTTATGAACACCTCGAGTTGCAGATCTAATTACTCTTGCTTCGCATAACACTAACATTAATTATAAGTCGTGACTCACTTGTTTTTATGTCGAATTTATATATGATTGTATATGTGGAAACGTAGAGGTTTGGAAAGTATCTCTAACTATATAATTTTATCAACCAATGGCTTGTGCTACCATGATTTTCTTAAAAAGGCTATGACGTGCAAATACATGTGTGTATTACGGTTTTTAAAGTAATATATACCCTCAAACTATTGAAAAGAAATGTTCACAAGTGTAAACTTTATAAAAAAAGGGCGAGAACACGGGATAAAATCTTTTCTTTAGAAGTTTAGCGCGACCAAACCATAGGGTTTTTTTGCACTTTTTTTATTTAAGATGACAATTATTTTCAACTTGACTCAACTTAGTAGTATATTGTTAAAGTTGAATCTTTTTATGAAATGAAGCAATTGTACTCACTTTTACATGTAATTTATCACTTGTGTTAATAGCTGCAAAAAAACACCATCTTTCATGCAATTTATACAACCATCATCGTTTAATCTCATGTCTATGTAAAATTATAAAGTTTTTCATCACAAATTATATGAATAAACGTATTTTTTGATTATCTTTATTATGATGTACATTTTGGTTTTGTTTTTGTTTTTTTACAATTTTTGCAAAATATCATAATATATATGTAATAGAGGTTTTTTAGGTTTATAACTTAAAAAAGATTGTCATACTGCAAATTAATTGCAAAGTGTTATGACTTCTGACAAAGTTTTTTTTTTTTTTTTTTTTTTTTTTTTTTTTTTTTTTTTTTTTTTTTGGAAAAAATTGTTGTATTGAAAATGAATCACAAAAGGATCCAAACGATGAAACACACTTAAATAATGTAAGATGACATCTTAAATAAAAGAAATTGCTAGTGTCACTCGTGAAATTGAGACTAAATGTTATCAACAAAGTGAGAACTACTAACTAATGACATCTTAATACATATTTCTTATACTTATATTATTCTCGATTTTATCATACGAATTTATTACGAAGTAATTACGAATTTTTAAACTATTTTTTTGTGTTTTTTAGAAAACATCTACATACTTTATAAAATACTAGCAGGGTACTCGCATTTTGTGGTGGCGGATACCTTGAAATAAATTTTTTCAGTGAATCATGTATTGTTTTTTTTTTGAACGGCAGCTTTCAATAACAACTAGCAAACGCTAGAAAAGAAGATTACGTGAAAGTAATGGAAACTAAAGGGTTTTTCAACCAATCTAACCAACTAAGCTTACATTTGGGATTTCTAGAAGAAATCTATAAAAAAGATTGAGAAATAAAAGAGTCCCAAATCAACGTCTTCTTAGGAGTGGAACAAGAAAAAAACATACCATTACGGAAGTTCCATATGAACCAAAGAAGAATCTCCCCAACTCCTTCAAAAAACATGTGCACCATATTAGTAAAATGAAAGGAATCAAGCCAAGGATACCAATCAAGCATATTAGCACAAATCGGAATATCTAGCTCCCACCATTTCGCCAATAAAGCTCACAAATCTTTGGCCAGATCACAATTAAAGAATATGTGATTAACCGTTTCAACATCACTTTGGCAAGTAGGACAAAGAACGGAACCAATATCGACACCTCTTCTATCAAGATTAACTTTAGATGGAAGCTTATTTAAGGATAATATCCAAAGGAACACATTCACTTTAATAGGAATCAACCTATTCCAACGAGAAGCCACATTGGACACGTCTAAGAAAAAGGAATCAACCAAAGAATGAATCGAAGCAACGGAGAACCTATTACACCCATTAACAGACCAATGCCAAGAGTCTCCTTTATCCGACAAAGTGATATGCTCAATAGCAGCACGCATAGCGTCGAACTACACTTGCTCAGAACCACCTCTAGGGCAACACCTTAGAACCAAACTCCAATCAGTAAGGGGAACTCGATCTGCTATAGAGCACTTCTTATCCGTATCAAGAGCATGCACACGAGGGTATTGAGATTTTAGAGGGAGATTGCCACACCACGTATCATTCCAAAAATAAGTAGACTCTCCATTGCCAATCTTCCTTGAACAGAAAGCGAGAAGACCCTAAACCCTAAACCCTAAACCCTAAACCCTAAACCCTAAACCCTAAACCCTAAACCCTAAACCTCTACACCCTTTTGTTTAAGCTTCCAAATCGATGAAAGGATTGCTCTCCACGTACTAAATCTGGACCTGTTCGCAGGAGATTTAATAATATCGCCACAATGACCATATGTATTTTGAATCACACGAGCCCAAAGATCTAAAGGACGAGTAAAAAACCTCCATATCCATTTGAACAACAACCTCATATTAAGCCCATAAATGCTGCCGATATCGAGACCACCTTGGGTCATGCTAGCAAGACATCTCTTCCACTTAACCCATGTCATCTTTTTATCATCTTGATCACAACCAATAAAGAACTTGTTGCGCATTGATTCCAGTTTGTTGTGAATAATAGTAGGCATTAAGTAAATAGAGATGTAATAAATAGGAAGATTACCAAGAACCGATTTAATAAGCGTGAGACGACCTCCAACCGAGTGAATCATGTACTGTAATTTATTATAGTATTTTCTTTTTGACAATAAATTTACGGATATAAAAAATTTCATGTGATGTATTGCAACTCTTTAACTAATGACAATGTTTTTCATTATACATTTGTGATAATAAATATTTTAGTGAGCAATGCTTTTTCGTCATTTAAATTGTTAGCCTTGATAATAAATAATAGAAGTGATGGTCATTCACGTTTAGGAACTTTGTAACGTGTGTTAGATATCGCACTAGAATAGTCAACGGGCTCGTGAATTGGGCTAAGCTAAATGGCTATTAGTTAAGTTAAGCTAGCCTTTTATCACTTGTAATCCAATCCAACCCAATCCAAGCCCATGGAAAGCCCATTAGGGCGTGTAGAATAAGAAGTATAAATACCCCTCAAATGGTCATTTGGGGGGTGTGCTTGAGTGTGTTTTGTGTGTGTTTTTCTTTAAGCAATATAACATCTTATTTCATCTTTTCTTCTCTCTACATACACGGTTCACATATTCAAGTCACCATCTTTACTACTTCATCTTTACGCTTATAGTTTGTGTGTGTTACTTGTTTTACGCATACGTGTGTTTGTGGTTTACGTGGTATACGCGTGGTAAGCTTGGTAACGTGATAAGGTTGATATATTTAAGGTCCTACAATTGGTATCAATCGCTTAACAATGGTTTAGGAGTGTTTGTGTTCGTTTTTGGTTGAAACTTTTTCTCCAAGTTTCGTTTTTTACAAAAAAAAAAAAACGCAAGCTTTTTGCTTAAAGTTTTGATTTTTACGTGTTATCTTGGTTAAAGTTGTAGTTTTTATTGATCTTTAAGTGTTTTGGAAGAAGTTTGTGCAAAAGAAATCGTTTGGAAACGTGTTTTTGGGTGAAAAAAAATCGTGTTTTACACATTTCTGGGCAGTTTACGCGTAAGCAACCTTTTGGTCAAAACCCTTGTTTTACGCATAAGAAAAGTCAAAACCCTAGTTCTACGCGTAAGGGTCTACGCGTAAGAAAGTGTAATCCTACGCATAAGCTTTTGGTGAAGAATCTTCGTGCTACAACGGTTACTCAGTGCTTCCCTCACTTGGATAAGTTTGTGGAACACTTCAACTTTGGATATCTTTTACACTGGTTTAAGTGTAAAGGATTTTTGGTTCTAAACCTAAGTTTACGCATAAGCATAAAAGCTTACGAGTAACTCTCTACGCATAAGCTACCACTTACGCGTAAGATTTCTTACTGATAAGCATTTACGCTTACGCATAAGCTTACGCTTAAGCCTAAAGGCTACGCGTAAGATAGAGTTTACGCATAAGGAATCCTACGCATAAGCAGTCTACGCATAAGCATCCTACGCCTAAGCACCTATTCCTACGCCTAAGAACAAGGTTTACGAGTAAGATTTTGAGCAAAACTTCAAACGACCATAACTTTTGAACCGTAACTCCGTTTTCAGCGTTCTACCCATCAAAACGACCGTAAGAACGAGGAGGGTCAACCTTCAAGTCCTAAAAACGCTCCGAACAGAAGTTATTGAGGTTTTTAAGTTTTTAGAGCAATTTTCACTACAACAACCGAGCTTAATCTTCATCAAACACAACTCCTTTATCGTTGAATCGATCCTACATCAACTTTATCATCAAATACCTTCATCAATGGCAACTCAACAAGACATTCATGCAGCCGGTGCCGAAAACCGTCCTCCTATGCTGGAAAAAGGTGGATATCTTCAATGGACAAGTCGTATGCTTCGCTACATCAAGACCAAACCTAATGGAAAACTCATGAATCAATCCATTACGAATGGACCCTTCAAGCCACGACCAGTCCAAGACCCTGGAAATCCTGATGCAACACCTCCCGTCCCACCATATTTTCATGTTCAAAATGAATCAGAATACACTGAAAAGGATAACAAACAGGTTGAAGCAGATGACATGGCAATACACATTTTACAACTGGGTTTACCAAGAGACATCTTTGCTACTGTAGACAGCTGTGAAACTGCTTACGATATGTGGGAACGTGTTAGACGGCTATGTTATGGAACAGAAATTGGTCAACAAGACACGGAGAACAAGCTGCTAACTGAATGGGAGAGGTTTACATCAACTCCAGGAGAATCCATTGAATCCTACTATGGAAGGTTTTGCACTTTGATGAATGAGCTTATCAGAAACAAGTTGGCACCCAGAACTATCGTGAGTAACATCAAATTTCTCAACAATCTTCCAGAAGAATGGGGACGATATGTCACTATTGTCAACCAAACAAAGGACTTACATCAGGTGAACTTTGATCAACTCAACGATTTTCTGAAACAAAACCAAGCTGAAGTCAATGAAGTTAGGAAAGAAAGATTGGCAAAGAATCATGATCCATTGGCACTAATTGCAAAGACTCCAACTACAGTGAACTCACAACAACAAGCTTCATCATCTTCCACTAACAACAACTTGCAGCAATACATTCCACAACCACAAGCTGTTATCCCTCAACAACAATTCTACTCTCCAGAACAACAAGTCATTCAACAACAACAGAATCCACAATACCAGGAACAAGGAATCACTGATCTTGAAACTGAACAAGAACAAGCTTTGTCAACTGCATTTGCTTTTTTGACTAAAGCATTCAGAGGTCGCTATTCCACACCAACTAACAACAACCAAAGGATTTCATCAAACACTCGCAACAGGCAAATTGCACAGCCGGGTTTGAATATGGGTCATCAAGGACACATGGTTGGAGTTATTGGGAATCAGCAGGGATATGCTACTGGATTTCACATGGGTAATCAGGCGGTTCCGTATCAGGGTAATCAGTTGGGTCAGAATGTTGGAAATCAGATGGGGCAGAATGTTGTGAATAGAACAGTGGGTAATCATAATGGGAATGCTGCAGCTCCAGTCGTTGGGAATTATGGAAATGTGAATCAGGGTAATCAGGTTACGTGTTACAAATGTCAAGGAGTGGGTCACATGGCAAGGAATTGTCCTACTAAGCCGAAAATGAAAAATGATGCGTATCTTCATAAAGCTATGCTGTTAGCACAGAAGTCAGAAGCAGGGCTGCAGTTGAGTGCTGAGGAAAATGACTTTTTTGCTATTATGGATGATTTGGAAGACCTAGAGGAAATCAATGCAAACTGCATCTTCATGGCAAATCTTCAGGAAGCTAAGTATGACACTGAGTCTGACGCACCTCCTGTTTATGACGCCAATGCAATATCTGAGGTACCAATCATTGATCCATGCTATAACAATGTCATATTTGATGTGTTTACTCATGACGAACAACATTTTGTGACATCAGCACCTACTTATGATACATACCTGGACAATCTGAGTTGTAGCAATACTAACTCTGAAACTCCAGATGTGGATCCTAATGGAGACTGTGTGGCACAAAATACTGAGACTGATGAGGAAACACGTGCCTTATTTTAAACATTAATCAATAACTGTGGCATTGAAATTGAGAAAGTTAAAAAGGTCAATCGCGATGTTAAGGCCGCGAATGAGAAATTGACCGCTGAGCTTGAGAGGTACAAGGAGAATGCAAAAGCCTTTGAATTTCACAAAAACAAAGAGCCAGAATTAGAAATTGGTTATCGAGATTCCGTTTTAAGAGAAACACAATTGCAAATCAAGTATAACACGCTTGATGTTAATTTGAATTTGAAAATAAAATCTTTAAACAAGGAAATTTCTGATCTTAAAAACCAACTTTCTAAACAACAAGCAACTTATTCTGATCTTGAAAAAGAGAAGAAACAGTTGATTGCTGATTTTTCAAAACGTGAAGATTCTCTTCTTGATGAAATTCTTGATAAAAATGAAAAAAATAAAAAAATTGGAAAATTTGCTTGTTACAATGGGTCATTCAGCCAAATCAACCAATATACTAATTAATCAAACAAATCCGTATTTTCATACAACACAAAAAATGGCTTGGTAACACACCTCCTTGTTTCCTCAAGAAAGCTTAGAAAGACCAGAATGTTTTGAACAATGGAAAAGCTTTGCATGAACCCATAATTGTTCGTGATTCTCTTGAAACATTAGAACTATCTGACGAGAGTAGATCAAAAATGAAACAAAAGAATCCAGAAATAAAACCAATCGACTATAACAAATGGAACAAAATTAATGGAATTACTTTTGTTTCACAAAAAGAAAAGTCAAAGTTTTCCATCACACCCAGTGTTTCAAACAAAGAGTCAACACCTGTTCCAAAACCAGTTTCAACTCAAATTCATTGTCAAACATGGAACAAATGTCTTCAAACAATCCTTTTAACACAAGTGATGCCTGAAGCATTTTAGAAGATGTTAAAACTAGAATTGAGAGACTTCAAGAGACTGTCAAATCTAAAACCAATATTACAACTAACATCTGGTTTTCTAGTTTTGATGATGAAAATAAAAAGTTTTTTGAAACTCAAACTGCCCCTCAGCTGAATAACATTAGTTCAAGGGTAATTCATTTTGAACAAGCATTTTTGAAAGAAACAGTTGACTTTGTCAAGGACCATAAATCCCTGGTAAAGAAAGCTAATGAAAGTGTTGAACACATCAAAGTTTTGGAAAATTTAAATGATTCTCTCTTCGAAGATGTTCTGTGTACCGATATTATGTCCATTGTTTTACAAACATACTCTGTTGAAGATCATGAAAGACTCCAGTCTGAGACCTCTGAAATTGTTTCAAAATATGAAAAGGCTCTTGAAAAACTTGAAAAAAAAATGTCTCATATTTTAAACAACTTGATCGAAAAACTGAGGAATGCAAGTATGACAAATTGTCGTATGAGCGTGCCTATAATGACATGAAAGAGAAAAATGATCTTTTGAGTTTTGAGGGCTCAGCTGGAATGTCAAAAAGGAAAGGCTGTGGATACTAAGATTGTAAAACCATTGACTGAGGAGAAGGCAAATGTTCCCAAACAGGTTTTCAAACCAAAAATGTCTATTTCTATGCGTCCTTCAAAAGTCAATGAGAAAAAAGATTTGTCAAAACCAGTCACTCCACCTGCCTTGCCTAAGTAAAAAGTAAAAATTGTTGAAAATGAAAAAGCGGTTATCGAGAAACCAAAAGTTTTAGCACCTGGCCTTTTTAAGATGAGTACCACTAATGCGTCTGCCTCCACATCTAAACCATATGGAACAAACGACATAAGTTTAAACAAGCACTCTAAAGAGACTAGGAAAGCCGAAACCACTTCTTTTGATAACAAAGTGAATCATAATATGTATGCCTTACCTTCTACAGGACTAGAAAGCACCTCTAGGAGCATCAGACTAAAGCCTAAGAGCAATACAAGGAACAATAGAGTCTCGCCTGCCTCTAAGAGAAGTACCTTGTATAAAGAGAAGAAAGTATAAGAACACCCTAGGAATTTACCGCTTTATAATAAGAAAGACATTTCATCTGAATGTAATGAACCTATGAAACTTGCTAAGTCTAATGAATGTGTTGAATCTCTTTGTTTAACTTACAAGAAATCTTTAACTAATGTTCATGATGATTGTGTTTCTAAGAATGAGATTGTTAAGCCTGTTCAGAAGAACCTACCTAAAAGAACTTATGCTAAACCCATAGGAAGACTAGTTGCAAGATTTAGGTCTTACACTACTGATAGGAAGCATAGTCCTTACTTTAGGGATGATATTTGGAAACCAACGGGTAGAACTTTCACACTCCAGAATGGTAGAATGAGTGATGAACCTGTCTTCCCAGTAGATAACTTCTATGGGTGTGATCAGGATTTTACCTCTAACCCAAAGGAACCAAAATCAAAACGGTTTCCAAAATCTTCTTCTTCTGTTCTTGGCAGGTTATCGAAATATGTCTTTGGATCGTCGACTCGGGTTGCTCCAAGCACATGACCGGGAGTCTGAAGCTGCTGATCAATTTCGTCTGGAAATTCATCGGAACCGTACGTTTTAGAAATGATCATGTAGCAGCTATCATGGGTTATGGAGATCTACCTTTTGGAAATTATTTGATCACTCGGGTTTATTATGTCGAAGGGTTAGGATACAATTTGTTTTCAGTCGGGCAGTTCTGTGATGCAGATTTAGAGGTTGCTTTTAGGAAAAATGTTTGCTTCATTAGAAACTTGGATGGCACTGATCTCTTAACTGGGAATCGTGATACAAACTTGTATGCAATCGACATTAACCAAATGGCCTCTTCATTACCAATATGTCTTATGACATGAGCATCTGGAACAAAGTCCTGGTTGTGGCATCGAAGATTATCCCATCTCAACTTCGACACTATTAACAAACTAGCCAAAGAGAACATCGTCAACGGACTTCCAAAGTTCAAATACACCAAGGATCACTTATGTCCATCATGCGAATAAGGAAAAAGCAAAAGAGCATCATATAAACCCAAATCCGTACCTAGTTCGGAAGCAAGGTTGCATATGTTGCACATGGACTTATGTGGCCTAATGAGAGTTGAAAGAATTAATGGGAAAAAGTATATTCTTGTTATCGTTGATGACTATTCAAGATATACATGGGTTAAGTTTCTGAGGTCAAAAGACGAAGCACCAGGCATCATCATCACCTTTCTGAAGCGTATTCAAGTACTTCTTCAAGCTCCAGTAAGAGTAGTAAGAACAGACAACGGCACAGAATTTACTAATCAAGAGTTAAGAGCTTATTTTGAAGATGTTGGAATCACACATCAAACATCAGTTGTTAGAACTCCACAGCAGAATGGGGTAGTTGAAAGAAGAAATCGGACTCTTGTGGAAGCTGCTCGCACAATGCTAATTTATTCCAGTGCACCATTATTTCTATGGGCTGATGCTGTTGCCACTGCTTGTTTCACTCTGAACTGATCCCCAATCCATCCAAGATTCAATAAAACCCCATATGAGCTAGTGAACAACAGAAAACCTGATATCTCTTAGCTTCACGTGTTTGGCACTTTGTGCTATCCGAAAAACGACAGAGAAGATCTAGGAAAACTGAAAGCGAAAGGTGATATTGGAATCTTCATTGGATACTCAGAAAACTCGAGGGCATTCAAGGTGTATAACAGAAGAACTAGGAAGATAATGGAGACGATGAATGTTAATTTTGACGAACTTTCACCGATGGCTTCTGAGAGACTCGCTCTAGAACCCGCGCTTAAACCGATGGCTTCTAATCAAAACAGATTAGAACCCGCACCAAACCCACAGACTTCTGGACAAATCAGTTCAGGACTCATACAACAAAGAGCTCCATCAACTTTTGCTGACACACCTCATGAACAAGAATGGGAGAAATTCTTTGAGTTAATGTTCGATGAATACTATGGTGGAACTTCGACAAATGCATCAAACCATCATTCCGCTACACCCGCTCAAACTCATCCACCACCACCAACAGAAGATGCATCTACCACGGTCGAAACCAATGCACCAACTCCATCAACGTCATCTACATCGACTTTTGCAAATCCTATTCTTGAAACAGTTTAACCAGCAGTTGATGAGCAAAACCAAAACATATCATTTCAAGAAGAACCTTCACAAAACCAGAACGATGCAACGTTAGATGAAGACTTATTTGAAAACCCGTTTGCTACGGAATCAGCTAAATCATCTTCAAGCTTACGAGAACCATCTAACTCGAATACGTTTAACCAACGGTATCCTTCTACTCTAAAGTGGACAAAAGACCATCCAATTGAACAAGTTATTGGTGAACCTTCTCGGCCAATTCAGACGAGACGCCAACTTGCCACCGATTGCGACTTGTGCATTTACATTTGCTCAATTAGCAATATTGAACCGAAGAACATTCGGGAGGCAATGGCAGACAATGCATGGATAGAAGCAATGCAGGAGGAACTTCTCCAATACCGTCTACATGACTCTTGGGATCTGGTTCCAAGACCAATTGACATTCGCGTCATTGATCTCAAATGGTTATGGAAGAACAAAAGGGATGAAGAAATGACTGTAATTCGCAACAAAGCTCGTCTTGTGGCCAAAGGATATAGACAGGAAGAAGGAATAGACTTTGAAGAGTCATTCGCGCCGGTAGCTAGACTTGAAGCAGTCAGGATATTCTTAGCCTATGCAGCTCACAAAAACATCACGGTTTATCAGATGGACATTAAGATCGCGTTCTTGAATGGAACTCTGAAAGAAGAAGTGTACGTGAGTCAGCCATAAGGCTTCATAGACATGGAACATCCAGACTACGTCTACAAACTCAAAAAGGCAATCTATGATTTGAAACAAGCTCCGAGAGCGTGGTATGACGAACTGTCCTCTTTCCTGATTCTAAACAATTTCACCAAAGGAACTGTTGATCCTACCTTGTTTACACAAAAATGCAAAAACGACATTTTGATTGTTCAAATTTATGTGGACGACATCATTTTTGGGTCCACTAATCTGAATCTTTCAAAACATTTTGAAAATCTCATGAAAAGCAAAATTGAAATGTCCATGATGGGGGAACTAAAGTTTTTTCTTAGTTTACAAATACATCAATCCTCACGTGAAATTTATATAAATCAAGCTAAATATACAACTGAGATTTTGAAAAATCATGGTATGGATAATTGTAGCCGATTTATTTGGGAAACCCATCGATTCGAAGAAATATCGGAGCATGATTGGTTCTCTCATGTACCTCACTGCTAGTCGACCCGATATTCATTTTGTTGTTTGCTTATTAGCACGGTTTCAGGCAAAGCCTACCGAACTGCACCTCAAAGAGGTTAAAAGGATCTTTCGGTACCTGAAGACAACCATTCACATGGGACTTTGGTATCCGAAGGAATCCGAATTTGATCTAATCGCCTTTTCAGATGCGGACCACGCAGGTGATCAAGTTACAGCAAAAAGTACATCAGGAGGAGCACAATTTTTGGGTGAAAAGTTAGTAAGCTGGTCTTCAAAGAAACAAGATTGCACTGCACTTTCAACCGCTGAAGCAGAGTATGCGTCTCTATCTGCGTGTTGTGCTCAAGTTCTATGGATGAGAACACAACTCACAGATTATGGCTTTACTTTCGATAAAATACCTATGTATTGTGACTCGAAAAGTGCCATATCCATATTATGCAATCCTGTTCATCACTCAAAGACTAAGCACATTCGTGTCCGCTATCACTTCATCAAAGAACACGTAGAAGAAGGTACTGTTGCATTATTTTTCGTGAAGACAGATTACCAACTCGCCGATCTATTTACTAAAGCCCTTCCAAAAGAAAGGTTTAACGATTTAGTTCGACGAATTGGAATGTGAAGCCTAACCCCTGAGGAGTTAGAACGTCTTCTCGAATCTTCTTGAAAATGATTTTCCAAAAAGCTTCGCTGTAAATATTTTTGAAAAACAAAATACAAAATTTGAAAAACCAACAAAAGCAAAATATAAAAATATAAAACTTTCAAAAAATACAAAAACAATATAAAGTCAAAAATCAAAAAATATTCTTCTCACGACATGTCTCTCGTATAATCGATATTCTGTACGTTTCTAGAAATGTCATTCAACAATGATACAGACATGTACAGATGCTTGAGCGAGAGTTCTTTAAATGTTTTCTATAACATGTCGTTTCTCAAAATTTCTTCAAAGATGGCTTTCGTATACTTCAGTACGAAACCCGGACTAAAATGATGACTTTTGATTATTTTCAAATCAAAACTCGTTTTTTAAAGAAAAAATCTAGTGTACGCTTCAGTGCACTACATTTAAAACTGGTGAGAAATCATCATCATCTTGAGCACCTTTTTCAAGATTGTTCAAAAAGATTTTCAAAATCTTTCAAAATATTTTGTGCTTAAGATAACTCCCTCTAAAACCCTTTAATTGATTATGCTTTATTAAAAGGGGAGTATAAAACTAAAATGTTCCAAATTCATGCTTAAATCAAATCCGTTTGTCTCCCCAAAAGATTCTAAAATGTTGTTTAATCCGTTGATATCAAAAACATCACGAGTAAGGTATTTTTGAGGGGGAGAAGACGTGATTAAAATGTGATCAAAAATTTTAATGATTGTTGTTTGAATCTCAAAAGAGCTCGACTCAGTCGTAACCATTGAATTGACGAGGAATCTAAGTCACGAATTGTACCATCTCGAGAAACTTTCTATGAACTTGACCAGGACGGGTAATAATTTCAAGCTAGTTCTCTAGTGATGTAAACGTGTCTCGAATCGGTCTTGTTCATTTAAAGTCGATCAATTCAAAAAGTGCGAACTCTACCCTCTCTGTGCAGATTTCAGTTAAAACAATATAAGCACATGTGAAGGGGGAGTGTTTATGAAAATCAAAACTCTCAAGGTGTTAACAAAATGTTTTGATAATCATAAACACTTTGAGAGATTTTCAAGAAAAATGGTTTTATGGCAACATGTGACAGTCATGGAGTTATAAGGTGACTAAGGATAGGAAATCCGTCCTATGATCCGCCAGAGCCGGAGGGATCTACCCAAGGACAATACCCATAGTTAGTATTAGAAGTCCTTAGGTATGATTGAAAAAAGGAGTAATGTGGGAAAGGAGAAAGAAGGGGTTGAAGAATTAAAAAGAATTGTAATGAAAAAGGGTGAAAAGAAATAGCCCTCCATAATCAACCTTAGGGCAGAAACCGGGTTCAATTCATCTGCTACTGGTTGTCACTAAGATGACACTGGTATTGAAGACAAAGACGTCATGGACCCAGTGACGCACTGCACTAAACCTTCTAGCCACTCAATTCCTCTCAAAAGGGATTTGTTTCATTCTCACTGGAAACCCTACATAATCTATCGACTTTCTCTTAGAGATAGTTGGTATTGAAGAAGGAGACCCTCTCCCTAGTCTGCGCTTAGGAAAACCAAAATGCACTAATCGAGTCTAGAGCCTCGAGATTCATCAAAAGATCTCTTAGGAACACTTGACATTTCATCTCTTGTTGTTCAACAATAAGGACATAAGTGATACATTCTAGAGTCCTACGCAGATCTTAGCAATCTGCCATAACATTTATGAGAGGTTTCACAATTTTGATCCTGAGTGATTGAATGGAAACTCCTGCCAGGGTCAACATCAAGCAGCCCTGACAGCAGGCCACTTCGGTAATTCTTATGGATTATGCTTAGTGTGTCTCAAACGGTCTACAGTCGTGAAGTGATGCTTCGGTATACTTCAGCGACTCACCTGAACTGTAGATATACTTCGGTATGCCGTGTTAGCCTTCTTGAGGGCCTCCAGTTTCAGGAACAGCCTTTGCTAGAATTAGAGATGTGTTTTCACACTATGTTGTTAACACCCTCGACTTTCGAACCTGTAAGTGCTGGAAATCCCGCTAAGGAGATTCCTTTCACGAATTGAATCCTGAATATGAGGGTCGTTACTTGAATTTATTCAATGTAATGCCAAGTGTCCCTTATGGGATTAGGACGGCTGATTCGCTCGACCAAGGTGAATGGAATCAAGACATTCATCAGTAGAACAATTGTAGTAATCAATTCTTTAAGAAAAGATTACAATGATCAATTGGTGTTCGTGACTGTACCTGGGAAGCTGCTGCTGATGGATGCTCGCGGGAGGAAGAGATCGTGCAGATTCTCCACATGCTCATACCAACAACATCACAAATGAAGTTCTCATCAAATTCAAAGGCAACATAAAGTTAAAGATGATTCTTCATCAATGTCAAAGAATCTACAAAGTTTAAAGACTAGAGAACTTTATCATTGGAAACTCAAAGTCAAAAAGAAGTGTGAGTATGGTGGAGAATGACGTGGAGACACCTAACCAAAGAAGTTGACAAATGGCAGAATACCACATTATCTGATCACAAAGCATAAAGGAACAAAGAATCAAGACTATTCTATATCTACACACAAAGTTCATGCTCAAGGAAAGTAAAGACCTAATCAAGTTGAGTATCTTTTGAATGACCACCCCTTAGGGGGAGATTGTTAGCCTTGATAATAATTAATTGAAGTGATGGTCATTCACGTTTAGGAACTTTGTAACGTGTGTTAGATATCGCACTAGAATAGTCAACGGGCTTGTGGATTGGGCTAAGCTAAGTGGCTATTAGTTAAGTTAAGCTAGCCTTTTATCACTTGTAATCCAATCCAACCCAATCCAAGCCCATGGAAAGCCCATTAGGGCGTGTAGAATAAGAAGTATAAATACCCCTCAAATGGTCATTTGAGGGGTGTGCTTGAGTGTGTTTTGTGTGTGTCTTTCTTTAAGCAATATAACATCTTGTTTCATCTTTTCTTCTCTCAACATACACGGTTCACATATTCAAGTCACCATCTTTACTACTTCATCTTTACGCTTATAGTTTGTGTGTGTTACTTGTTTTTCGCATACGTGTGTTTGTGGTTTACGTGGTATACGTGTGGTAAGCTTGGTAACGTGATAAGGTTGATATATTTAAGGTCCTACATAAACTATCTATTTGATTTATATAAAGCCAAGTTTTATGGATACATGTGTTAAAAAAAATATGTGAAACCGATAAACCGAGTCGACCCGCTCAATCCAAAACCTAAAAAACGATAACTAAGAAATCGAATCTAAAAAAATCAGAATTCGGATAAACCCTCCTATTGCGGTTTGATTTCAGTTTTTATTTTTAAATATCAGCGGTTACTCGCATCGAAATGTGTTTTATATACATGTAGTTTTAAATAAATTGATGCTAGATTAGAAATATTTGCAGTAGAATAACATATAGAAAAAAATATTTTGTAATTTTAGCTTTATTATTTGTATTTCTTAAATTGTTGTCTTTTTGTTTGAATAGTGTGTATAATATGCTTTGTTATTTGTATTAGTGACATTTAATGCATGAATTATGTTTAAGTTAGTTGTACAATATGGTTGATAATTTGTATTAATGTAAAGGGTGTTTTAATAACTGCATTAATTTTATTTATTTATCAGTTAATTTATTTATGTAATTATGCAAAAGTTAATTGTACATAATGCTTTATAATAAGTATTACTTAAAATTAAGTTTAAGAGTGTAGTAAATATTTGTACCATAAGCTTTATAACATGTAATGCTTACAATTAAGTTTTGGAGGAGGGAAGTGCCTTCCTCCTTTATATGTAGTATAGATATACAAAGTAATAACTAAAATTATTAAACAATTTATATCAAAAATATTAAAATTTAAACATCTTTCATTTGAGATCAATAATTATTAAAGTTTTTTATTCTTAAATTTTGGGTCTATACAAAAAAATTTCGTTATAAATTTTAGTTGCAATGCATATGACACTAAATTTTAACTGGAAATGAAGGAGGTGACAATGATATAAGAGTGTGTAAGAATTATATTGTATGTGAGGAGAGAGTAATTTTGATATTAAAAAAAATAAAAAATAAATAAAAAAAAATAAAAACAAAAACAGTTTTAGTTTTAACAATTTGACACAAAAGTGAGTCAAATAATAATTAAGTGTCGCATTAGGTAAATAAATGCAAATTTCTGAAGTAAATTTTAAAGAACTCACATTTTGTCAAAATCACAAGCTTTTTCTAGAATGTGTCCTCAACTACTATTTTTTTCAATGCATTCTCTTTTCTTTTTGGCTCTAGCTCTCAGGGAAGGGTGTCATCACTTTTGTAGCTCGCCATTCACACTTGGAGGGTGAAATGGCGCCGCCATTCACCGGCTACCACACCACTATCGTGCCTCGCCATTTCAAATGTGACTAAAGTCACATTCGCCATTTGCACACTTCCTTCTGAATTTTTTGACCGTTTGGCCTTCAAACGACTACTTTTTAATTTTTTTATCTCACCTTTATAAATACTACCCGTACATTAACTATTTTTCACACAAAAATCTTAATTCTTTCTACAAAAAATTATGTCTTAATCACTTCCACATACCGTCCATGAAATCAAAGATGGTGTTCGGAAAATAATTGATGTGGATACCATTCGTCAAGAAGAGATTATCGAGTTAGCTAAGAAGTTTAACAACGCACACAATGCTAAAGATGATTTGAGGAAAGGATACGCGGAATGTAAAGACATTTCGCAAGAAAAACTAGCTTCGATTGAGACGTTTCTAGAAGAAGAATCTTGGAAAGTTCATGAGATTAAAAATGATTCGTATAAATTCGGCGAGCAAAATACAAGATAACATCAGTGTAAAAGTTCGTTAGATGCATAAAGGAAAAAAAATAGGACAATTGTGTTTTATTTTTAAATTTTGTATTGTAATTTGCATTTTTATTTAAATGAATGAAATTTTAGTTTGTTTGATTTCGTACGTGTACAACTTTTTTTTGAATTCGTATTACTCCAACGGATACTTTTTCCCTCGTAAATATCGCTTATCATAATTCATTTTTTCAACCAAAAGTTACTGATTCTAGTGCTAAGTATAATTCAATTTCTCTCTCTCTTTTCCTTTTCTCTCTCTTCTTTTTCTCTCTCTCTTCCCCTCACGATTTCCTCATCTCCTATCATCTACATCAAGATTTATTACAATTAAACACTACCATCATCTTTCCCACCTCATCCCAATCACAACGGTACTTGCCGATTTGTCGCCGGACCTCCGACGCGTCGCCACGTGCCAGCGACGACTTTCGCCGGAATTTTTATATTCCGGCGATCTAGAGCAATTAAGCTTGACGCCTGTTTGGCCTTTGTGTTTCCAAGTACTTACTGCCAAACCGGAGCCGCCTTAACCCAGATTTTTCGGCCAAGTTTCGGCATACTTGTTTTTTCCTGCTTGTGTTTTCTTTTCAGGCTGTTTGAGTTTCTGTCGGCTGGTCCTCCGGCGATTGTTGGACCCCGACACTCTCCAGAGCCCGATCCTAGGTTCTCGCCGGAAATCGCTGCCTGCCACCGCCGGCCGCCTACTGCCGCCACAACTGCTGACCGGATTTTTTCCGGCAGCAGTAGAAGGTTTGTTTCCTTTACCCTCTTTTATCCTTATATATTTTTTCTCTTCCCTTTTTTGTTTCTAGGCCGTGTCTTCGCCGCTGGTAGTTTTGGGTTGGTTTGTTTCCGTTTTGTGTGTGCACTCTTTTCCTTTGTTTGTTGGGTATTCTTTGTTTTACGGTAGGTTTTTCTTTGTGGCATTGTTGTTGTTTGTTGGGGTAGGATAGACGCCTTGGTTAGCAATGGTCTCCTGAGGTCATGTCTTGCCGGGTTGGGTGGTGCAGGCGGGGTACTCGGGGTAGGCGGGGTAGATGGGGTAGGCGGGGTTGGTGGAGTAGCTGGGGTGAGCGGGGTAGGCGGTATAGGAGGGTCAGGAGGGTTTAGGGGGGTAGGGGATTTGCTAGGGTAGCGCCCTCTCGTAGGATTAGGGTGGGTAGTTGGAATGTTGGGTCCTTGACAGGAAAGCTCTTTGAGCTGGCGGATGTGTTGAGGAGACATAAGGTTGACATTGCGTGCTTACAGGAGACTAAATAGAAGGGCTCCAGCTCGAGGAAGGGTAACGGTTTCAAGCTTTGGTACTCGAGCTCTAATACAGCGAAAAACGGAGTTGGAGTTATTTTGGCGGCGGGTCTCAAGGATAATGTAGTACAAGTGATCCGGAGGAGTTATAGGATCATGGCGATTACGTTGGTCATGGATGGGGAGATCATTAACGTAATTAGCGCATATGCAGCATAGGTGGGCCAGAGTGAAGTAGAGAAAAAGACCTTCTGGGACTCCCTCGACGAGCTTGTTAGGGAGTGCCCCTCGGACCAACGTGTGTTTATAGGTGGTGACTTGAATGGCCACGTAGGAGCGGCTTCGGATGTATACGCCAGGGTTCATGGTAGTTTTGGCTTTAGAGTTAGGAATGATGAAGGTCGATCGATTTTAGAGTTTGCTTTGGCTCAAGACTTGGTAGTAGTGAACTCTTTCTTCAAGAAGAGAGATGTGCACATGATCACCTTTCAGAGTGGGGGTCACAACACCCAGATTGACTATTTGATGGTGCGAAGAGATGACCTTAGAGCATGTAGGGACTGCAGGGTTTTCCCAAGCGAGACATGATCATCCCAACACAAATTTTTAGCTCTGGACTCACTTTTCGTGAGGCAACAAACTAGGAGAGCAGCTACCAGGTTGGCGAGGAGTCTTTGGAAGAATTTGAATGGTGGGACGGCAAAGTCTTTTAGAATGAAAGTCTTTGAGGGACTTTCTACTCGGTCGGATGACTTGACTGCTAGAGATGCGGATCAGTTATGGACCGTTCTTGCCGACATCATTAAACAAGCGGCAAAAGAGTCCCTAGGCGTGACTAGCGGGACAGCTAGGTCCCAGCCAACAAACAGGGAATCTTGGTGGTTTAGTGAGGAAGTGCAATCCAAAGTTGCCGTGAAACAATCAAGGTTAAGAGACCTTCTTCGGTGTAGAGAGGGTCACCAAGCAGACATTATTGCTGCAAAGGAGAGGTATAAAGTAGCTAAAAGAGAAGCGAAAAGGCTGTGGCTCAGGCTAAGGAAAAGGCGTACGAAGATTTGTACAAGAAATTGGACTCCAAAGAGGGGGCAAACAATATATTCGGGATCGCTAAAGCCCGAGAGAGAAGGAGGATGGATTTAGGAAACGTCAAATATATCAAAGACGTAGGCGGACGGACCATTGTGCACGAAGAAGATATTAGGAAAAGATGGGGAGAGTATTTCTCCTCAGTAACACCCCCAAAATCATAATATGACAGCGGAAGACTATTTGGGGTATTACTTAGAGGATCACAGTCATAAGTCATAGAAAAAGACTCTAAAAGAGACGTTTTTAATAAAAGATTGTTACCATTTTATAAAACTCAATGTTTTGGAACACAAGATAAAATACCACAAGATTTGAGGTTACACAAAAGATAGTTCAAATATTTACGAAATGATAACTTTATTTAAAAACACCACTTCTAGCATCCCAAGACGTCCACTCCATGCCTTCATTATATCCTAATTAGTACCTGAGATAAACATGCTTAAAAAGATCAACAAAAATGTTGAGTGATATTCATAGGTTTAATAAATGGTTGAACACAAGTAAGAGATGATAATTGCTTCGAAGACAATTACCATGGAAAACAGAGATTGTTATTATGCACTAAGCTCATGACACCAAACTAACTGCATACACCTAATTACTGGTGTAAGTAATAAAATTTTCCCTCAGATGGAATTGCCAATTCCATAGATAACCAAATATAGTGCGCCCGGTTATTTCCGATAACCGAGTCGGGGTCGTTAATTCCCATAGTACTATCCACAATATTCGCGTTCACCCGCAAGTGATTAATGGTTCATGATAAAAGGGACTTCCGGCAGGCAACTTAGGCTATAATAATAATAATCAGGCAAGCATACATTTAAGAAAAGACTTGTGTTCTAGTTTATAGCATGCATCTCCCTCGCGGGGGTTGAAAAACAAGTAAAAGCGAGGCTATGAACTCACCTTAGCAAAGTAGTATCCGAGTAGTGAAAAAGATCAAGTAGTAGATGCACGAAGTACCGTCACGCGATCTATAGTTAATATAACCATACTTTAGTTACTATCTTTATATTTTGACTCGATAATATTTATATACATCAAAAGTTTAAGTCATTTAAGGTTTGTGTGACATTCATTTATAGTATGGAACATTGGCTCATGGAAGTGTTTAAGTATACGTGTACAAATAAAATGGATGAGTCTTTGGTTTGTCGTAACCAAAAGATGATGTACGGAAAATATCACATGTAAATAGTAAACGTATTTACGTTATAAAGACGTCGCTTAAAATATAAGTATATATAAGAAAGTAACAATTTTATTATAAAATTTAAAATAAAATATATTTCGTTTATAAGTTGTAATGGTCTTTTAGAAAAATGGGTTATAACTTGTTTATATGCCCTAAATATATTTGGCGACTAAATGTAGGAAATTATTATTGTGTTACAAATTGTAGTTTAGCGTATAAAAGTCGTCGTTTCAAAAATAGTGATTATTTATCAATAATAACAAAAATATAAGAAATGTTTTATTATTTAAAAGAATGTTTATATATATATTTACGATTATAAGTTACTAGTTTAAAAATCTAGATTATCACTTTGACGAGTTGGTTATATTCGAAGGTTCTTCGTAGCCGTGGTAAGTGGTAGCGAAGGGGGGGGGGGGATTGCTTGGGCTCGTGTGGGCTGGATGAGTAGCCAAGGGGATTGGGCTTCGGCCTAGTTTTTAAAAGAGTTACACAGGCCCATTTTCGGACATGGGTTGTGGCCTAGTTGTCAAAACCAAACGCACCTTTCTGGAAACAAAAATGGTAGGATCCAACATTTGTATTCTTAAAAGAGAAACACTAGGGGCATGGTTTTTGATAGACAAAAAGAGCAGGTTCTTTTGGGTAACCATTTGTCACTCGAGGATCTTCTAAGTGGAATTCGGGTAGCTCAAGTCATACGCACAAGAATGACAATACTCGAGTAGTGTTTGACACTTACACAAAAACAATAAACACGTCACAAGGTTCGACACATACTGAAAACACGAGGCCTAGACTTAACGACTATACAACGTTACTTGGTTAATGAGGTAAGTAGTCTTTCGAGGGGCTCTTTTGTGGTGACAAAGACAAGGGAAACAAACTACCATTCCGACAACAAAACTCAAACATGACACACATACTCATCAAAGATCTTTAACCCATCAACTATTTTAGTTATTAACACCATCTTTATGTTCTAAATATGCATTTGATGACAACCTTAAGCGAAGATCAAAAGATACAAAACGGTTTTGTAAGGGCAATGATCTCAAAACCTACTTCAAGCAGTTTTGTAAACCAACCTATTGGCATGGAAACGCTTGAAGTAGGTTTTGAGATCATCAATTGCTTCAGTTCAGTCCAAGTGGTTTTGTAAGCTTCTTCCATGCCAATAGGTTGGGTATGAGCTTTCCACCAAGACAATGCATCTTCTAGTAGAGTACTAGTAGAAATTTTCACTTTGCAATCTTCCGAGCAATCACTTAGGAGAAACACAATTTCTGATCTTTCAAACCAATGAATAAGGCAAACAGCGCCTTCAGTTCCCTTGAAGAAAGTAGGTTTGCAATTCATGAACTCCTTGTATCCACATTTGCGATTCACCACAGTTTCATTCCGGATGGCTTGATTTGGGGCTTCGTTTGTTCGAACCACCTCAGCAGGTCTTGCAGCAAAAGCAGCACCAATCTCATTCATAACCATTCTCCGAATTGCATTAGGGGTCATCTCAGGAGTTGGAGTAGGGGTAGAGGTAGCCCTTGTTCTTGCCATTTTTCTAAAGACATACACTCAGATTTTAGAATCATTCAACATAAGTGTGAATTATTACAAAAATGATTTCATAATAGTCAAGATCATCACATTATATTAATAGAGCATAAGCATCATAAGAAGAATCACAATATGTTAGAACCACATAAGAGAATATATATAAATGATCACCTCAATTTATATAAGCCGATAAATAAGAAAGATCACCATAAATAAGAACATAAGAAAAACAACCATAATGTCATAGATCCATCATCCATACATAGTGATATGATAACCATACAATGTCACACCAATAGCTTGTTCGATAGTTTAACAAAACATGTGAATACAAAGCCTCTATCAGTGCCACAAGCGGTAGGCTAAAGTACTAGTAGACTAAGTAGGTGAATCTCCGATCTAGGGACTGTCGGGTGTGCCACTCACTCGACGCTGCAGGTCACGAACAAGCTCAGCCAAGTTATCCATCTCCCTATCTCTCGCCTCCAATCTTTGCTCAAGTGTCGCAGTACGCGTCTCCATGATCACAATCTGCTCAGACTGTCGCTGTACAACTCCCTCTAACATCTCAACTCTGTCCAGCAGCTCCAATTTCTCTGACTACATCCTCCTCTCCAGAACTGTCACTGCCTCACTAGCTCGCTCAGACTGAGCACCAATCCTATCAAACCCCTCTTCCATCGCGGTCCTCCCGACAAGAAGGCTCCCAACCTCGTCCTCTATGTTCTCAATCCGGACCAATGGAACCTCATCGACGTATGCCATAGCCTCCTCAAGCTGATCCTCACATCGCAAAAGTCGTGCAACTAATAATGGAACGGTGTGGTGAAGAGGTTCTCCCCGTAACAGGAAGAGTCTCAGCAGCAGCAAACAAATGATCTCCAAGCTCCATAGCACTCGGTGAACCCTCCTCTGACCTCCATCGACTAATGACTGGCATCAAGAAGGACCAACGTCTAGCGTCAACCCTTCTATGAGGTCCCGACTCACAGGTATAAGTCACAGCATAATGATATGGGTCGGAATGTGAAGGTGAGAAATGGACCCTCTCCCTAAGGGATATCACAAGCTCAGTATGCATCACCAAGTGTAAAACCCTAAAAACCGTAAACGTGTAAAATGACTATTATGCCCCTCAAGCCAAAAATTGTGAAATTCGTAAAATAATCAAGCTCGTTAAATACGTTAAGCACTTAATTTATAAATGATTTACAAAAGACATTGATAATAAAGAACTTACACCTATGTTTACAAAGTAAATATAACACAATATAAAGTCACTTGGACCTAATAACATGTACAAGTTGCTAGAGATTTAAGTTAAGCAAATAAAATAAATAAATATGGTAAATTGAAGAGATTGATTTGGTCATTTATTTCTCCCTAATCTCAGCCAAAACTCACGTCATTTACTCCCATGACTCCCCATTTATTCTCAATTATCCTCCCATTTTTTTTTACTTACATCTACACTTTCAAAATTCATAAAACCCTAGACCTCTAAACCAAAAATGACGGCAACCACCATCTCCTTTCTACTCATTTTTTGCCGACATCAGGGGACCCAAAGAAGGTGGCATGTGGTAAATAAGCCGTTGTGATCTCGCATGGTTTGAAGCTTGGCCTGGTTATGTCGTTGGGTCGATGCTGCTGCTGTCGTGGGCTTGTAGCACCAAGAAGGTGATTGGTTTTGCCTCGTCTTGTCCTTGTTCTCTTCTTCTTATTGTCACGCTAAAGGTACCCTACTTGTGCCCTCTCCTTGAACATATTCTGGCCGAATAATAGTAGCATCATACGTTTGTTTTTGGTCTCCATTAAAATGATTTATAAAAAAAGGATGAAATGAACCTCATGTATACTACACATGGCCATGAGAAAACTGTAAAGACGAGTCGAATCTAAGGCATCAGTTTGTCGTTATTTTTCTTTCCGTTTCAAGACCTGGTCGTGACCCATGTACCACCATACGCATGATTTTCTACTCACAAGTACATGTTTAAAACTAAGCTAATACAACCTAAGTATAGCCAATGTGAATTGATGAATGATGATAATATGTAACGTGTCTTGAAACTATTTTGATATGTAATCTGGTCGTGGCCTTTACGCTCTTCCTACGCATGTCTTCTTTGTTTTGATTAATCAGTCTAATACTAAACAATGACCTGAATATGTACTACATAAAATAATAAAACAAGGAACCTTGATAAATGGCGAACCATGCTAAACATAAACTATTTTTGAGTCTCCTTCATGTTGTGGTCTTGAGCAGCCATAGTTTACTCTTCTTTCTTCATAAAAGCCTGAGCCTAATGTATATATGACCTAGTGTATTATTACAAATCATGTAGGTGTCATGTGATGAATATGGAACATGAATCTTATTTGTTGGCTCTTGAAATGTGAATTGTTTTGTTGTTTCAAGCTTTAAAGAATATAAAACAAGAGTGTACATTGGTATTGTGTGTGTGTCGAATGGGTCAAGGTTCGTAAATTCTCTAAATCAATAAATGGGGCGTATAAAATTCCGAGCTTGGGGGAAAGGTGTCTCGACATGTTGGGTAGTCTCACAAGGTTTTGATATAACTAGTACTAGCTTTATGTAATTGATTTTAACGTGAGTGGAACTCATAATCATAAACTAGGATTTTGAATGGCTTAATAAGTAAATAGTTGTTTGATAATAATAGGAAGCTTGATGGTTTAATGAGTTGGTATAATTATTAAAGGTGTTGAAAGAATAAAATGAGTAAACTTGGCATATTTACAGTGTAAGGCCCTATAGTTCATAATAATTATACATTAAACTCTAAACTAGTAATAATTGCCATAATTAATCCTTAAAGTATATAAATACTCACTTAATATAATATGTCCTCAAATGCATCCTAATTGACTAAACTTACTTAATTCTGGAAACCTGCCTAAAATGGAAAGTTACTAAAAGTGGAAACCTGCTAAAAATGGAAAGCCGTCTAAAATGAGTAATCTGATCTTATTAAGCGTTATCTAATTCATAGGTTCCGGACGGCGGGATTGATTCATCGCGTGACCTTACTTTCCTATTTTGCTTGCTTCGAATAAGGTACAGATATTCTGACCTTTCTCATAAGGTTTCTCATGATCTCTTTGCATCTTTGATCTCTTGCCATATTGATATTGAACCTTTGCTCTACTATTGAACTATTGATATTGAACCTTTGCTATTGACCCTTTTGCTATTGAACCTTTGATATTGATCCTTTGCTATTTGGACCTTTGATAATTGAACCATTGATATTGGATTATTGATTTGATTTGTGAACTACTAATATTGGACCTTTGATATTGATTGACCTCTATACTGTACACTTTGACCTGTCAGTTGATACCCGAGCCATTAACTAGGCATGGGGGTTCCATGTCCGTGTCATTGATGCACCAATGGCATGACTCCAGTGTGGATGAGTGATGTTCCACACCGTCCCCATTTTGTATTGATTATGCGCGCTTCAGATATATTGTATGGCCACTATTGTTTTGCAGGGGGCGTATGGATGCATCCTAGATTTGTTTTGATTTGTATTTGATATGATATGATTTATTTTGGTGATGCGGTGCGTGTGTGCAATACACCCCCTCACATTTTGGGAGCTAGCTACTCCACTGGTTACTGAGGTCTCCCCTCATATTGGTTTGGTATTCCGAGGTCACCCCTCCGAATACAATGGCTACTATTGGATACTATTGGCGACTATTGCCACTATTGATATTGGTTTGTTTTGTTGGCTCGGGATGGATTCTGACAGACCTTACACTATTGATATACCCATATTGAACCTTCTGTATTTCCCAACGCATCATATTCTGTATTGATTATCTTTATCCAGTACCCGTATATGACTCACTCTACTACCAAGATATATATGTTCCATTGCTTTGATCTGTTACACTCTCATTCCGTTACTTCAGACTATCGTTCCATTCACGTACCGGGTTATTATATGTTTATTGAATTTGATGATACTATTCATGTTTTATGTGACCATTGATTATCCTGCTATGATGTGATTAACATGCGGTTATCTGAGTTACCTGTTTCTAACTGATGACATGTGATCTCACTATTATGTGACCCTCTGTATTGACTGGTGATCATGCTAGTGTGTAATCGATAGTTTTGTCTGTTTATTATGTGTACTACGTTCAGTTGATCTCGTGGACTATGACTATACGTTGTATTCTTATCTACTTGTTGTTGACCTGCCATGTTTGCATTTCGGTTTATGCTACGGTTTGAATTGGTAAATGTTTCAGCTTGTGACGTCTGGCTTGTTAACTTGCTTAATTGCCTTGCTATGCCTAGTTCATTTAATTATATTGCTCTTACTGTGTTTCCTACTTGTTATGTGTGACTGCCATGTTTTGACTGCTATTAGTACTTCCATTGTTTTGATATTGGCTATGTTTTCGACTAAGGGTTTATGTCCTGTGTGATTGCCATGCTCACTTACTAATTAATTGCTTCCGCTTGCCTTAGTTTTCTCTTTGACTTGTATGGCTTATGGTTTCCTGAATTGATTGTATGCGGTATATGTTGTGTGGATATTGTGTCTGCTATGCTTGCTTACGTTTTAGTACTTATATGCCAGGGTTGTATGTGCTTATATGCTTGTCTTGATGCTTTGCTTGGCTTCGTTCTCCTTGTTATGTGCTTTGAATATCTTTATAATTGTGTTCTGCAGGATCCTCATTAACTCATTGTCCTCATTTTGCTGCTACTTTGTTATCCGTTCCCTTTGTTTCATTTCGCATTTCAGATTTTATTTAGCTTTCGTTTTGTTATATCTGTTCACTGGGCTTTTTAAGCTCAGCCGCATTTCTTTTCCTGCGGCAGGTTTTAGGTTTGAAGATGGGCTTCGATGGGCTGAGAGTTAGAGTATCTAAGTGGACCAACCCTAGCACCTTATTACTTTGGGAATTATTTTGAAGAGCTTTTGTTTTGAGATTTTCCTGTCATTTTGGATATTGTACTTCTTTGTCAGTCAACTATTCATTTTGATTTGATACTTTATTTTAAGGTTTTCGTTTGCAAAGATTTCAATTGTATGTTCTGATATGACACCAGAATGTGACACTTCTACCCTTGTCGGGTTGGGGTGTTACAATTATGGTATCAGAGCCCAGGTTTCGTCTTGTTGACCTTAGGTTTGACCGGTGAGGATTGGGTAGACATTAGGCTTCCGTCTGTTCTGATATATTCCGATTCATTTTGATTGCCGTTCAGTTTTGACTCCGATAATCTTTTGTCTTCACTGTTTTGCTCTTCTTCTCTTCGCATTTGATTTTATTATTTTGTCTTCGCACATCCGTTTGTCGATCGTTAGATGGAGACTACCCGTGGAGCCGAAGACGATGGTGCCGAACCTGCGTTGCTGCAACAGTCTCTGAGCTGGAGAGGTTCGTGAAGCAGAAGTCGTACCCGACTGCCGTGCTGCTGGGGACATCAGGATGCTGTTGGAGGGAGTTGGACGGATCAAGCAAAGACGCAAAAGACGGAGACAAGATTCAACCGGTGGCTGAGAAGGTTCATCTACTTCATATGTTTTGGGCGCGACTTGTGTTACTTCGATTCATTTGTCATGCGTTTTGAGGCGGTTTGATATTTTGTTAAGCGATTTTGATCGGTATTACTTTTCCTTGATTTGTTCAGAACTTGGTTTGAATCGTGAAGTTTTATGGGTTAGCATTTTGGTAATATCTCAGTTTTCTTTTGGACCAACAGTAATGAGTCATGAGGAACCGTTTTGTGCAAGTTGGTGGCCTTCTTTCCTTTTGTAGTATGGTAAGTTAGCTTGTTGTATTATATGTTGCATATGTGTGAATCTGGTCTGCTTTGGTATGTTACCTGATATCTGTATGTAATATGTTTTGTTGTGATATTGGTTACGTGGTTTGCCATGACCGAGACAGAATATGATGACAATAAGAACTTGTTATGCGATGCAAGTATTATGACGCCTGATCAACGTGATAATACCGAGATCATATAATTTGAACTTATTGAAATCATACGACATCTCGGGAAATGCCTGGGGTTTGTACGTGAATGGAATATGACTTGTATCCGTTAATTGTCACTCCTCATGTTCGTTTGAAATTCTGTACCTCCTTGCGATATTCTCATCGACATCTGTTATGTATAAGTTCGGTACGCTTGGGAACCGAAATAGATATGATCTGTGGGAAACTATAAATTGCTACGTCTGCCTTAAAACTAGTACGTCTCTGTGTACTTTGCGACTTCAATTTTCGAGGACGAAAATTTTCTTTTAGAGGGGAAGAGTTGTAAAACCCTAAAAACCGTAAACGTGTAAAATGACTATTATGCCCCTCAAGCCAAAAATTGTGAAATTCGTAAAATAATCAAGCTCGTTAAATACGTTAAGCACTTAATTTATAAATGATTTACAAAAGACATTGATAATAAAGAACTTACACCTATGTTTACAAAGTAAATATAACACAATATAAAGTCACTTGGACCTAATAACATGTACAAGTTGCTAGAGATTTAAGTTAAGCAAATAAACTAAATAAATATGGTAAATTGAAGAGATTGATTTGGTCATTTATTTCTCCCTAATCTCAGCCAAAACTCACGTCATTTACTCCCATGACTCCCCATTTATTCTCAATTATCCTCCCATTTTTTTTACTTACATCTACACTTTCAAAATTCATAAAACCCTAGACCTCTAAACCAAAAATGACGGCAACCACCATCTCCTTTCTACTCATTTTTCTGCCGACATCAGGGGACCCAAAGAAGGTGGCATGTGGTAAATAAGCCGTTGTGATCTCGCATGGTTTGAAGCTTGGCCTGGTTATGTCGTTGGGTCGATGCTGCTGCTGTCGTGGGCTTGTAGCACTAAGAAGGTGATTGGTTTTGCCTCGTCTTGTCCTTGTTCTCTTCTTCTTATTGTCACGCTAAAGGTACCCTACTTGTGCCCTCTCCTTGAACATATTCTGGCCGAATAATAGTAGCATCATACGTTTGTTTTTGGTCTCCATTAAAATGATTTATAAAAAAAGGATGAAATGAACCTCATGTATACTACACATGGCCATGAGAAAACTGTAAAGACGAGTCGAATCTAAGGCATCAGTTTGTCGTTATTTTTCTTTCCGTTTCAAGACCTGGTCGTGACCCATGTACCACCATACGCATGATTTTCTACTCACAAGTACATGTTTAAAACTAAGCTAATACAACCTAAGTATAGCCAATGTGAATTGATGAATGATGATAATATGTAACGTGTCTTGAAACTATTTTGATATGTAATCTGGTCGTGGCCTTTACGCTCTTCCTACGCATGTCTTCTTTGTTTTGATTAATCAGTCTAATACTAAACAATGACCTGAATATGTACTACATAAAATAATAAAACAAGGAACCTTGATAAATGGCGAACCATGCTAAACATAAACTATTTTTGAGTCTCCTTCATGTTGTGGTCTTGAGCAGCCATAGTTGACTCTTCTTTCTTCATAAAAGCCTGAGCCTAATGTATATATGACCTAGTGTATTATTACAAATCATGTAGGTGTCATGTGATGAATATGGAACATGAATCTTATTTGTTGGCTCTCGAAATGTGAATTGTTTTGTTGTTTCAAGCTTTAAAGAATATAAAACAAGAGTGTACATTGGTATTGTGTGTGTGTCGAATGGGTCAAGGTTCGTAAATTCTCTAAATCAATAAATGGGGCGTATAAAATTCTGAGCTTGGGGGAAAGGTGTCTCGACATGTTGGGTAGTCTCACAAGGTTTTGATATAACTAGTACTAGCTTTATGTAATTGATTTTAACGTGAGTGGAACTCATAATCATAAACTAGGATTTTGAATGGCTTAATAAGTAAATAGTTGTTTGATAATAATAGGAAGCTTGATGGTTTAATGAGTTGGTATAATTATTAAAGGTGTTGAAAGAATAAAATGAGTAAACTTGGCATATTTACAGTGTAAGGCCCTATAGTTCATAATAATTATACATTAAACTCTAAACTAGTAATAATTGCCATAATTAATCCTTAAAGTATATAAATACTCACTTAATATAATATGTCCTCAAATGCATCCTAATTGACTAAACTTACTTAATTCTGGAAACCTGCCTAAAATGGAAAGTTACTAAAAGTGGAAACCTGCTAAAAATGGAAAGCCGTCTAAAATGAGTAATCTGATCTTATTAAGCGTTATCTAATTCATAGGTTCCGGACGGCGGGATTGATTCATCGCGTGACCTTACTTTCCTATTTTGCTTGCTTCGAATAAGGTACAGATATTCTGACCTTTCTCATAAGGTTTCTCATGATCTCTTTGCATCTTTGATCTCTTGCCATATTGATATTGAACCTTTGCTCTACTATTGAACTATTGATATTGAACCTTTGCTATTGACCCTTTTGCTATTGAACCTTTGATATTGATCCTTTGGTATTTGGACCTTTGATAATTGAACCATTGATATTGGATTATTGATTTGATTTGTGAACTACTAATATTGGACCTTTGATATTGATTGACCTCTATACTGTACACTTTGACCTGTCAGTTGATACCCGAGCCATTAACTAGGCATGGGGGTTCCATGTCCGTGTCATTGATGCACCAATGGCATGACTCCAGTGTGGATGAGTGATGTTCCACACCGTCCCCATTTTGTATTGATTATGCGCGCTTCAGATATATTGTATGGCCACTATTGTTTTGCAGGGGGCGTATGGATGCATCCTAGATTTGTTTTGATTTGTATTTGATATGATATGATTTGTTTTGGTGATGCGGTGCGTGTGTGCAATACACCCCCTCACATTTTGGGAGCTAGCTACTCCACTGGTTACTGAGGTCTCCCCTCATATTGGTTTGGTATTCCGAGGTCACCCATCCGAATACAATGGCTACTATTGGATACTATTGGCGACTATTGCCACTATTGATATTGGTTTGTTTTGTTGGCTCGGGATGGATTCTGACAGACCTTACACTATTGATATACCCATATTGAACCTTCTGTATTTCCCAACGCATCATATTCTGTATTGATTATCTTTATCCAGTACCCGTATATGACTCACTCTACTACCAAGATATATATGTTCCATTGCTTTGATCTGTTACACTCTCATTCCGTTACTTCAGACTATCGTTCCATTCACGTACCGGGTTATTATATGTTTATTGAATTTGATGATACTATTCATGTTTTATGTGACCATTGATTATCCTGCTATGATGTGATTAACATGCGGTTATCTGAGTTACCTGTTTCTAACTGATGACATGTGATCTCACTATTATGTGACCCTCTGTATTGACTGGTGATCATGCTAGTGTGTAATCGATAGTTTTGTCTGTTTATTATGTGTACTACGTTCAGTTGATCTCGTGGACTATGACTATACGTTGTATTCTTATCTACTTGTTGTTGACCTGCCATGTTTGCATTTCGGTTTATGCTACGGTTTGAATTGGTAAATGGTTCAGCTTGTGACGTCTGGCTTGTTAACTTGCTTAATTGCCTTGCTATGCCTAGTTCATTTAATTATATTGCTCTTACTGTGTTTCCTACTTGTTACGTGTGACTGCCATGTTTTGACTGCTATTAGTACTTCCATTGTTTTGATACTGGCTATGTTTTCGACTAAGGGTTTATGTCCTGTGTGATTGCCATGCTCACTTACTAATTAATTGCTTCCGCTTGCCTTAGTTTTCTCTTTGACTTGTATGGCTTATGGTTTCCTGAATTGATTGTATGCGGTATATGTTGTGTGGATATTGTGTCTGCTATGCTTGCTTACGTTTTAGTACTTATATGCCAGGGTTGTATGTGCTTATATGCTTGTCTTGATGCTTTGCTTGGCTTCGTTCTCCTTGTTATGTGCTTTGAATATCTTTATAATTGTGTTCTGCAGGATCCTCATTAACTCATTGTCCTCATTTCGCTGCTACTTTGTTATCCGTTCCCTTTGTTTCATTTCGCATTTCAGATTTTATTTAGCTTTCGTTTTGTTATATCTGTTCACTGGGCTTTTTAAGCTCAGCCGCATTTCTTTTCCTGCGGCAGGTTTTAGGTTTGAAGATGGGCTTCGATGGGCTGAGAGTTAGAGTATCTAAGTGGACCAACCCTAGCACCTTATTACTTTGGGAATTATTTTGAAGAGCTTTTGTTTTGAGATTTTCCTGTCATTTTGGATATTGTACTTCTTTGTCAGTCAACTATTCATTTTGATTTGATACTTTATTTTAAGGTTTTCGTTTGCAAAGATTTCAATTGTATGTTCTGCTATGACACCAGAATGTGACACTTCTACCCTTGTCGGGTTGGGGTGTTACACCAAGGGTGATGATGCACGGGATGGAGACGAAAATGGTACGGTAGTGGTCTGATTGATGAAGGTGGTAGGTGGTGGTAGTGGTGAAGCAGGTATGGGTGATGATGTACGTGAAGCTAGTGATGGGAAAGCAGAAGATGATGGTATGTCAGTAGGTGGAACAAAGGTGATGGGTGCCTTCACTCGTTGCCGAGCGGTATGCATAAAGGTAGCACCATCCTTATGGTATCGGAATGGCTTGCCGAATGGCGCAGGCTCGTAGGGTTTGAGAACCCTAGCTCGCTTTCGCCTTCGGCGAATAGGTAATGATGAGTGAGAAATGGTGGAGGGCACAGAAGTAGTATGCAGAGGTGACATAACGTCCGAAAGGGACAACCACTGTTGTGACTCAAGATACTGATCATAGGTAGGGGCCAAAAACAGGCAAGCGCTCAGGTATGACCAGAGCAGGTGGAGTAGCAGCGACCTCACCCTCCTCAAAGGGTTCGGTCTCTCCAGATGTCGCAGCCAGGGACCTAGGTGCTAGAACAGCCGGTGTCAGGGGCACGGTAGTAGAGGACATGGCGTCCTCGATCTCAGTGTCAGAGGTCAGATCAATAGGGTGTGAAGCAGAAGACATGGTACTGTAACAACCCAAAAGAAAATATGCATTTATAAGTATAAGTAATGCCATGCAGTAAATAAGATTTAGTTAGTCGCGCATAATCTGCCATGCAAATCTAAATGCCTAACTAAATGAAAGCTAGCATTATAAGTTTTTATCATGCAAAGTTTTACTAGTCATATTATCCGCCAAGCGAATCTCATACGTGTAATCGGTACGAAGTAGGCGCGGAGGACGTGAAGTGGTGGTGTAAAACGGTCCATTTGAAAACGTGGTTATAGTCCAATTTGTTTCAAAAATACAAGTTGGTTCTCTATAACCTAGGCTCTGATGCCAATCTGTAACACCTCCAAAATCATAATATGACAGCGGAAGACTATTTGGGGTATTACTTAGAGGATCACAGTCATAAGTCATAGAAAACGCCTCTAAAAGAGACGTTTTTAATAAAAGATTGTTATCATTTCATAAAACTCATTGTTTTGGAACACAAGAGAAAATACCACAAGATTTGAAGTTACACAAAAGATAGTTCAAATATTTACGAAATGATAACTTTATTTAAAAACACCACTTCTAGCATCAAAAGATAAGTATATAGAAGAAAGTAACAATTTTATTATAAAAGTTAAAATAGAATATATTTCGTTTATAAGTTGTAATGGTCTTTTAGAAAAATGGATATAACTTGTTTATATGCCCTAAATATATTTGGCGACTAAATGTAGGAAATTATTGTGTTACAAAATGTAGTTTAGCGTATAAAAGTCGTCGTTTAAAAAATAGTGATTATTTATCAATAATAACAAAAATATAAGACATGTTTTATTATTTAAACGAATGTTTTATATATATTTTTTTACGATTATAAGTTACTAGTTTAAAAATCTAGATTATCACTTTGACGAGTTGGTTCTATTCGAAGGTTCTTCGTAGTCGTGGTAAGTGGTAGCGAAGGGGGGGGGGGAATTGCTTGGGCTTGTGTGGGCTGGATGAGTAGCCAAGGGGATTGGGCTTCGGCCTAGTTTTTAAAAGAGTTACACAGGCCCATTTTCGGACATGGGCTGTGGCCCAGTTGTCAAAACCAAACGCACCTTTCTGGAAACAAAAATGGTAGGATCCAACATTTGTATTCTTAAAATAGAAACACTAGGCGCATGGTTTTTGGTAGACAAAAAGAGCAGGTTCTTTTGGGTAACCATTTGTCACTCGAGGATCTTCTAAGTGGAATTCGGGTAGCTCAAGTCATACGCACAAGAATGACAATACTCGAGTAGTGTTTGACACTTACATAAAAACAATAAACATGTCAAAAGGTTCAACACATACTGAAAACACGAGGCCTAGACTTAACGACTATACAACGTTACTTGGTTAATGAGATAAGTAGTCTTTCGAGGGGCGCTTTTGTGGTGACAAAGACAAGGGAAACAAACTACCATTCCGACAACAAAACTCAAACATGACACACATACTCATCAAAGATCTTTAACCCATCAACTATTTTAGTTATTAACACCACCATCTGTATGTTCTAAATATGCATTTGATGACAACCTTAAGCGAAGATCAAAAGATACAAAACGAGCATACTCGCTGTGGGTTTCGACCAGGTCCTAACACGACTATAACAAACGGGTCAAAATCTACCTGTAGCCCATAGTATCAATAAGTCCCAACCAAACCTCCCATCCTAATGTCGACCAAGTCCACAATGGGTCTCAAGTGACTCGATAATGAGACCGAACTACGACGAATAGATTAAACACTTCCACAGCCAAATCGGTTCAAATGACTTCATCACACAAGACCACTAATGATAACAACAATTTGATTTCCAGAATTTATGCATACATCGATTAATAACAAAAAGAGATTAACCTACTAAAATAAATATGATTCGACTAGTGTTTTTATTCTTTTTACTCAATATCAAGACTTAATCAAAATCAACAATACAAAGAATCAAAATAAAAACTAAGCTAAGGAAAAACATGGGAACCTTATAAATAATGTGTCGATCGGAAGAGAAAACAACAAGTAGAAACAATTCCACCAAACCGAATCCACAGGAACCACAAGCACTTCGAATACTCTTTCTAGTTTTTCTTTTTGGGTTGTGAGTTGTGGTATCAACCTGTGAATCGATTGGGGTATATAAAGGGATAAAAATAGATGGTTTGACTTGTGCATTCGAATGCGGGGATGAGGTATGAGTCCACTTTCAGTAATATCTCCAGGGCTTGCAGGTCTTCACGTGGCTCTCTTGATGATATCTCCCAGTCGTGGTCCAAGGAGGACTAGGGACCTTGGTTTTTGTCGATTTGTTCCCATGGAAAAGCCAAGGATGTAATCAATCTCTGGTTGGGGTTACTTCTGAAGTGGGGAAAGAATTTTGGAGGGTTTTCCATTAATGGGGAGGGTGTAAGAAGAGGGAGACGAATATGGAGGGGGTTTTGCAGATGGTGGGGTGCGTTTTCTGGGGAAGACAGAAAAAGAGAAGGAGATATAAGGGGAGGGGAGCGTGGGTTTGGCAGGGATAAGGTAGGTTTTATTTTCTTTTTTTTTGTTTTTATTATTTGTTAAGTGAAATGTGTATTTATTTGGTATTGAGTGGTACTTCGTATCCCGCTGTTTAGTTCGTAAAAGTATAATCCCTAACGGGAAAAAATCTAATACTTATATTTCTGGACACGTTTTGAATAAACTGATATGATAACGTAATTTTTGATTAGTTCATTTTTTTCGTGTTTTCTTTTATTATATTGGTACGCGTGCGGACTCGTAAGACAAGAAAGTTTTCTTGTGAGACTGATTGAGTTATCAGTAATTACTAGGCATAGTTAAATAAAACTACTCGGATATGCATAACTTTTTATGCAAGAAAAAAATGAAGTGTACACGCTAGAATGCTTAACTTAGATTAAATAAATTTTGATAAACAATCTAGTTCATTAGATTAAAATAGCGAAAATTTTCAGGTGGCTACATCCTCCCTTTTCAACGGAGGAAGCACTGAAGGAAGCGGGGATGTAGAGAACAATATCCAAAGACCTGAATGCTACTATTCGAGGATTAGTCAACCAGAAGTGAAGGTTGCACTACAGAAGAAGGGGACAAACAAAGCGGTAGGGCCGGACCAAATCCCCATAGAAGCTTGGAGGTGCTTGGGGAAGGAAGGGGTAGAATGGATGACTTGCCTCTTCAACAAGATCTTCTCAGGTGCTAAGATGCCGGAAGAATGGAGACTCAGTGAAGTCATCCCCATCTACAAGAACAAGGGGGATGTGCAAGTGTGTAGCAATTCTAAGGGCATCAAGCTCCTTAGCCACACCATGAAGCTTTGGGAGAGAGTTATTGAGAGGAGGCTGAGAAGGCAGACGAGGGTGTCTGAGAACCAATTTGGTTTTATGCCAGGAAGGTCTTCGATTGAGGCTATCTACCTTCTCAGAAGTCTCATGGAGAAGTATAGAGAGAGACAAAAGGACCTGCATATAGCGTTCCTTGACCTTGAAAAGGCTTATGATAGTGTCCCTCGAGAATTGATTTGGAGAACTCTTATTGGCAAGGGAACACCAAGGAGATACGTGAGAGTCATTAAGGATATGTAGGAGTGGGTTAAGACCCGTGTACGGTCCACCGTGAGGATCTCAGAGTTTTTCCCTGTGAAAGTTGGGCTACACCAGGGATCTACTTTAAGCCCCTACCTTTTCGCCTTGATTCTAGATGAATTATCTCGAGGGATACAAGAGGGCATCCCGTGGAGCATGATATTTGCTGACGACATTGTGTTGGTTGCAGAATCGGCGGAAGGGTTAAACATCAGGCTTGAGCTCTAGAGGGAGGCTCTTAAAGTCAACGGGCTTCAGGTGAGCAGAGAGAAGACTGAATACCTGAGATGTGCTTTTGGGTGGAGCGAGTCAGGCCACCACAAGGATATTCATATCGACGACCAGATCCTGCCACCCAAAGAGTCTTTTAGATATTTGGGATCGATGATTCACAAATCAGAGAGGATAGATAAGGACGTAACCCACCGGATCAGAGCTGGTTGGGCGAAATGGAGGGCGGCGTCGGGTGTTCTCTGTGACAGGAACGTTCCCTTAAAGTTAAAGGGGAAATTTTATAGGGTGGCGATTATACCGGCTATGTTGTACGGGTCCGAGTGTTGGCCTATCTCCAAGGCCCATGCTAACAGGGTAGAGGTGGCAGAACTGAGAATGTTAAGATGGACTTGTGGTAAAACCTTACTTGACATGATCCCGAACGGAGTTTTCAGAGCAAAACTGGAAGTCGGAAATATTATTGCGAAGATGAGAGAAGGTAGGTTAAGGTGGTTCGGCCATGTCAGGAGGAGGCCTCAAACAGCTCCGGTTAGAAGGGTCGAGGCGCTAGTAGTAGATGGCGTGAGAAGAAGGGACATACCCAAACTCATGTGGGAGGATAGACTTAAGTTTGACATGTCGGAGCTTCGCTTGTCGGAGGACATGACCTCAGATAGGAAAGGGTGGAGAGATAGGATTAGGATCTGTGGTTAGTTTTGGCTTAGGGCTTTGTGGGTTTAGGTGGGTTGGGTGGGATAGGCTTTTAGGCGTCTCGTTGTTTGCCTTGCCCTGGAGGTTTCGGTTTTTGGTGCCTCCCCTTTTGTTTTGTCGTAGGTTTAGGCCCCATGCGTTGCTTTGTTTTGCTTTGTTTTGTTTAGGCTTGCCTGCTTTTCTTGCCCTGCTTTGCTTTGGTGCCTTGTTTTGCTCTGCCTTAGCTTTAGGCCCGTGCGTTGTTTTTTCTTTGCTCTATGTTGCTCCCTTAGGTCTGCCTGCTTTTCTTAGTGCTTTTCTTTGTTGCCTTGCCTTGTATTGCTTGCTTTCCGTCTTGCTTGTGCTTGTCGTTTACTGTCTTCTGCTTTCTTTTCTTTTCTTTCTTACCCGCACACTTGCACTTGCCGGAGGTCTCGTTGGAAGCAGTCTCTCTACTCCCGGGTTTATCCTGGGGCAGGGGTAGGATCTGTCTACATTTTACCTCCCCCATACCCCGCCTCGGCAGGATTGGGTATGTTGTTGTTGTTGTTGTTGTTGTTGTTGTTGTTATAATTCATTTTTTCACACAACTTCTTTTTAAACTCTCCCAACTATCATTCATTTTTTCACACAACAGATACTATAGCTACTGAACCAAATGATGTGAGACTAACTAACCTTATGCGACTACGGGAAGAACTTGATGTTGAGATCGCACTGGCAGAGCAATTGTTGAACTTGTTTCTTCGCTTTCATGGTCGAGTTCGTAGCTGTAGGCCTGAAATATGGTGAGTTCGCTGCCAAATCATCCCCTTATAGACTACGGTCTGCACACTCTTGAAATGATGACTGGAGCCGATATGAGGAACACAAATAACTTGATGTTGGCTAAGAACGAATTGCTTTGAAGCATTGCTAAGAAGGAAGAATTCATTAACAATTACAGAGAAATGTATAAGCTCGAAGCATGTTTATTTTCGTGTAATGTATTTTAATTATTGTATTGTATTTTTCATTTTCGTATTGTAAAATATGTATGTTTTTTTAAATGAATGAAAATTTAGTTTATTTGAAAAAATGGAAAAAAATGGTGGGGCAAAAAAAACTACGAAACGACACGCAAACGGCTCAAGCCACTACAGAGGAGGTATTTTGATGTGTGAATGTGAAATGCTGAGGTGATTTGGCACAAATGGCACGCAAATGGCATGCCACACCCTTCGCTCTCATACATGAAAATACTCTCTTTGTCACATAATAAGTGTTCATTTTCAAAATGCACACAATTTTAAAAAATTCTACTAACTAAACTCTCAACCAATCAAATATCATATCTAATCACTAAAATCTATTTTAATAATTATTATCATACATTCCAAATAGCAATGTCAAATACCTAATATGAGACTTGCGAGCAAAGGAGTATAAGATTAACAAAAGTTGAAATTTCAAAAACGGTATGAATATATCTTTCATTGTCCAAGAATCTAAAGATGAGTAAAACAAAAAGTCACAGCAATATCATATTAAATGTCGACAACCTCATAATATATTTTTTCTTCTAATAATGGTATAGATTTGCAAGTTCACATTAATTATCTTAAAATTTAGAAAAAAAAAAATTATATCCTAACTTAAATAATAGCGGGGATTTTTTTTAACAACCACCCCATAGGTGTTGTTTAACCGTTTCATGTTTAAATAATTAACGCTTAAAGATCTCCAAACTTAACATCACATATCATCTTTAAAATGATTAGAAATGTATAATTATGAAATATATAAGTTCAATAAATGTGTAGTTTGTATATATGGAATGCTTAAGCAACACCCATAAGGTGGTTAACAAATCTCATAGTAATAAACGTTAGTAGTCACACATTTTTAATAAGAAAGAATTTTTTTTTTTAAAATACATGTATAATTAAGTGTATTTGAAATATGTGTGTGATTGTAATTTCTTCTCACTTTTATCATTTTATTTTATTTTCTCATTTAATCCTAACTCTAAAACATTATCCATTTCTAGACACTAGTTATATGAATTTCACATTATACATTCAAGTACATATGAATTTGACAGTTTGTAAAATCCCTTGTGAATGAAATTTCATACGGAGTATAATTTTAAACACATGTAACTTTAGTTTTTTCGTTGAGTACTTTCCTTTGAAGCATAAATTACATGTAATGTAAAGTTGTACTTCTCCTTTGGACAAGGAGTATAAGCAGAGAATTATTTTGAGAAAGAACTGAATGTGATGGCTTAGGTTGATCCTTTTTAGACTCGTAATCTTGTTGGACAAGCATAAGCAACTACATTTATTAACGATCCTAATCACTCACCTAATCATATTGCTACATTTCTTTACCTACTGCTCATCTAACTTTCGGTCGATGGACTATTTAATTAAGTTACATAATGAGCCGAATAGATGCCTCTAGCACTCTGGCCTAATTTCCCTATCCGCCAGGAAATTAACCCGAATACATAGAAGCTCAATATTTAATTAGAATAGCGATAATCCCTTTTTTCTTCCATTTATAGAACAATAAATATAAGGGAAAATGAGGCAAATGCCCCCGGCGTCCTGAGACTAATCACTTTCCTGACCACCTTTTTTTTTTTTTTTTTGAAAATGGACTGAGGGCAACCGTTGTCATTAGGCAACTCATTGACATTGTGACAAGTGTCCCGTATGTGTAAGGTATTATTTTTTGGGCAACCGTATTTTTATCAAAGGATTTTTTTGTCATTTTACATAATTGTCAAGTACACATATTCCTAGATAAATATCTATCTATAATATCATTTCTTCTCCTATTATCCGTCAATTTCTTCCCAAATATTTTTCAAGCCCTAATCCTGTCCTTCCACCATTATCCTAATTCTGTCCACCTTCTCCAATAGCTTTTTTTGCCAAACCTCTCCATTTTATCACATTCCTCTTAATATTAATATTTTTCTCACCTTCCATGACTTCAATCCCTACATTTCCCATTTAAGAATTCACGCTCAAAAATTACTGACGAATAAATCACGATCGGATACTTTTAAATGTTAATTAATCGAATTGAGTTTGTTCTGAATATAAGGTATACGAATTATTGGTAATTAATTAGTTAGTTAGTTAATATTTGTGATTTGATATTGATGCATTGATTATTGTGTTATTGTATTTGTAATGGTTAAACCGAGTAATTGCCTTTAGAACTATCATGTGAGTCGGTAACTACTTTACACACGGGTAATGCAATAAAGGTTCAATTTGGCCTGGTTGTTGGGTTTTATTGGGTCTGAATGAGTCGAGTTTGGGTTGAACCGGGTTGGTTAAGCAGATTTTGGGTTTCCATAGTTTTGGCTCATAAAGATTGTAAGTTGTTTTAGTTAGAGTAAGGTTTGCATCTAATTTATGTGACTTGTAGCAATAGAAAACTGACTTCAAGTCAGTAACCAAAATACTAATGTGATTTTTAATAGGCAACAGCATAAATTAAAGTTTTAGCAGTAAGAATCTGATAATGATGAGTCTTACAAACTAGAGAAAAGCATATTTCTTGGTGATACAATTTCAGACTTGCCCGCAGTATGATAATTGATAATTACTTTTGTCATGTTATTGTACTATCGTTTATTTGAAGCTGGAATATTCAGTTGTTAATAGATATTTTTGTTTGATTAATGTTAGGTTACAAATTACAATGGGGCGGATGAAATGGAGTATGGAGGTGCTCCACGTACAAGTTTTCAGAAGTTCATAAGAATGAGAAAGCAAGGTATACACCACTTTAGCAATTGAAAATTAGACTTATTTATATTTGCTTAGTAATCATATCAAGTTTTATCATCATAGGTTCATCGAAAAAAATGATTCTTTATGATCATAGGCCGTTGGAGTTAAATGAAGATGATTATGCCCGAGTTTGTCTAATTCCCAAGTTTAAGGTACCACTTTTCCATTTTCTACTTCACGTTTTATCTCCTGAAAATTTTATTTGCAAAATCTATAATAACACAAAAGATGATCATAACATGTATGACTATAGTGAGGTTGTGTTATTAAAGTGATCATGTGATGAATAATTTAAATCAGATAATTGATTTGATAAAACAAAACCAGGCACCATTTTAGCTGAAATCTTTGGATTACTGGCCACTTAAAGACCAAACATGCGTTATCACTTACATTTCAGACTAAAATAGTTTCTTTCAAAAAATGTTCCCCAAGTAGATGATCATAACATCTATGAGTATGACTATAGTGAGGTTGTGTTAGACACTAACGTTGTTGACACATACAGGGAGCAAACTTTAGAAATCTAGCAGGGGTGCTAGTTGATGAAAAAGACAATGTGTATTGGGATACAAACGTTCCAAAAGTCAAACTACCCTCTGGAAAACAACTGGTATACTTACAACAAATCTTTCTGATTATTAGAAAGTGTTTCTCATATTACGTTATCTAATGGTACAGGTTCCAAACAATTGCATGACCTTTGTGCGTGGAACATCTAAGAAGTATATTTTCTTCCATTTTTTATGTGGTTATGCATAAATAGTAAAAACAATCTGTCTAAATACCTATGGAATAACCCTTTTACTTTTATTACCTTTTGTTGTGAGACGTTGGTTGCTTAGGTTACTAACATGTTTAAACCTTAAAATGCAGACCGTTTGGTCGATTGGGCATGGACTCAATTATCAAAACTGTAGTGGGTAGAGCTGAGCCACACAATCAGGTCCATTTTTCACCCATCATAAATACCATATCTGATTAAGAGACCCAACATTAAGTTCTTGTATGTTCTTTTGATAGGCATATCTACGAACATTCTGAAAAATTAGCATAGTCGTTGTTGGGAATTAAGGTAAACTACTGATTCTGCCGAAGTATCTGCCGAAGAAGAATGAATTCTGCTGAAGTTATACTTCAGCAGAAGTGTTAAAGCAGATATCGTGTTCCTGCTGAAAGTACGAATCCACGTAGGAGAGATAAGCTCAGTATGGAGTAAAAGTCAGCGCCGTATTAAAGATAGGTTGGCGCCGTATTATGTAGAGCTTACTCAGAATAAACAATATGATTAACAAAACAATATGATTAGTTGCATGCTTGTCTAGATGCATGCTTGGTCTATGTTTGTATTAGGAGCGTACATTGTAAACGCTCATTAGGGTTTCTTGCTTATATAAGGAACCATAATAGTTTGTAATAGATAAGCTTTTCTAAAGTCTTTCAAGTCTTGTAACATATCCGAAACATAGAGTTTCTATAATCAAAAGATCCATAGAGGATCAAAGAGTTCTTAGTTATTATAACTTGTGTTTACTTTCCGCTACAAAATACGAGTTGTAGAGATCTTCCATTAGTTTGCTTGTGATTACATAGGCAACACTAACGATCTCTGAGTGCTTAAGATCTATCAAGGTCTTTATGTGTTCAACAAGTGGTATCAGAGCCTCGGGAAAGTCTCTACGATACTAAGGGCCCGTTTGGTTTGTTGCTAGGAATGACAATGGGTATCGGATTTGAAATGAGGTGGAATGATAATGGGTATGAAAAACTGTATCATTACGATTGTTTATGTTTGGTTGATAAAATATGGTATGAAAAAGTGTATAGATATTTGAATTTTGTAGTGGAAAAAAGAGGGGCCCATGGGAATGGATTTCATAGACACCAAATTGGTGTGTAATGAATCTATGACTATGATATACCCATTTCATTACCGGGCCCACAAAACAAAACAAAACAAACAGAGACTATGACTTTGAAAGTCATAGTCTCATTCCCATTCAACAATACCAAACGGACCCTAAGAACCATTCTCACCCCCATACAATCAAACATTCATTCACCATGCCTGGATCCGATAATGAAACTGAAGTCACCAACACAAACAACACCAACACCACTTCCATGCAACAACTCAGTCTCTCAAACAGTAATGGTAAATTTCCTTATTTGAAAAGGGAAGAGTATGATCTTTGGACTATGAAGATGGAAAACTGGATTTCCAATATTGATTGGAATCTGTGGGAGGTAGTGAAGAAAGGAAACAGTCTAAAGAAAATGATTCCTGACAGGGATGGGAAGTTTATCATGGCTCCTCCAAAAACTGCTGAAGAGGTGCTGGCTATGCAGAGAGAGCATAAGGTAAAAACTATTCTGCTTCAAGCCATACCTGAAGATCATCTGTGTGATTTTCACCATATGGATGATGCAAAGGACATATGGATGGCTCTCAAAGCAAGGTTCGGTGGAAATGAAGAATCAAAGAGAATGAGGAAGTCCATGCTAAGACAACAATTTCATGATTTTAATATCTCCGAAGAAGAAGGTATCCACAAGGGATACGACAGGTTCCATAGGATTTTGAGTCAGCTAAACCAGCTGAATGCAAAACCTGATAATGATGACTGCAACTCAAAGTTCCTTCGATCTTTACCTCCATCTTGGTTACATGTAAGTATTGCTCTCAAGGCTAAAGGAGGGCTGGACATGCTTACCTTTGATGAGCTGTATAACAGACTCAGAACCCTTGAACCTGATGTCAGAACTCCCTACCGTACATCTTCTTCTAGCCATGCAGCTTTTGTTGGGTCATCTCACTCCAACATAATGGTACCTGCTCCTAGTTCCAACTATTTTCCATCATCTCCTAGTTCCAACTACTTTCCATCATCTTGCACTCCCACTCCACCACATAACACTCGTCCCACTCCACCATCTTCTCAAACTAAGACTAGTAGTGTGATGAAGGATGTTCTTCATTCATTTGTTGCTGACTATGATACTCAGCAGTATCTTGCATATGAAGACTTTGATCAGTTGGACCCACTTGAAATGGAGGAGATGAAACTGAAAATGCAGGTGGCATTGCTGTCAGTGGACATCAAAAGGTTTGAAGAGAAGTCTGGGAGGAAGTTTGCTTTCAAGGGAAAGGAACCGGCTCGCTTTGATAGGAGAAAAGTCAAGTGTTTCACTTGCCACCAGATGGGGCATTTCTCAAGGGAATGCAAAGACAGGAAAAGTGGAGATGGAGTTAACTACCTTTCCTATCAGCAGAAACAGCAGGAAGCTGGAGCTTCAGCAGCTCTCCTCACCATGGATGAACAGGTCAACTGGACTGCACATGAACCTGTTAATGAGGAAGCTCATGATACTGATAAGCTTGGATTGCTTGCAAGGTGTACTTCGGATGAAAGGCATGATCAGTTTGCCTTGATGGGACTATCTCAGGTACACAACTGTATATTTGGTTGTAGTTTAAGATACAATGAACTTAAAGAAGAATTTGATGCTATGAAACCTAAGTTTGATGAATGCTATGTTGATAATGAAGCTCATAAACTAGCATTAAAAACAGTAGAAAGACAAAAAGTATGGTTTCAAAAGAATCAAATAGCTTATGAAGAAAAGATAAAGGTGTTACAGTTTGATCTAGAAGTTGCAAATAATTACTTAAAACTGTCTGAGAAAGCAAAGGATGAAGCTGTGTCTGAGAACCTAGAGCTTAAAGAAAAACTAGCAGAGGAAATAGCTAGGCATAAGGAATGGTTAATTTCAGGTGATAATCTGGCTAGAGAAATCTATAACAGTCAATCAGTAACCTCTGGCTTAGGATTAGGCTTTCAAAAGTATGTAGGAGTAGAAGCTAAGTACGATGGTCGTAAATCCACACCAGCAAAATTAGCTAACTTTGTTAAAGAAGGTGAAATGCATGCTGTCCCTGGACCTATTAGAGGTGAATTTATGCCTATTGACCTTTCCATCACTGTTGACTTTGATGGATCACATCATCTATATGGCAGAAAGTCAAAAGACTTGCCAGACCCTGATACCTCATCTAATGACTTTGTCTCTTGCTCTGACAGTGACAATTCATCGGATCAAGGGTCTACTTCCTATGAAAGCTGTGATTCAAATGAGAAGTCTGACCTTCCCAAGCCTGAACCAACACCCATGTAAGATATAACTTTTCACATACACATCAAACCATAACACAAAGTAGCATATAGATGGAATTCTAGAGAGAGAAAGTTAGAGGTTTAGGGAACTTAGTGAGAGAAAGTGAAAGATATTATTATGAGCTCCAACTCTCTACCTTGGGAGGTAGAGAGTATTTATAGTCTTACATAAATCGCCACACAACGGGCTGTGGATCAGGCATACAGTGGGTAAAGACCCGTCCGTCCTCCACGGTGTTACTTAACTAAATACTACTTAACTTAAAAGAACTACGACTACGAGCTTTCTAATGATTACATATACTTGAGGTGACCGACTCTTTAATACCTGGAATTTCTAATTCCTAACAATCTCCCCTAAGGGAGGTCACCTCAATCATGTACCAAAATTACATTGAATACAAATGGATATTAAAAAAATTGTTCTTGCATTCTTGATGTAGTCCTTTGCTTCTAAGCTCGTAGTCATTGATTCATCACATTGCATGTTTGGTTACTCCAAGTGGAGGTCTTTTACTGATCCACGTGATAATAATTTTGAGCCATCATTTGAGATCATCAGCTATCAAAAATCTCTGTGACATCCTTTGTGGTGTTGGTATTATGTGATGTTGTGACTTTAGGACCGACATGCTCACATTCTGGATCATGATATCTTCACATCAGAGTAGCGGAAGCTTTTGTTGAATCATGATATTGGCAGCAGCGTAGCAGAAGCATGGAGTGAAAAATATCAGAGTCATTGATGCACTAATCATGATTTCTTTTAAGAAGAATGTGTTAAGTGAGCATGCGGCTGTGGATTGACCACTTCATTCTGATCAGCTGCAAACGTCGGGTGTACCTGCATACAACAGTCAGCAATAAATCGCACGAAAGTGTCTTTGATCACTTTCGTTGAATTGAGGTACACGGCCCACGGTTCCCTGTTGATCAGTACATGTACTGCCTGTGATCAGGTATAATTCCGAAGAATTTCCTTGACAGGGTTTCGCAGCTGCTCTAGCTGTTCTCAAACCGGAACATCTCAAAGAAGACAACACGGAGTGAGTGAACCAGCGAATTTTAAGTCCACTGATTGATGAAGAGAGATTTGAAAAACAATCGTGTATTGCTCAATAGAAAATTGTTTTTGCAATACAACGAAGGTTTTATTGAAAATCAATTATCAATCATAAAAACACCTTTTGGTTTGAAAAATGAGTACACGGTCGATGTACTGAATAAAAGAGTTGTTAAGCACAAAGACCGGTTTTTCAAAGGTATCCGTCAATCCATAACCTGAACCAGGATTGATTCAAGAGATTGAATCGCCCCATTGTTTCTGTTCAGTTGTCACATGGTTGATCTATATAATAGATCTCACATGCCACCTACCAGGAGCTTGTTTGATGTTGGCTCCAGAAGGCTTTCCATCTTCATTGTGAATATGTATACACATCACTCAGATGTTCTGGCAATACCACAAGGATAATGCGTAGGACTCAAGATATAATCTCTCTTTCCACATTGTGTGAAACAGAGAGTCTTCATTGAAAGTGTCCTAATGAGATTTATTGATGATCTCGTGGCTCTAGACTCGATTTGTGCATATTTGGATCCTGTGCCGGAGACTAGGGAGAGGGTCTCCTTCTTCAATATCAACAATCTCTAAGAGAAAGTCGATAGATAATGTTGGTTCCCCGTGAGAATGAAACAAGTCCTTTTAAGAGGAACTTGAGTGGTTTGGAAAGTTGAAGTGCAGTGCGTCACTGGGTCCATGACGTCTTGTCTTCAATACCGATGTTACCATCAGTAGCATATGAATTGAACCCGGTTTCTGCCCTAAGGTTGAATTAATGGAGGGCTATTTGTTTTCACCCTATTCTCATTCAATTCTTTTTAATTCTTCAACCCCTTCAGTGCTTACCGAGACTTCATAACTAGAACCTTGTTGGGTTTATTCCAGTACTAGCTCAGTCTTAGTCCGCACTCTTCCCATATCTCATTTTTCTCCTTTTATCATCATACCTAAGGACTTCTACACTAACTAGTGGATTGTCCCTGGGTAGATCCCTCCGGTTCTAGCGGATCATGGGAACCAATACCTAACCTTATCATCCTTATATCACCGTACATAAAGTAAATTTGGTCGGTCTATTTGGTATTGTTCATCTGCCATTGGATCCAATTGAAAACCATTTGAAAATCAATTCAGATACTTGTGATATATTATCAAAGCATTTTGTACCTGAATTGTTTTTGATATTTTTAGAACGAGAACTCCCCCTCAACATGTGCATCAAATATTTGAAAATGTTTTGCACACGGAGGCAAGAGAAAGAATTAACTTCTTTGATTACCATTTTCTAAAAGGTATCAACATCACTTCCCACATCAAATCAAGTAGAAATAGCATTTCCGGGAAGGATGAGGTTTCCATAAATTCGCTCCCCCTCAATATGTTCCTCGAGATTTGAAAAGAGTTTTGCACATACTAGAGGGACCTTGCACATTGAGATAAGTTGATCACATTTCAAATCATAGGTTTTAAGATAGATGCTCCCCCTCAACATGTGCATGTAAAATTTGAAATCGTTTGTCACATGTGGGCAGGATAGCATGTACATCCTTATAAAACCATTTACCTAATTATCAGTTTAAATCCAATTTAAATCACACATTCTCCCCCGATCACAATTATCAAATCATTTGAGATTTGTGATCTCTTATTGATTTAAATTGATTTTGAAAGCTTTTAAGGGGAATTGTGACTTGATTATGAAAGCGTTTGAACTGATAAGGATTGGATTTTAAGACTTTAAACTCCATTGATAAAACATGCATGTATATCTTTTGAAAACAATTTAATGCCAAATAACTTTTTAATTTAATTGAAATCATTCTCCCCCTCAATCAATGACATAGGTTGTTGATTGAGAGATAGAGATTTTGACAAATAAGTCCTGATGATTATCAAAAATAGAGATCGAGTTATTTTTCAAAGCATTTAGTTTTCAGCAGATGAATGTTTATAGAATTAGAGCATGGAATTTTGAAAACATGATAAAACATGGCTCTGTTCTTTCTTTTAAAAACTGGGTTATTGCCTGAAAATGACAGTAAACCATTGTTTCACTTTCTCCCAAAAAAATATTTTTTGATTTTTTTATTTTTTTTATTATTTTTTTTTAATAAAAATTCGAACAACATCTAAAGTCCCGTGTCATTCTTTGAATGACAACATCAAGACCGTAGATATTATCGAATCGAGAGAAACATGACAAAATGACAATATATTTTTTTTTTTTTTTTTTTTTTTTTTTTTGAAGATTTTTTTTTTTTTTTTTTTTTTCGAATTTTTCAAATTTTTATGGATTTTGAAAGATTTATAATTTTCTATTTTGTTTTTCGAATAAATATTTACAAGAGATAGATGAAGATAGACCTTTACTCCTCGTCTTCCTCCTGAAGACGTTTGAGAGTTTCTGGTTGAAGGCTTTTCAAACCAAGTCGTGGAAAAATAAACTCAAAACGTTCTCTTGGAAGAGCTTTGGTGAAGATGTCTGCTAACTGATATTCAGACCTCACAAAATATAGTTCCACCACACCTTTTTCCACTTGTTCCCTGATGAAATGATGTCGAATGTCGATATGCTTTGCTCTTGAGTGTTGAACGTTGTTGCATGAGAGAGCAATAGCACTTTTATTATCACAGTACAGAGGGATTTTGTTGAATTCAAAGCCATAGTCAGATAATTGAGATCTCATCCATAAGATTTGAGCACAACAAGATGACATGGCTATGTATTCAGCCTCTGTAGAGGAAATAGAAGTACTCATTTGCTTCTTTGAAGACCAGCTCACAAGCTTATCACCCAAAAACTGAGCACCTCCTGACGTACTTCGACGAGTATCTTGACACCCTGCATGATCTGCATCTGCATATGCTGTTAGTGACATACCGGTGTCTTTTGGGTACCAAAGTCCCATATTGATGGTTCCTTGGAGATACCGAAAGACCCGTTTAACCGCTTCAAGGTGTTTTTTAGTAGGCTTAGCCTGGTATCTAGCACACATGCAAACATCGAACAAGATGTCTGGTCTACTAGCTGTGAGGTACATCAGGGATCCAATCATACTACGATATTTTGTTTGGTCAATCATGATCCCTGAGAGGTCCTCATCTAGTTTGGTCCAGTCAATCATGGGGGTGTCAACAGGGTCACTTGAATCAAATCCAAATTTCTTTAAAATCTCTGTTGCATATTTAGATTGATTTATGAAAATGCCTCCGGGACTTTGTGAAATTTGTAATCCCAAGAAAAATGACATTTGTCCCATCATTGACATTTGAAACTTTGAACTCATTTCATTTGAAAAACGATCACATTCCATTGGG
>BPTQ01000004.1:308689005-308940834 GCA_019973895.1 Chrysanthemum seticuspe
TTACCATTTTCTAAAAGATATCAACACCACTTCCCACATCAAATCAAGTAGGTATAGCATTTCCGGGAAGGATGAGGTTTCCGATGAATTTGCTCCCCCTCAATATGTGCCTCGAGGTTTGAAAAGAGTTTTGCACATAATAGAGGGAACCTGCACATTGAGATAAGTAGATCACATTTCAAATCATAGGTTTAAGATAGATGCTCCCCCTCAACATGTGCATTGAAAAATTGAAATCGTTTGTCACATGTGGGCAGGATAGCATGTACATCCTTATAAAACCATTTACCGAATTATCAGTTTAAATCCGATTTAAATCACACATTCTCCCCCGATCACAATTATCAAATCATTTGAGATTTGTGATCTCTTATAGATTTAAATTGATTTTGAAAGCTTTTTAAGGGGAATTGTGACTTGATTATGAAAGTGTTTTAACTGATAAGGATCGGATTTAAGACTTTAAACTCCATTGATAAAACATGCATGAATATCTTTTGAAAACAATTTAATGCCAAATAACTTTTTAATTTATATGAAATCATTCTCCCACTCAATCAATGACATAGGTTGTTGATTGAGAGATAGAGATTTTGAAAAATAAGTCCTGATGATTATCAAAAATAGAGACCGAGTTATTTTTCAAAGCATTTGGTTTTCAGCAGATAAATGTTTATAGACTCAGAGCATGGAATTTGAAAACATGGTAAAACGTGGCTCTGTTCTTTCTTTTAAAAGCGGGTTACTGCCTGAAATGACAATAAACCATAGTTTCTCTTTCTCCCAAAAATATTTTTTTTGATTTTTTTTTTTTTTTTTTTTTTTTTTTTTTTTTTTATAATATAAAAATTCGAACAACATCTAAAGACCCGTGTCATTCTTTGAATGACAACATCAAGACCGTAGATATTATCGAATCGAGAGAAACATGACAAAATGACAATATTTTTTTGAAGATTTTTCGAATTTTTCAAATTTTTATGGATTTTGAAAGTTTTATATTTTTCTATTTGATTTTTGAAGGTTTTATAATTTTGTATTTTGTTTTTCGAATAGATATATACAAGAGATAGATGAAGATAGACCTTTACTCCTCGTCTTCCTCCTGAAGACGTTTGAGAGTTTCTGGTTGAAGGCTTTTCAAGCCAAGTCGTGGAAGAATAAACTCAAAACGTTCTCTTGGAAGAGCTTTGGTGAAGATGTCTGCTAACTGATATTCAGACCTCACAAAATATAGTTCCACCACACCTTTTTCCACTTGTTCCCTGATGAAATGATGTCGAATGTCGATATGCTTTGCTCTTGAGTGTTGAACGTTGTTGCATGAGAGAGCAATAGCACTTTTATTATCACAGTACAGAGGGATTTTGTTGAATTCAAAGCCATAGTCAGATAATTGAGATCTCATCCATAAGATTTGAGCACAACAAGATGACATGGCTATGTATTCAGCCTCTGTAGAGGAAATAGAAGTACTCATTTGCTTCTTTGAAGACCAGCTCACAAGCTTATCACCCAAAAACTGAGCACCTCCTGACGTACTTCGACGAGTATCTTGACACCCTGCATGATCTGCATCTGCATATGCTGTTAGTGACATACCGGTGTCCTTTTGGGTACCAATAGTCCCATATTGATGGTTCCTTGGAGATACCGAAAGACCCGTTTAACCTGCTTCAAGGTGCTTTTTAGTAGGCTTAGCCTGGTATCTAGCACACATGCAAACAGCGAACAAGATGTCTGGTCTACTAGCTGTGAGGTACATCAGGGATCCAATCATACTACGATATTTGTTTGGTCAATCATGATCCCTGAGAGGTCCTCATCTAGTTTGGTTCCAGTCAATCATGGGGGTGTCAACAGGGTCACTTGAATCAAATCCAAATTTCTTTAAAATCTCTGTTGCATATTTAGATTGATTTATGAAAATGCCTCCGGGACTTTGTGAAATTTGTAATCCCAAGAAAAATGACATTTGTCCCATCATTGACATTTGAAACTTTGAACTCATTTCATTTGAAAAACGATCACATTCCATTGGGTCTGTCGAGGCAAAAATAATATCATCAACATAAATTTGAACATGAATTAAATGTTTGCCTGACTTCCTGGTGAACAATGTAGGATCAACTGCTCCTTTGATGAATCCGGTTGATAGAAGAAACTTTGACAGTGTATCATACCATGCCCTTGGAGCTTGCTTTAAACCGTAAAGAGCCTTCTTCAAACGATAAACGTGAGTAGGATGCTCTTGATTCACAAATCCTTCAGGTTGGCTGACGTAGACGACTTCTTTAAGATCTCCGTTCAGAAATGCCGTCTTTACATCCATCTGATATACTACCATGTTTTTACTAGCAGCATTAGCCAGAAAGATTCTGATTGCCTCGATTCGAGCAACTGGAGCAAAAGATTCTTCAAAGTCTATACCCTCCTCTTGACGATATCCTTTAGCAACTAATCGAGCCTTGTTCTTCAACGCATCACCATGCTCATCAAGTTTTACTTTGAAGATCCATTTGAGAGCTATAATCATAGCACAATCTGGAGCAGGTACTAACTCCCATACATCAAGTCGATCAAACTCATGAATTTCATCTTGCATGGCATTGAACCAGCTGTCTTCATTCATGGCGGTTTTAACATCTTTTGGTTCGATCTTAGATAGTACGGAGTTGAAGAAACACCATAAGGCATCGGTTGCAAGTTGTTTCCGGGTTGATACAGGACGAGAGGGATTTCCAATGATGTTGTCTAATGGATGATCGTGAGTCCATTTTCTGAGGTGTTCATGTGGCAGTTGTTGAGGAACTGAGGTAGCAGAGTCGATGTCTCCTGAAGAAGATGGTTCTGATGATGATTCAGGAGTAGCAAATATGTTTTCAAATGGAGCATCTTCAGGAGTAGCAAAGGGATTAACTTCATCATTGATGCCAGAAACATTTCCATGATGTACATTTGAAGAATGATGATATGTTGATGAGACTGAAGGATCAGCAGCAGGTGCTTCTTGACTTAAAGATACTGATACTGAAGGATTGACATCATTCACAGGAATATGAGCATCCTCTGTTGTAGGGATCAACACCTCATTAGTAATTGAATCATACAGTTCATCAAACATAGGATCAAACAATTTCTTTAGGTCATCTTCAGATGGAGGTACATATGGAGTTTCTTGAGAAGAGTTTGGAACAAGAGATGATCCAATGGGACTGTTTTGAAGTGCGGGTCCTGAGCTGGAGTGTCCAGGAGCCATTTGACCGGTCAGCTCATCAAACGTAACGTGAATTGTTTCCATGATATTTCGGGTTCTTTTGTTGTAGATTCGGTATCCCTTTTTGTTTGGTGCATATCCTACAAATACTCCAATGTCAGCTTTAGCCCTAAGTTTGCCTAAGTCTTGACCCTCATTAGTTGGATAACACAATGCACCAAACACACGAAGGAAAGATAGATTAGGTTTTCTGTTGTGGACAATTTCATATGGAGTTTTTCCATGAACAGTGTGAATCAGGGAACGATTTTGTGTGTAGCATGCAGTGGCAATTGCTTCAGCCCAGAGAAACATTGGAACCTTTGAGTAGATGAGCATAGTTCTTGCGGCTTCAACAAGAGTACGATTTCGTCTTTCAACTACACCGTTCTGTTGAGGGGTTCGTGGAACACTTCTTTGATGGCTGATTCCAACGCTTTCATAGAATTCACTAAGTTGTTTGTTGACAAACTCAGTTCCATTGTCTGTTCTGATAATTCTGACAGTTTTGTTTAGTCGAACCTGCAGCTGTTTGATGAGTTTGATGATGATATCAGGAGTTTCATCCTTTGTCCTTAAGAACTTGACCCAGGTGAATCTAGAGTAATCATCAACCACAACTAACACATATTTCTTCCCAAAGATATTCTGCACCCTCATAGGTCCACATAAATCCATATGAATCATATGAAGAACTTCTATGACAGAGTTAGTAGGTTTGGGTTTATGGGCATACTTCTTGCTTTTTCCTAATTAACATGCTGAACAAAGATGATCCTTTTCATACTTTAGTCTAGGTAAACCTACAACTAAGTCCTTTCTGGAAAGATCGTTGATGGTGCCGAAGTTCAAGTGATTGAGACGACGATGCCATAACCATGACTTTGTTTTTGAAGCCTTTGATAACAAGCAGATTGGAGAGGCCCTCATCATGTCATCGATAGAGATGGTGTAAAGATTTGAGCCACGATTTCCTTTTAACAGTTCCTTACCATTAAGATCTCTAACAAAGCAGGTATGTTTTCTGAAGGCTACTTCTAGATCAGAATCACAGAATTGACCAACAGAGAACAGATTATGACCTAAACCTTCCACATAATACACTCTAGAGATGACACTATCACCAACAACATAATCTCCATAACCCATAATAGCACCGAAATGATCGTTACCAAATCTAACAGTCCCGATGAATTTGCTCACGAAGTTCATGAGCCGCGACCGGTCTCCAGTCATATGCTTGGAACAGCCTGAGTCCAGGTACCACAGAACGATTTGAACGATCTGCAGTTGAACACAGACAAGAATGGATAACTGGATAATTGGGATCCCCATGCAAGAATGGGTTCCATTTGGTTAGTTACAATGGGTGGAACACCCACATCAGAAATAGAAGCATTCATATCAGAAAGTAAGGCAATGGAATCATTGTGAATAGATGCAGTACTAGTGTCTGTATTAGCCCTGTTCACAGAGTGATCACTTCTTAAAGGAATAGTTCTACCAGTAGGCATCCATTTTCTAGTGGGCATTATCTGATTAGTCTTATGACCAACATGTATCCAATAGAAGCCTATTTTACTGAATGTTCTTCCTGTGGGTTTTCACTGTTTTCTAACTTTCATTCGTTTTTGCCTTTTAGCCTTCTTAGCATGAATTTTCGCATTAACAATAAGAACTGGACAATTAACATCATTAGGCAGAATATTAACACCACATTCATGATTAGAAACAGAATTCAAGCAGACATCAGTACAAGGTTTGCAAATAGTATCAGAATTCGAATTAATTACAGTACGCCTATGGCTAATACTAGAATCAACACGATTCGTTTTATTCGATTCAAGCTTAAAGTTCCTAGATTGTTCTTCTACTCTTTTCCAGTGCACATTCTTAGCTTGCGAGGTCCTATCATTCCTTGTATTGTCTTGAGACTTTGACCTGCTCCCTTTAATGTCACTGATTACTCCTGTAGAGGTAATGGGAACATTAGTTGGTTTAACTACTCTTTGCATCACCTGTTTAGATGTGCTGGGATCTGAACTACATGCAGGTGCACTACGGTTCACATTCTTAAAACTAGAGGTACTGAGATTTGTACTCCTAGAAGGCACACATGAGTTCTCTTTCTTAGCATTGACAGATCTAGAATCTGAACCCCTTAAAGGCACACTACGGTTCACATTCAAAACATTGGGAATCGAGTGCATATCATACTTGGCATTAGGCATCGAGCATGGAATCAAAGGATTAACTCTCTCACCTAATGACTTTGGGCATATTGTGATCAAGCATTCTAAGATTTCTTGAGATCGTTTGGCATATAAGCATGCATGTCCAATTGCATTATCATGAGGTTTCTCTAACTTATCCTCTTCAACAATCTCACGCAGACATTCTAGGCAATCCTTAAGGGATGAGAAGTATGTTTGAATAGCAAGTTTGTTGTTCCTTAGATGAGGAGGGACATAAGTCACAGACAAAGTATATTTATTACAAGAGTGAACCTTTGATCCATCATTCTCCCCATTGGTCATTGGCATTTTCCCTTTTACCTGACTCTTCAGATTCTCAATTTCCTTTTGCAATGAAGCTATTTGTTCGTTGTTTTTGTTACGAGTGACTTTAATTGATTCAAATAACTCATTGAAATGACGTTTAACCTTTTCATTTTCTTCTAGAAAAATTTCGTTTTCCTTTTGTAAAGCATTTACTAGGTTTTGAAGATGAAACGTTTGAGAATTCTGAGAATCTAAAGGAGGAGGCATTTGGAAGCCTGTCATATTATTTGTTTGACCCTTTAATTGAGAGATTTGGGCTTTCAACTTTCTGATCGTGTTGCACTGAGCATGAATCTGTTCATCACGTTTGTTAATTTGAAAAACTACATCAAACTCTGGAGCATCTGAAGATGTCTTGACATTTGAAGTTTTGACATTTTCTTTAAGATGTTGATATTTTAGTTGTAAATTAAAATGCTCAACTTCTAGTTTAGAAAAATGTTTAACGAAATTGTCGTGATCATCCAGTTCAATTTTCTCGTTTAGTTTAGAATTTGTTTTTTCCAGCTCAATGACACGATCATGGGAGACTTTCAGGGCCACAGATAGTTCATGAAATTTGAAAGCATTAATAGAGCAATTTGAAGCAGTGAAAAACACATCTTGAGCAACACATTCAGTAATAAGATTCTCATTTAATGTATGCAAGTTCTTTCTCTCAATCTCATTATATTTCAGTGCACGCTCATAGTCACTAACTTCAACAACCATTGCATCAAATTCCTTTTCCATTCCCTTAATATCAGTTTCTATCCCCTTTTTAAGACTCTCAAAGTGATCTTTTAGAAGTTTAAAGAAGGGCATGACCTCAGTTAAATAACATTCTTTCATTTGTTCAAAACCCCTTTCTCCTTCAGTTATACCAGTGGGTGTGATCCTTTTCTTGCAAGTTTTCTCAAAATCAACAAATAGTTGAAATATAACGTATTGGCTAATTAATGTCTTGCTTTTAGTGGCAATTGTTCTAGGTACAAGATGCATTGGTGTATTAGGAGGATACACAGTCGCTCTAGGCATTTTCCAAAGGGGAGGGTTTGTTTCAACAATATTTTCCGCTTTCTGCTTATCTAAATCCTTTTTCCAGAAGACTTGTTCGGGAGTCAACAAAGTCTGAGGCTTAAACTTGTTCAAGGAAATCCAGTTTTCCTTCTTGTAATCATGAGGAGTGATAATTATGTTTTTCTCTTTGCATTTGGGATCATTTTGTTTCTTATTCATCTTTTCCCTAGTGATTTCATTTGATTTCTTATCTTCCTCAGTGCACTCAACGCAACTAGGTTTCTGCCTAGGCTTAAGTATTTCATTACCATCATAAAGCACCTTATGAGCATTTCTAGCCTTTTTAATTACCTCTGGATTTGGTTCCTCAACAAGGGGAATGCTATGCTTATCGCTTAAGACTCGATGTTTAGTGACCATGTGAGCAGTCTGAATGGCGTTTCCTTGTATGTACAACTTGTTTTCAAGTTTGTTTTTCAGAGTTTTCAGATTGGAAAAATCTCTCAAGAGTTTTGATTCCTTTGCATTAAATTCTTGCTTAAGCATTTTCACATTTTCTTGAAGTTCTTGTTTTTGTTTAGCTGTTTTAGAAAGTTTTTCTTGCAAGGAATTTAATTCTTGTTTTAATACTTCTTCTCTAAACTTACTTTTTCTAATTACTGTACTCACTTGGTCATCCATTTCCTGCTCACGAGTGGTCAACTCAAACTTAGCACGTTGTTCATAAATAGCAACACGTTCTTTATAGGCATTTAGTTCAGAAATTACGGAATCATCAGGGGCACATGCAGTGTATTCATCAAAAACATAGTCATTGTTGACTCCAGAAGATGCATCACTTGGTACAACTTCACTTTCACTTTGTTTCACATATTGATCATATGGGACAATATCGATATTACCCATATTTTCAATATTTGATTCAATAGTCTCAGTTGATTGTACTTTGTCATGCATCTGTTGCACATCAGCATCATCGTATAGTTTTAATACCTCTGAGATGAGCTTGTCATGGGATGGCCCAGCTAGTGGTGAAGAAGAGACCTTGGGAGAAACCATTGGAGAAATGCTAGCCATAAAAATTGTGTGTGCCGTAGGTCCATCATCCACATCAGAGTCGTATGCATCACAGTCAGCGACTTGAAAGGCATTATGATGATTGTGACCTATCTCCTGAATAGGCTGCTCATCTACATCTGCATCATAGGTCTTGGCATTGCCCTCAGCAAGAAACAGCAATTCCTCTTCATCCAAAGCAGCACCATTGTCCTGAGCTTGTGCCAGCAGCATCTTATCTCTGAAGTAATCAGCATTCTGTGGACGCTTTGGAGATGTGCAGTTCCTTGCAATGTGTCCCTCACCACCACAGTTATAACATTTGATGGGCTTAGCTTGACCTTGGTTACCATTCCTTCCTCGATTCTGGTTGCCAACATAACCTCTCCCAGCTCCACCTCGTCCCTGATCATACTGTCTTTCCTGAACTGGTTGCACCACGATCCTTCCATCTTTAACAGTGGCTTGATTGTGTGGGTTAGATGCTGTTCTGAGGTTGTTGTTGGTTTGTGGGAGAGTATTCATGTTTTGACTAATGAAAAAAGCCAGTTGATTAATGAAGTTACCCACGTGAGCATCAGCATCAGCTTGTTTGTACATAGGATCAGGAATGAGTTTGTGATTACCATTACCCAAGGGTATGACTTGTGATGCTTTGGTTGTGATTCCGATGTTTGAGTAGAAAGCTGTAGAGTCATTAGACGAGCTTGTCCCTCCCTGGTTGGTTTTGAACTGATTGAGAATCAATTTTTCAAACATAGCATGTCTCTCATTCTGAAGGAGGAAGGCATAGAGTTGTTCATAGTTAGTATTCTTCAATCCTTTAGTGAGCTTCACAGCGGTAACAAACTTGTGCCATTCGGGATTCATGTTGTTCACAAATTTTGAGTTCAACTGAATGTTAGGCATAGTCATTCTGATGTTCCTCATGTCATTAACTAACTTATGAAATCTCACATAGTACTCATAGACATTCTCATCTGGTTTCATCTTGAAGTGCTCAAATTCGTCATAGAGTTGGGATTCTCTGTCTTCCATAGTTAATTCTGAACCTGAGAGAAGCATCTTAACATTATCCCAAACTGCCTTAGCATCAGTGTTATGATTGATCAGCTTGTAGATGTCTTTAGGAAGACCTTGAAGAACAATGTTTGAAGCCCTGATATCTGCATCAAATCTCTTTTTATCCTTATCATCAAGCTCATCATACATCTTAGGTCTGTCCATTCCGTAAACAGGAGTACCATCTTCATTAGTATCAAGTATGTCTCTAATCGTCTCAACTCGATATGGTCCTTCATCAATGGATTTGAGAATGTTGACACCATTTTCCTTTCCAAGGCAATACAATCTGATTCGTTGAGCCCAAGAATCGTAGTCAGTTCTGTCAAGCATGGGTGGACGAGTATCTGAGCCAGCTGCTTGAACATCCTCGGCAACAGTGGAGATGACAGTAGGAACGTTGGTAGACATGTTAACAAATTATACGGGATTTTATAACTCTATGATTAAACCGGGAAATAGATTCTTTCACGGGATTTTACTAAATCAAGAGAAAACCGTAAACAATCACTCAAGTCGCTAGGAGATAATGCACTAAGTCGCTAGAAGATAATGCACTAAGTCGCTAACACTTAATTCGCTACACCACTAAGTCGCTAGAGTCCCAAGTCACTAGACAAATCCAAGTCGCTAAGTAGTAACTCGCTAAGACTCAAGTCGCTAGCAAAATTTTGGCAGCAATTCGCTACTCAAGTCGCTAGAGATACAAGTCGCTAAAGAGCAACTCGCTACAGACCAAGTCGCTACCACCAAGTCGCTACTCGTAGTGGAGAGTCCACTACTTGTACTTTAACTCGCTAGATCTAACTCGCTAGGTCTAAAACTGTAACTCGCTACAAATTTGTAAAGCAAGTCGCTATGAAGAAAATAATCCGTGAGCTAAGTCGCTAGCAAGAAAAACCATATAAACATCACTTTTCAATCCAAAAACAACCCAACCAAGATGATTCAAGCTTACCAAATGAAAACCTAAACACTTGTGATGATTCTAAACATAAAAGTACTAACAAAATTCAAACTTTAACACGAGAAATCAACCAAATGATGCAAAAACCACTAAACTTTTTCAAACTCAAAAACCACCTAAAAACCACTAGAAATCCAAAGATGTGCAAGATATGATCTAACCATGGCTCTTGATACCAATTGTAAGATATAACTTTTCACATACACATCAAACCATAACACAAAGTAGCATATAGATGGAAAGTTAGAGGTTTAGGGAACTTAGTGAGAGAAAGTGAAAGATATTATTATGAGCTCCAACTCTCTACCTTGGGAGGTAGAGAGTATTTATAGTCTTACATAAATCGCCACACAACGGGCTGTGGATCAGGCATATAGTGGGTAAAGACCCGTCCGTCCTCCACGGTGTTACTTAACTAAATACTACTTAACTTAAAAGAACTACGACTACGAGCTTTCTAATGATTACATATACTTGAGGTGACCGACTCTTTAATACCTGGAATTTCTAATTCCTAACAACCCAAGCCCGCACCCCAGTCTACTTGCAAGCCTTCTAGGGAAGCTGCTGAGGAATCAACTTCCAAGACAGTTTCTTCTGAAGACTTATCTTTTAAATCTTTGAATAATCAGTCTGTTAAAAACAATTCCTTGAATGTTTCCAATTTAAGTACTTCTTCATGTAATCGAACATCTCCCTATTTGAATAAATCTTCCAAGAAGAAGACATGTTTTGTATGTGGAAGTAAAATTCATTTAATTAAGGATTGTGATTTTTATGAGCAAAGATTGGGTGCATGTGCTAATCACCAGAAACACAAATCTAAGTGGACCAATGTTGATAATATTCCACCTTATGTCCCACAAGCAGCTAATACTGACTCTCATTAGAGAAGTTCAGCTGCCAGACCTTATGTGCAACCAACTAGCTCATACTTTAATTATGGTTATTGGCCTACACATGTTGACTCTATGTATGCTGGGATGGGAAATGGGAGTACTGTTGTGAAGCCCTCAGCAGGTTGTTCTTGGACTATCAAGGGACCCAATCATCAATGGAGGACCAAGAACAATGGTGGATCCTCTACATCTTCATGGCCTAAACCTGTGATCCACAAGGCAGGTTCAAGTCAGTAATGACTTGAACCTTCTTTGGTTCTAACTGTATGTATATATTCTTTTGTTGTTATTTGCAGGATCATCCCCTTAAGCATAAAGATATTGGTATTGTTGATAGTGGCTGTTCCAGAAGTATGTCTGGAAACCGAGATATGATGCACAATTTTGTTCCCATAGAAGGAGGGGGCAATGTGACTTTTGGAGGAAGTGATGGGAGTATCACAGGGAAAGGCACCATAAAGACACCTCATCTAGATTTTGAAAATGTGTACTATGTTAAGGAACTTCAGCATTTCAACTTGTTCTCCGTTTCACAAATCTGTGACACCAAGAACAAAGTACTCTTCTTTGAGAATGAATGTCTTGTGCTGTCTAAAGACTTCAAACTCCCAGAAGAAACCTCAATTCTGCTGAAAGTTCCTCGCACTCACAACTTATACACATTCAACCTTAATGAAGTTCAACCTGGTGGTGACCTCACTTGTTTGGTGGCTAAAGCATCCCTTGATGAGTCTACTAAATGGCATAGGAGGATGGCTCATGTGAATTTCAAGACCATAAACAAACTCTCTACAATGGGTCTTGTTGAAGGTCTTCCCTCCAAAGTTTTCACCAATGATCATAACTGTGTCGCTTGCAACAAAGGAAAACAACACAGAGCCTCTTACAAAGCTATCAATGCTATGAGCATCATTACTGAACCTCTTCAGTTGCTCCACATGGATCTGTTTGGTCCAACTCAAGTCAGAAGCATTGATCATAAGTACTTCTGTTTGGTTATCACTGACGGCTATAGCAGATTTTGTTGGGTTTTCTTTCTCAGAACCAAAGATGAAACATCTCAAGTGCTGACTGAATTCATCACTCTCGTTGAAAATCAGTTGAACAAAAAGGTTAAAGGAATTCGGTGTGATAATGGGACAGAGTTCAAAAATGCTATTCTAATAGAACTCTGTGGGTCAAAAGGTATAAAAAGGGACTATAGTAATCCAAGAACCCCACAACAAAATGGGGTGGCTGAAAGAAAGAATAGGACCTTAATAGAGGCTGCAAGATCAATGCTTGCAGACTCTAAACTACCCACTATGTTCTGGACTGAAGCTGTTGGCACAGCGTGCTATGTGCTAAACAGGGTCTCCATTACTAGACCTCAGCTCAAAACACCATATGAACTCCTCTTTGGGAAGGTTCCTGTCATTCACTACCTAAAACCTTTTGGTTGTCAAGTGACCATTCTGAACACCAGTGATCCGTTGGGAAAGTTTGATGAGAAGGCTGATGATGGTTATATTGTGGGTTATTCAGCCCATAGTAAGGCATACAGAGTGTACAATTTGCAAGCCAAGAAGATAGAGGAGACGCTGAACCTGAGATTTTTGGAAGATAAGCATAATGTTCAAGGACAGGGTCATACGTGGTCTTTTGACCTTGACTACTTAACTGATTCCTTAGGTTACACTAGACACTTGGCTAACCAAAATGCAGGTTCTCAAGCTTCTCCCACTAACAATGCAGGTCCCTTAGATGTTGACTCTGAAAATGAGTTTGAAGATGATGAGCAACCTATACTTGTGCCTTCTTTCTCCCCTAACAATATTACAGGTACCACCTCCAAGGAGATTGCTGATAAAAGTGATGAAGATGACTCTCATTATGCTGAGGACCTTGCTAGGCTTCAGACTCAAGAATTTGCTGCTAAGCTTGAAGCAGAGAAACTGAATGGAGAGGTTGCTAATGAAGGAGTCAGTAGAAACCATGTGTCTGCTGAAGTTGACTCTGTCACACCTACCATCCACAAATCTGCTGAAGGCTATGCTGTTTCTTCTCATGTTCCTTCTCAAGTGTCTTCAGACTTTGGAGAACCTCATACACGCTTTCCAAAACCCTCCGATCTTGGAAATCATCAACCCAAAGCTGGCATTTTCACTTCACCCTCTTATGATGCTGAATTTGAACCAACAATCACTAATCTTGATTCATCCATTGAGGTCAGCCCCACTGCTACTCAGAGGATCAACATTGCTCATCCTCAATCCAACATCATAGGTGATCTTCTGGCACCTGTTAGAACTCGAAGGACTATAACAAGTCCTCAATTTGGACAGATTGCTTTTCTCTCTTATGTCTCCAACCAGCAAAGAGACAATCACACAGACTTCAAGCATTGTCTGTTTGCTTGTTTTCTTTCTCAAGTGGAACCAACTAGTGTTTCTCAAGCTCTTAACGATTCAAGCTGGCTAGAAGCAATGCAAGAAGAAATGCAACAATTTCACAATCATCAAGTTTGGATTTTGGTTCCACTCCCTGATGGCAAATATGCCATTGGGACAAAGTGGATTCTGAAGAATAAGAGAGATGCTCGGGGTGTTGTGATCAAAAACAAAGCAAGATTAGTAGCTCAAGGCTTCAAACAAGAGGAAGGGATTGATTATGATGAAGTGTTTGCACCTGTGGCCAGAGTTGAAGCCATTCGCATTTTCTTGGCATATGCTTCTTACATGAGTTTCATGGTGTATCAGATGGATGTCAAAGGTGCTTTTCTGTATGGTGAGATTGAAGAGGAGGTCTATGTCACTCAACCCAAAGGATTTGAAGACCCAAATCACCCAAATCATGTTTACAAGGTGGTTAAAGCTCTTTATGGCCTACATCAGGCACCAAGAGCGTGGTATGCCAGGCTTTCATCATTCCTGCTGAAGCATGGCTATAGGAGAGGCGCTATTGATAAAACTCTGTTCCTAAAGAAGAATTATTCAGACATCATTCTGGTGCAAGTTTATGTGGACGACATTATTTTTGGCTCCACAAACGAAGCTTGGTGCAGGGAATTTGAGGAACTAATGAAGGGTGAATTTCAAATGAGTGCTATGGGAGAGCTTACTTTCTTTTTGGGTCTCCAAGTTCAACAGAAACAAGATGGCATCTTTATCTGTCAAGATAAATATGTGAGAGACATTTTGAAGAAGTTTGGTATGGAAGGTGTTAGGACTGCCACAACACCTTATGAAGCTCCAAAGTCTAAAGCAAATAATGAACCAGATCTACCTGTGAATGTTCACTTGTACAGGTCCATGATTGGTTCATTAATGTATCTAACAGCTTCAAGGCCTGATATTACATTTGCTGTCAGTGTTTGTTCTCGACATCAAGTCACTCCACTTTCTTCCCATCTCAATGCTGTCAAGAAGATCTTTAAGTACCTCAAAGGTCAACCTCTTTTAGGCCTTTGGTACCCAAAAGAGTCTCCTTTCAAGTTGGAAGCATATAGTGACAGTGATTATGCTGGTGCAAATCTGGACAGAAGATCCACAACTGGAGGCTGCCAATTTCTTGGCAAGAGGTTGATTTCTTGGCAATGCAAGAAACAAACCATTGTGGCTGCCTCAACTACTGAAGCAGAGTATGTTGCTGCTGCAAATTGCTGTGGACAGGTCCTTTGGATTCAAAACCAGTTGCTGGACTATGGGTACAACTTCATGAACACTACAATTCATATAGATAATCAAAGTACCATCTACATAGTCAAAAATCCAGTTTTTCACAGTCGAACAAAACACATTGAAATCAGGCACCACTTTATACGAGATGCATATGAAAAACATTTGATAAAAGTGGCTAAAGTTCATACTGATGATAATGTGGCAGACCTATTAACAAAAGCTTTTGATGGACCAAGGTTTCAACACCTCGTGGTCAACATTGGAATGTTAAACCCTTGACTGCATAGTTTAAAGGGAGGCATAGGCCTCAGGGGAGGCATATGCCTCAGGGGAGGATTTGTGCAAACTCTGCATATATTTGTGTCATAGTTTTCTATAAATATTTTTCTTTCTCTCCTTATTTTGCTTCTTTCATTAGGTTTGTAAAAACATCATTTTGCATATAGTGATAGCATTTATTTAATATATTTTTTCAGTTTAATTTTCTCTAATTTGTTTTTTTGCCTCTGTTATTCATAATTCTTTGCTAACACTAACTGTCTTATAATCCTTTAGTTGTTTGCCTTTGTGTTGTTCTTGTGTTTTTTTTGTGTCTGAATTGCAGTTATCTATCCCATGAACAAGTTCAAATTCATCAAGTGTGACTCAATGGTACATGGTCAAGTTAGCTAAAAGAGTGTTGCTGGTTTCTTCTGAAAGTAAAAGTACTGAAGCATACAATTTGATTCCACTGAAGTTATAATACTGAAGAAAAGAAATTGAAGTCAAATTGTTCATTCATTCATTCATTCATTCAAGAAACAGTTTACAGCTTACAGATTACATAAAGTCAACCTACTACATATGCATCTACAAGATACGAGCTGTACAAAGCTAATCCTAATCTGGTGTATATCTTCCATTCCGAAATCTAAGTGAATGTTGGATATGCATTAGATGTTGGCTTTGCTTTTGTAGGTCTTGCATAACCACCCATTCCGTCTAACTGGCTGGTTGGATATGCATGACCAGCTCGACGAAGATGCTAAGGACCAAAATGGAGGGGATGGATTGATGCAAACGATTGATGATGACGATGACCACAAATGATGACGGAGAAAAATAAAGTCTCCTGTGTGGTTCATCTATGCATTTCAACCAAAATGCAATCAATCCACCCTCCTTAAGCCCTTCTCCTATACGATGTGTGTTGATGCACCAAAAGATGGCGCAGTGAGACCAAGAACCACCTCTCTATCTTTGGGGAGTGGCGAATTCCTGACACGAGGCCTTTGTTGAGGCCGAGGTGCTGGAGGTTGGGAGTATGATGTTCCCTCCTTATAGGAGTCATCAGAATCATCAGCAGATTCACTTAGATTCACTACACTATCATCTTCTGAAGAAGGAAGAAAGGGTGATTTATTTGGTCGTGGATAGGGTTGAGGAAAGTAACGTGACCATGGGTTTGATTCACCACTTGATGATGATGAAGAGGATGATGAAGATGATGTTGTGAGATCTATGATCTCAGGTTTGGTATTCATAGTGCAATTTGGTTAATTGGAGTTTGGTTTTTACATCTAGGGTTTGTGGTAAATATTTGGGGATCTTGATGAAGAGATAAGTAGCATTGGGATCATTTTATAGACGGGTTCGAGGTTCAATGAAAATTAATGCGAGTGGGTGGCACAGTAATTCTAGAAACTTACCGAAGATATTCTTATCTTTGATGCATTCTGCTGAAGTTATAACTTCAGCAGATTGACCATGTGTTGCTGCTGAAGTGTTAATTTGGGTTGGGTCAAAGATGCAATACACGTCAGCGACGGTCAACCAAACGGTCCATTTTTTTGTTGACTATAATTTGGGCAAAAACAATCACTCCACCATCACTCTCTTCAAATCAATTCAATTCCCTCTCATCCTGCATCCAAAAACACTCACCATTTCAAGAAACAAAACCCTATAAACCCATATTCCTCATGGCTCTTGAATTTAAACATGATCACAACAAAGTTGCATTTCTGGGAAACGGTAAGGGATATGAACTGTACGAACCAATGGTGGAATTCTTGAAAAGGTCCAAGATTTGTTATGCTCTAACTCATTCTCCAAATGAGATATATGAATCTTTGGTTACTCAGTTTTGGGAATCTGCTGAAGAGAGGAATGAGACAGAGATTAGGGCTGTGATTGACGGAACAGAGCACATTGTGACAGAGGACCTAATTAGGAGGAAGCTTCACTTGGAAGATGCTGATGGAGTATTTTACTCTAATCAGGAAGATGTGCTTAATGGGCTAAGAGCTATTGGCTATCGAGGAACAAGAACTGATATGTGGCTGAAGAAGGAACTCTGCCAGAAGTGGAGGTTCCTGGTTCACACGCTGCTTCAATGCATGAGCAACAAGACTGGAGGATGGGACCAGTTCTCTACACAACTGGGCTATGGTATTGTGTGTCTTTCCCAAGGGGTATCTTTCAATTTTTCTAAGTATATTTTTGAAAACTTGGTTGAAAATATTCAAAAGAAAAAGGGAAAATTTTTAATGTACCCAAGGTTTTTACAAATTATTAATCTTTCTATCCCATAGGTTCTTTAACTGCTAAATTGTTTGCAACCATGAGAACCCACTTTCAGGGGGAACATCATCCCTTGCTAGCAGCCATGTTGCCCCAAGGTAATGAGGCTGCTGATGAGGAAAATATGGCTCATAATCCTCCTTCGTCACTTGTTGCTACTGATGGTAATCCATTAGTTGACATTAATGAAGGCCCCTCATCAACTGTTGAAGCAACTCATGTTGCTCAAGACCAACCACCTTGTCCCAGTCCAACACCCACACTTGTTACACATGATGAATCAGATCTTAATAGACTACCCACACCAAGTCCTGTTAGGAATCCTCTCAATGAAGATCTTCCTCACATTGAGCATGACCATAATACTGCTGAAAGGTCCAATGAAGCTCCCCTTACCACAGAGCAATCTGCTGGTGGAGCTGAGGACCCTATTACACTCTCATCTATCTATGCTCTTGTCAACAGGTATGCTGCTGAGGTCACTAGTCTGAAAAAGGAGCTTGCAGAGACCAAGTCGTCTCTGGGGAGTAAGATTGAAGAAATGCAGAATCAAGTCAAGGAATTAGAGGACAAACTAAAAGGGCCCTCCAAAAGGAAGCTTGTGTTTTCTTCTGATGAAGAACAAGAAGTACCTCAGTTTGGGTCTCTGGATATGTTGGCTGATGTGTCTCTTAATGATCCTTCATCAGTAGTTGCTGCCTCCTCTAAGAAGAAGGAACTTGTCCTTTACAAAAGAAGAAAGAGATCTTATATTCATAAGGTATCTTCTGAAGCTTCAAAGGATCCTGGTGTTGATAAGGATGCATCTGCTGATGTGCAAATGGAGGATGTATCTTCAGATCCTAATCAATCTTCATCCGTTCAAGAACCAACAGACCCTTCACCTTCAGCAGATCTGTCTGACGTTGCTGCTATGACCACTCCAGCTGATAATCTGCATCAACATGTTGACTTGGGTATTGCAACTGAGGTGCCTGTTGTTGATTTATCTGAAGATGAGTGTGTTAAGAAGCCTGATGACAAAGGGAAAAATATCATAACTGAAGATGAGCTTGGTCCTGACCTAGTGAGTGAGGAGGAAAGACTAGGTCAAGCAAGTAGATTGGCTGAGTTTGAAAAGTCAAAGGAAAGTGAAGTATTGGCTCATCAACTTGAAACAGAGGATTTTTCATCCTTAACTCCTGAGAGAAGAAGAGAACTAGATGCACTGCGGGTTCAGATGCCAGCTGAACACTGGGATGTTCTAACTCAGCAAGTCATTTGAAGACCTTCTCTTGCTCAAAGTATACTAGGTGGAGATTTCCTCAGTGACACTTATGTGGAGCGAATGATGGCTCAGGGAAGACAAAGGAAGCAAGAAGCTATTGCACAAAAGAAGGCCATCAAAGCTCAGAAGGACAAAGAGAAACCTCCTACTAAAGATGAAATGAGAAGGGTGGTGAAGAACCAATGCTCAATGTACAACTCTGGCTTAACAATGCAACAAGTCAAGGCTTTTCCTGATCATGTCCTGTTTCGCAAATATAACCAAATCATGAGGGAAAGATCATCATCTTCAGCACATTCTACCCACTTAAGAAGGATTACAGAGAATGAAGCTGCTCCAGAAGCCAAAAGACTCAAGTCTGATGATGCTCCAGCCAAGGAATCATCTCCAGTCATTCCTACTGAAGCATCTGCTGAAGTTGCTTCTTATATTGACAAGGGTCCATCTGCTGAACCATCTTCCAATTCTCCTGAAGCATCTGATATATCACCTCCCACTTCATCAGTGGCAATCATTGACACACAAGAAGCTTCTAAAGTTAAGGAAGCTGATCTCGCAGAAACAAAAACAGAAAGGGCGATAAAAATGCTTCACAGGATGAATGCACTACGTGAAGGTGTTTCAACTAACTCTCCCTCTGCCTCTTCAAGTCTTACCACACAAGTTCAAACTGAAAATGCTCCCTCTGGGGACATCCATAAGACTGGTGGGAGGAAGAAGAGAATGGCCAAAAGATCTCCTGTGGATCTTGAAGCTGATGACTCAACTTTCATTATAGAGGGGTCTGCTGCTGATTTTCCTGATGGAAATTCAGATGAGTTGGTAGATTGGAAATTGAAGGATGATGAGATGAATGTCATTCATCGAAGGGACTCCACTTCAATGGAATTCACTTTTCTAAAGGAAATTCTACACTTGGTAGACAGGGCAGACTTACTTTCTCTTTTCACTCGTGTTACCACCTATTACTGCAACAAGGAACCACAAGGTTCTGGGATGTTCTTACCTGGAGATCTTCAAGTCCTGTTAAACTCTCATTCTCCCAATAGTAAAGCACATTCCATTTGGGCAAACTCACATCGGTGGAAGGTGGCATTCTGGAGATTCTACCCTCTACCTCGTGTGCATGTGCTTGAGACTAAGGGTGGAATCACTGTCTGCATGTTTTCTGAAAGAAAGTATCCTTTGCCCAAAAGACTTATGGAAAAGATGCTGAGTCAGAAATTGGAAATTCCTCCAGATCCTGTGGGCAATGAAAGACAGTCTGCTTTAACATTGGTGGGTTTGATCAAGACTCAACTTCAACAACTGCAATAGGCCTCATCCTCATCCATATCAGGACACTTGGTACCTTCTGCATTACTTTGGTTTGTTGCTTTTTATTTGTGTTATGTATATGCCTGTCTTTTCTTGTGTTAATTTTTCAATTCTTAGTTAAAAAAAAAAAAAAAAAAAAAAAAAAAAAAAAAAAAAACTAACTTTTATGCAGGTTTGTTTGTTGTCCAATTCTGATGGTTTTTAACTCACCTGATGTACCTTGTGTATGTCAAAGAATTGGCTAGTCCAAAGGGTACAGCTTTGGTAAAGACACAAAAAATCTGTTGATAGCTGTAATGGTTTGCTCAAAATCATAGGGTCTGCAACCACCCATGCTTAACTGCTGAGGGTTGTATGGTCATCAATTCACCATGGTCTATTCCTTTTTGGAATCCAAGAATTGGCTAGCCCACATGTATATGACATGTGGTAAAGGCAACTGAATCCATATTTGGTTCTCAATTCACCAATTCTAAGAATTGACTAGTCCTGAGCAAACGGCTACAGGTAAAGACAAGTTAAATCCGTTTATATGGTTGCTGGTTTGCCAATAAATCAGATGGTTATCAATGTACCATAGTTTTCGAACTCAAACATGTGGCTACTCCAGTAGTGATGGCTATTGGTAAAGAGACATCAACCCCATTAATTTCAATGATTCACCTCTCACAGGAGTTAACACACCTGGAAGTGATGAGAATAGTCTGAAACTTATATGTTTTGATGTACATAATGTCATATGTTGCTGCAAAGATCTGGTGTCTCACAGTTCAGTCATCATAGAGATGTTCTTCTTCTGAATCTTTGTTGCTGATCCTCAAGATACTGGACATTCATAGCTCAAAAGTGTTTACGATATGGGGAGGATCTTGTTTGGAAATTTCTCGTAAAATGGTACAATCCTCAACAGCATTATCGATCTATCAAGGAAACTGGAACTTAACCTAGTCAAATTCCAGTTTAGGGGAGGATTGTTGGGAATTAAGGTAAACTACTGATTCTGCCGAAGAGATTCTGCCGAAGAAGAATGAATTCTGCTGAAGTTATACTTCAGCAGAAGTGTTAAAGCAGATATCGTGTTCCTGCTGAAAGTACGAATCCACGTAGGAGAGATAAGCTCAGTATGGAGTAAAAGTCAGCGCCGTATTAAAGATAGGTTGGCGCCGTATTATGTAGAGCTTACTCAGAAAAAACAATATGATTAACAAAACAATATGATTAGTTGCATGCTTGTCTAGATGCATGCTTGGTCTATGTTTGTATTAGGAGCGTACATTGTAAACGCTCATTAGGGTTTCTTGCTTATATAAGGAACCATAATAGTTTGTAATAGATAAGCTTTTCTAAAGTCTTTCAAGTCTTGTAACATATCCGAAACATAGAGTTTCTATAATCAAAAGATCCATAGAGGATCAAAGAGTTCTTAGTTATTATAACTTGTGTTTACTTTCCGCTACAAAATACGAGTTGTAGAGATCTTCCATTAGTTTGCTTGTGATTACATAGGCAACACTAACGATCTCCGAGTGCTTAAGATCTATCAAGGTCTTTCTGTGTTCAACAGTCGTTACTTCTCAGAGTTCATTCTGTTATAATAGCCTATAGTCTGAAAGAAGAGTCCCATTCTAGAATATAAACTTTTAGCGAGTCTAAACTATGTTCAAAGTACTACAAATAGAAAAAACAAGAAAAAACCGGTGTTAGTATGCAAATCCATGGTAATATAATAAATAACATAGTTTCGATATGCCATGAGTGTCGTGATATGATTTCCTAAATAATAATGAATTTGGATATTTCTGTGTTCATAATTTCTCATGTCGATAATCACCTGTGATGTTTGTCCGCTTTCTTTTATACTTCATAGAATAACATTAATCTATCCTTTTGCATTCTTTCCAAAACAGTGTTGCACTTGTGGTGGACAATCCTGAATTATATCACCGGATAGCAGATTCCTTTAAATCCAAGGCATCAGTTAGATTTGTCATCCTACTTTGGGGGGAGAAATCATCGATAAGTAGCCATAAGATGGAAGAAATTCCTGCTTATAGCTACAAAGAAATTCCTTTAAATCCAAGCCGTGTTTGATAATTCATTGCTACCAGACGCCCAGCAGCGTGATATCCTAGTATACTACCATTTGCAAATTTGATGATATCAACAACATTCTCCAATAAAACGAACTTTGGTTTTAGGAAGTCGATAATGTCCATGTAGACGACTAGCTGATGATTCTTTTCATCTTGAAGAGGATTTTCGTAATTCCTGAAGCGATTATGGCCATTGATTCCTTGGCACGGAGGACCTCTACAAATGAAATCAACATCACCCTATGGTAAAAATAGACAAATCACATTTAGTGTCGACATATAAAGCAAGTACACATAAATGATTGTGATACAGAAAAGAGGGGTAATCTTACACGAAGAGGTAACATTCTTGAATGGTACCCTATGATCACAAATTCCTTAATAGCCTCCTTACAGTTGCACTCACTGTTACACACAAAAACAGTTCATGTAATGATTAAAACTTGGTAAAAGGTTCATGGTTTAGTAAAATGACTAACTAACCTGAGACTATCATATGGCTCCCAAGTGTCATGCTTAGAACTATAGCCTTTCCATCGTACCTATAAATTGCAAATGTAATTAAATAACAGAAAGCTAAAGCAAAAATTGATCAAATATATTAATCAATTAATAAAATTTTATGTATTCCGCAAAAAGAAAAACTTATAATAACAACTCACAACTTACTGCCCACAATCAAAAGCCCATTTTTTTCTTACCGCTAAAAATTTAATTTATGTTGCTGCCTATTAAAAAATCAAATTAATATTTTGGTTACCGACTTGAAGTCAGTTTTCTATTACTACAAGAAATTTTTTGGGCCATAGTGCTTCAAAAGCACCTCAGTGTTTTGAGACCAAGTTCGAACCGACAGCCAGGTTGAACCCTTTATTACCTGCATATCTAACTCTTGCTCGTACATGTTAGTACTGCCCTCATGAACGTTCCTGCTGCTCTATAGGCTGCTCCTTGGATCTAATTGCTGCTCGTTGTCACTTATTACAGCTGCTAGTTACTTTTTAATGTTGCTACCTCTATGCTTCTACTATTAGTTGTTCGAAAGAAAACTTACCGTGATTCTGTTACCCCATATTGGCATTGCCATGGAAATGTTACTAAAGTTTAGTCAACCGCTATGGATAGCTTGAATGGAAGTGTTACCAAAAGCCCTATTTTTTTAAAATTCGTTCTGAATAATTGTATACATCTACTATAAGTTGTATTTGCGTTCTAAATAATACCTGAAGTTTGTGATTCGTACATGAACTTGAAGAACTTGGTGTTTGAGGGGTCTCGACACCAGATGTTGAAACCTGAAAATGATCAGGGAAAATTTCTATTCCTCTAGGACCATCACCCATCTCTTGATTCCAACTTAGTACATATATGATCAGGGAAAATCTTGGCGTCGGGTTGTTGGATGGTTGTGGTGGTGTGAATCGTGATGGTTTATGAGGAGGAGAATATGTGTGACTTATGTGGTGTGAGCCTGTTTTGTTTTGTGTGGGTGTGTATTTTTTTTTTTTTTTTTTTTTTTTTTTTTTTTTTAATTTAAAATGTAAAATGACGAAAATATCTTTGTGTATAAATACAAGTTGCCAAAAAATCTAAAGTTGCTCAAAAAATAATACAAGTTGCCCAAAAAACAATACCTTACAATACATGACATATACGTTCAACATATGTACTTTTGTCATAGGTTGTCGGACACGTGGCAGCCACTGATTGAGTCCAAAAATGTCTCTGGGCAACTGGTCCATTTTCATAACGCAAAAAAGCGTGATCCGAAAAGTGATAAGCCTCATAGCGCCTGATCCATTTGCTTCATTTTCCCTAAATATAATCACTCATGATAAAATAATAAACGGGTAAATGGATAAAAATCCTAGTTCAAGTTACTCGTGAAAAGCGAATCTTTTTTATTGACTCACGCAACTTAACTGAAGTATCTGTATAGTTTTCTGACTTTTCTCAATTTTGCTAACCACCCAATTATAAAATGATAAAAGGGAAAGTAAACACGTATACGTATAGTAGATATTCGGGCTTTGTGACCCATTATTGGTATATGAAAAAGAGCATAATTAAACCTAATTTTGCCACCAACTCTCTATCATTGTCAGATGTATAAAATTTAGAAGGGTTGAACTATTAGACCCCCTTATGGGGTCACATCATAGGTTTGGGTCAAATCGTACAAGTCCGCGATGCACACCGTACAAACCCGCGATGCATAAGGAGGGTTAATCTAAAATTATAGCCAACGTCAAAATAACCCCACCCATTTGAAAATAAAGTTTCTTGATCAAAATCTATGCACTCTTTTTACTTGGGCCATTTTATTCTTTCCCATTATTGATGTGCGGCCAAACTAGCAATTCCCATTTTAGGTTCCTCTTGTATAAATATTTCTTGTGTATTTATGATGTTTAGCTTTTCATTCTACTTTCATTGAATAATTGAATAATTGAATAAATACTTCTATGAGAGTATTCAAGATGTTAGGTTAATTAGCTTATTATAAGATAGAAGGTCATTGTGCATTATACGTGATAACTAAGATTTATGTTAGGTCGTGGTCAGAGTAACTATTTTAAGTAATGCTATTTTAAAAGCAGACTATCTACATCCTATCGATCTCCTTACATTAGAGCATGCACAATCGTAACACAATAACACCGTCCACGTCAGCGTCACATCAACTTTAACATTTCACCTTAACATCCTCAAAAAACACCTACAACAATAACATCCCAATAACATCAATAACATTTCATATTTTCAATTTCAACCCCTAAACTAAAACAAACACTTCATTTATTAAAACACATATCACATTTAACATTAAAACACCAAATACATTAAACGTTAAACACGGATTACATTAAAAATTAAAGATACAACGCATACTGATGAAAATAAAACTACTAAAACTTAAAAAGAACGAATCATCTGAGACCCAACCCTTAGAACTTGAAGGGGAATCAAACTCCCCATTAAAGAATCAAACCCTTAGAACTCGAAGTAATTGTCTTGGAGTTACTGAGCTTCCCGTGCTTCTTGCTCACGGCGAGCAGCTTCTTCACGTGACTGCTCTTCCATAATCTCCCTACCGTTTTCTTCATCTTGTTCTAGTTGCCGGAGGGAAGTCTCAATTAACCCGCTGGGGTGGTTTTGAAGATCCACCTGTGGACTGTTCACAGGTGGAGTTGGAACAATTGAGAGGTATGGGATGTTTTCAAAACCCACCGGGAAGACATTTTCCGGTGGTGTTGAGTAAACTTCAAACTCTGGTAGAGTTGGAAAGCTGGTTTCCGGCAAGTGATTTGGAGCTGGAAAGCTGGTTTCCGGTAGCTTTTATGGACTTGGAAATTGCTGAGAAAAATCTTTGCGAGACATTTTTTGTGTGTGTGAGTTGTGTGTGTAACTTGTGTGTGTTGTGTGTTCTAAACAACTCTGGTAGAGTTGTATATATAGGCATAGTTGATTTGAGTTTGAATAAATCCCGCTCATATTTGATTTTTAAATTTCAAATTTGAATTTAAATTTATCCCGCCCAGAATTGACCAGTATAATTTAAATTTGAATCTGAATAGGTTGAGGGGGTGTAAGTGAAAATTTATTTGAAATGGTTTTGGGGGGTGAAATGATTTTTTTTCCACATCTAACGCGCGTTAGCCCCCCAACGCCCAGGGACTAACGCCGAAACAACGCTGCGGTTCCAATGGTTAACGCCAATAACGGGCATTATTTAGCCCCTCAACGCCGTTATTGCGTTACCATTAGCAATGCTCTTAGAGCATTAACAATGGTAACGGGATAACGCCCGTTAGAGACCAAATAACGCCGTTATCGGCGTTACACCCTTGGAGGCTAGCTTCTTTCACGCCGTTGGTCCCTCCCCGTTAGCCCTCTAACGCGCGTTATATGCGTAGTAAAAAAAATCAAAAAATTTTCAAAGCAAGTCCTTGTAACGGCTACTAGCCGTTATGTTTTAAAAAAAAATCAAAAAACACCCTAAACGGCTACTTTTTATAAAAAATAAAAAATAAAATAAAAAAATGCCTTTTTTTACCACTATAAATACCCAATTAAAACACCATTTTTTTCACACTTCCACTACTAAATCCTCTCAATACTCTCAATCTTTCAACTTCAATTAACTGCAAAAAAAACAATGTCGGGAGGCAACGATGATACTTTCTTCAATCTTCTCGGTGGTGGGTGGAATCCCTCAAACCCGGGTTCATCATCTAACCCGAACGCGGGTTCATCTTCAAACCCCAACCCACTAGGCTTCTCAAGCCAAGAAATGTATCAACAACATCAAACATTTCTGTATTGGCAACAACAAAACCAACAAAGCACCTTAAACTCCAACTTTCAAAATCTACAATTCACACAACAGTCACAAACTGAAACACATGATGTTGCTGACACACCCACGTCTCCTCCAAAAAAAGGAAAAGGTCGTATTAAGCGAAAATCAAAAAAATCCAAAGACCCCGAGCCCGAACCAATTGATTCTGATGAAGAGGAGGTTGTCGTTACTAAGCATTAGACTTCAGTAGAGGAAGCATTACTTGCAAGGTGTTACATAGCTGTTTCGGAAGATCCGAAAGTTGGAAAGTGCCAACCCAGATATACGTTTTGGTATCGGGTCAGAAATGAGTTCAATAGAAACAACTTTCAACGGCGCACCAAGGACATGATGTCAAGCAAATGGAAAACGTTGAACGGCATATGCACAAAGTTCAACGCTTGTTACATACGTGCGCAACGGGATCAACGAAGTGGGGAAAGTGAGCTGGATGTGATGAAACATGCAAAGCAATGGTATCGTGAGGAAAACAAAGGAGCACCGTTTGGTCTCGATGACGCTTGGGAGGTTTTGCGTCATTATAAGAAATGGGACACGCCGGAACCAGTTGATTTAACAGGCGATGTGCCAAGCCAAACAAACGAGGCTTTGTTTGGTAATGATGAACAACCACGCCCCATGGGAAAGAAACGTGCTACCAAGAAAGCAAGATCTGAGAGCACAACAAGTACTGGGGGAGCAAGCACTGGAGGAACGAGCTCGTCAACTTATTTCACCGAAACTATGGCAAACGAGTATCATTTGAAACGTGAAACCGCCGAAGCGGCGTATCGGGCCCAGCAGGAAAAAGATCTCACAATAACAAGGTTGGAAGAGATAAATTTTTTGATGACGCCTACTGAAGGGCAAGATCCAATGGTCGTGGATTGGATCAATAACGAAAAAGATCGAATCATCAAAAAATATAACTTGAAACCTCGTCAGTAGATCGTATTCTCGTTATTTCCTTTAATTTGTTGTAACGTTTTATTTGCAGTGTGTTTTTTTATTTCGTTGTAACTTTTTTTTAATCTCGTATTGTAATATATTTTCAATTTTAATGAAGTGTTTGTTTTAGTTTAGGGGTTGAAATTGAAAATATGAAATGTTATTGATGTTATTGGAATGTTATTGTTGTGGGTGTTTTTTGGGGATGTTAAGGTGAAATGTTAAAGCTGATGTGGCGCTGACGTGGACGGTGTTATTGGTGTTATGGTGTTATTGTTGTACATGCTCTTATAGATTTGTTTAAACAGTTTAATCTCTTCTTTTTGTTTAAAGGGCCAAGTAATAAGTCTTTCTGACTTATCACTTGCGTGCAAATTATGGGATGGTTAAACTAATGAGCCCTACTTAAAGAGACGTTTACATTCGAGTGTTCAACATTAACCTTCTGAAAATATTTCAAATGCCAGATTACAATATGCATACACTCAGGGCCGGATTTGGGCATGTGCGGGGTGATCAACCGCACATGGCCTCAAATTTCGAAGGGGCACCATGATATTATAGACATGTATGTGTATTTAATTCGATATCTAGCCTAGATTTGAAACATATGTGTTCTGAAACGTGATATACATTGATCCATACACAAAGTAAGATGAAAAATTATTTGTTTTAGGTGATTTTTAAAAGTATGCATAAACAGGGTGTTATGAGGTTTGATAAATCGAAGAAGAAGATAACTTTGGACTATTAGCACTTTTACACCCTTTAGGTTATGAAATTTTGACACTGTTGTCTTAAAAGTATTATTTTCAAACTAATGCAAAATGTTTTACAAATATGACAGTTTTCACCCAGGCTTGATAAAGTTATAAAAGGTTAGTCGCAGACGTGGACAGAATTTTTAACGTGATGAGTTTTGACGTTTTGTCTTCATTTTTGTCATCTTCAATTTTATGATGTGTTTGATGCTTAATTAATTAAAGCCATATGCTGCTACTTTTTCAAATTAAGTTCACATATATTTTCATGTTTAAGAGGTCTCCATTACAACGGTGGCACAGGGCCTCCAATAACAACGGGACGGCCCTGCATACACTGAAAGTGCCTTTTACTACTTTTAGCAATATTAGGATCCAGGTCAATAACGCACTTGCCGTTAAGGCTAATATTGCTAGCATACACATTAGGAAAAGAAAGTAAAGAATCCAGCTAGCAAAAGATTGCAGCAAAATAAAAACATAGAAGGTGTATACTTTTTGTAAATACTAACTGGAGCGTGACATGCACGGATATGTCATGTTTAAACTTGAAATCTTAACGATATGTACAAACTCAATGTTATGAGCAAGGTTTTATGTTGTAATAATGGTGGATGAATAGTAGTTTATGATATGCGCTCCAGTCGGTATCAAATTGAATGCTTAAAAATGATCAAACACGTATATTAGAAAGAAAAGAATTTAATTTCTTTGTTTTCGATAGTTTTTATTAAAAGCTAGCAAGAAGTTAGAAAAAGTTACAAAGACTTAGAACAAGCTAAAAGAATTTAATTTCTAACGCCCCTCAACAACTACTAATGCTGGATCACTGCGCAAGTGCGCATGCTCCCAGCCAACCTCTCTCTATCGTTATTCCTAAATGGGCCTGATCAGTACGTCCTTACACAAGCCAATGGCAGTGGGACTGGCACAGGTCCATCAGACAAGGCTCGAGAACACAAGAGTACTATACTCATTTTCCATCTGTTCACTAATGACATGGCAGCCTGCTTCGAAGGGAAATAGAAGAAAAACGAGCTGTTGGCTACTTACACCCATTTAAATGGAACAAAAGAATTCTAGCGAAGATAAACATGAGTATATATATATGACTTTAGAGTATATATATATGACTCGACATTGAGATTAACATGTCGTAATTTGAGAATTTATTCTTTTGATATTGTTGAAAATGGTCTTATCAACAGATTTTGTATTCTCTAATATGATATTACTAATATTATCCCACATCGGAAGGCGTTACGAAACGGAATAATACCCAATATCTAAACCTTAATTTGGTGACAAAGATCAAGAAACGTAATTCTGTATTTTGTTTACTGTAAAGTTGTAATATCACAAAGACGCTTTGGTAAGAGATCTCTAATTGGTTGTAGATATTTTATTCGTTGCATAAACTTTCATTGAAGAATCAAGTTTATGGAGTCGTCGATGTACTAGTTTATGTGTATAAACTAAAGAGATAGAAATTAAAATGGGTTCAACCAACTTATTAACCAATGATATACATAAAGTTAAATTGGTTACTTGAAATTTTTGTGAACTATATAAGTCCATAGCATTGTAGAAGCTAAGCAAGTTTATATGTTTTGTAACTTAAAAAATATATGACACAGATGTACTATAAACTTAGTAAAGTTTATAGCATTGGCTGTTGTAGCAGTTTGCTCTTATAAAGGAATTATTATACCGTTTAAAAAAGTAAAACAACCATGTAAAAAGTTGCATGTTGTATAATACGAATGTCAAAAGTCACCTATTGCATATTTTAATGCGTCGAATGTCTTAAATCCTTATAATGAAAAATTTTATTGTATTGTATTGTATTAATATAAAACTAAGTGTAACAAGGCATTGAAAGACGCATCTTTGGCCCCTATGACGCATCAAAGTTAAAACAGACACCTCTATATGACGCATCGGTGAAGGATTTAACAGACACCCCCTATGACGCATTGGTGAAGGATTTTTGGGAGAACTCGGTTGATGGAGCGACCGAGTTGTTGAAGTTGGTTGTGTGCAAGTATGTGAGTTTTGTGAGGTACGTATATTTTTGTATAAAGTGGTATATGTTTTGATGGTGATAGTGATTGTCTTGTTATGCTATGTTCATGATATGTTGGTGGTGTAAAAAGGTGATGTGATGCTGAGTTGATTGCGATGATGCTGGTCACCACTACTCCCGGTCAATCGCGGGTATCGGTTCGGAACCGAAGAACCGCCCAATTTTCAAATAGAAGGTCAACTTTAGGGGTGGCAATTTCTGACCCGACACGAAACCAGACTTGAAACCGACACAAAAATTAACAGGTTCGGGTTGTGCTAAATAGATTTCGGGCCAGGTTTAGGTCGACCTATCTAACCCGTTTATTAAACAGGTCAGGTTCGGGTTGAGAATAAAATAAGCAGGTCGACCCGCCAACCCGTTTAAGATTTTTTTCATAAACTCAAAATTATTTAGATTTTATTATGCGGGTTAAACGTGTTAAACAGATCAACCCAACAACCTGTTTAACTCGTGTAATGTGCCAACTTTTGTGTATAAAAAGGGTTAAATGGGTCAACCCGAAATCCGCTGAACCGATTCAACCCGTTTAACATATTCAACCCGTGTAACCTATTTAACCCGCCAACCCAAGTATATATACGGGTTAAATGGATTAGGTCCGGGTTATGTCTAAACAGGTTAGGGTTGACATAGTTGACCTGATGATTTAAATGGGTCAGGTTTGGGTTGGGATTTTCTGACCCACCAACCTGACAACCCGAACCCGCCAACCCGAACCCGACCAGAATTGCCACCCTAGTCAACCTGTTGACCTAGAGCTTCATAAGTCATGGGTATGGTGGAAGGTTAAAAACTGGACAGTTCATATACTCAATCGTCTATACATTCGGTGAGCCATGGTCTAGTATATCTTTCAAGCATTCTTTTTTTGAAACTGCTTGACATCTAAAAATCTTTTTATTCCTTAGGTTTGGAGATACAACATTGCAAAACTCTGAGAATCGAGCTTTTGCACAAAATTTTATAACAAATTATGCTAGAGATTTTAGAATGTCATATAAATTTGTTGGACGTCATATGTGGTTATTTACCTGACATAGTTACTAACCTTATTTTGCAATACTTAAGTATCAGGTACTTGTAGATTGCATTAAGTTCATCTTTATTCTTTTTTTTTTAATGCTCAAAGCGTGTAAATGAAAGCAATTCACGAAAACATACATATTTCGGTTCCAATAGGTTAGACCGCAAGGAACCGAACCAGAACTGAAAACCGAACCAGAATCGAGACATGCTACTCAGTGCGGTTCTCGGTTCCTTGTCCATCCGTTTTTTGGTTCTCGGTTCCCTCGGTTCCGATTTGGTTCCGTGCGGTTTCGAAACCACGATCACCCCTAGCTACAAGTCACATTTCCCATGGAACATAATTTGACAGAGACATGGATATGTAGGACATGAATTATTCCCACAGATTCTTTTAACATGGTGTAACGTTAAGAACAAAAAACGATAGCAACAAACAATGCAACCCCTAGCTACAAGTCACATTTCCCATGGAACATAATTTGACAGAGACATGGATATGTAGGACATGAATTATTCCCACAGATTCTTTTAACATGTTGTAACGTTAAGAACAAAAAACGATAGCAACAAACAATGCAAACATATGTAAAATCCTCAAATCATGGTTCATAAATCATTAAAATCAATGTAGCAAAAAAGTCTACAAAGCCAATTAATCGCCGCCTAGGCATTACTGGGCCACCAATCTTTTCGATTTGTGTAAATCGGTTAAACAAATCGGTCAAAACTGTGGTCAACGACGGTCAACTGTAGTCAACCTTACCGGAAACTTGCAAATCTTGCCAGAAATACCCAAAACTCACCGTAAACTAGTTTTAATCACTTATAGTGGCTGTTATATCTATTAGAAGATGTTTTTTTTTAAGAAAAATGTTGCCGGGATTATTCAAAACTCGCTGAAAATACCTAAAACTTGCTAGAAATGCCAATCCGATTAATCATCGATTAATTACGCTTAGACTAATTACAAACTAAAAGAGGGTCGACCACCCAATTACCAATTTTTAATTTTTGCAACCTTAATTAAAATACAAAAGAATCCTACAAATTTTGGTTTGCGAAACTCCTTGATCTTATTTGTTAAGAGATAATCCAATATATATAGTATATAGGTAACTTGATAAAAATAGAAATTGAAGAACTTTTTGATAAAGGGTTTTGATAAATATAGCAGTGTTGCAAAAATCGGTTTAGGCGGTTGATTAATCGGCAATTAATGCTAATCGTCACAATTTTCACTAATCGGCCTTATTAATCGGTTTGGTCAAAAATCGGTTAATATACCGATTAATCGGATAAAAATTGGACAAATTGGGCATAAATCGGACAAAAATTGGATAAATCGGCCAACTCGGTTACGGATAGAAATCAGCCAAATCAGGAATAAATCGGCCAAATCGGAAAAAAAAATCGGCTAAATCGGCCAAATCGGGTATATAATTTCAAAATTTTATAATTTTATATATAAAAACTCCAAGCTGATTAATCCCCGATTAATCCCCCGCCTAACCGATTATTCGTTAGGCGCTACCCGACCGCCTAGCTACCGCCTAACAATTTTTACAACCTTGAAATATTGTATTACAGATTATGCTTACAGAAACTTATATGTATAAAATGGACTGTACATGAAGATGGTTAAAGATAATTATCATCAACGTAATAAGGTGGTTATTATCAAAGTATAGTTAAACAATGCATGTCTTAATCTATCTTATGTATATGTAAAGCTTTAAAAAAATGTTGTTTCCATTTAGTTAATTACAAATATTTATAAAGTTTATTAACCAGCTTTCATGCTTATTAGAATATAAAACCATTTAACAAGATAACAAGTAAGAAAGAATCAAAGAATTTAGTATAATTGTTTATGGAATAACACTCTAATGGAATAATAATGTATGGTGATCTAATCGCTAAGTTAAACAATAACCAAAATAGGTGTTTCAGCAACATCTATGCTAGCACTCTGAATCGATTAAGGGACTTATTAGTTCTTTGGATGAGTAAATGCTCTTGTAAATATGCATCGCACAAGGTAACATTTACTCATTTGATACATTCTATTTTATAGGCAGAATACAAGGTATTTACCGATGAGTTAACGACGACGTGTCAATCATTTAACTAGAAAAGTACACTGCTATCTTACTGTATTAAATGCTTCTATCTATACTACTATATAAAGCATTTAAATTGTGGGCTCCACAAAAAATTAAGATAAGGAGCTCCAATGATTGAGCGACATGTGTCACTTCTCTAACTAAAAAATAACAAAAAGGGAGGAGCTCTAACAAACTAAAATGAGGAGCTCTAATAATGGGGTGACACATGTCACTTCTTAACTAATTAATCACTTTTATTTTTAAATTTAAATATCTTTTAATTCGTTTAATTTTTTATTATCTAATTTCACCATATTTTTTAAAATTTTGTGCTCTTTAATTCAACATCCATTTTGATATATTTTTATGAGTTTTTAGTTTTTACATTTTTAGTAGGTTTATTTTATTTTGATTCAAATTTTTATAACTTTAACCTTTATTTCAATAAATACAAACTTTATTTATCAAAATCATTTACTTTTTGGAAAGTGTTTGACGGGTAAGAGATTGTGAAGGTCTTTTTATATGCGGGAATAATGATGTCACAGGAAAGATACGGAAAACCCAAACAAACACATACAACTAACACATATACATTTGGAGTGTTGTGAAATGAATTCACTAAGCGGGTAGGGAATTGCGATGAGAGTTGAGTTAACAATTCATTTACTATATTTATTATATAACTATATTTATTATATAACTATATTTATCGCCGCCGCTGTGCGCGGGTATCCAACTAGTAATTAGAATGCGTTCAATCATGCTTTAGAGAACAATGTTAACAATTGTTGGCGACTTATTACCAACTCTTGTACTTTTTTTATTTTGTATGATAAGTGGCTATCTACTTTTGGGTAAAGAAAAAAAATCGGGTAAAGAAGTGGTTGTCGACGTATCTTTTCAAGTAAATTCTTGCCTAATCTTTCAGACAAGGGAGCCAGCGAGTTATTTTCATCACTCATTGACTCTATCATCTTTTTTCAGGTTCAAGACTTCACTTACCGAGTTTCACCTCAAGAAGATGACTCCGTGAATGTTCAACCATTAGGCTGTGAATTGAAATGATGAGAAGAAGAAAAAAATGTGTTTAGTAGGTATATATGTTTATAATTTTGTTTTTTTAATATCATCAAACATAATATAATTTTGCACTAAAAGATTACTGAAACATGATCGAAGTTTTTTTTTTTTTTTTTTTTAACAATTAACGACTTAAACAAAATAACAACACGCGAGTAAATAAAAAGCAAAATAAAACCCAAACCAAATTCTCAGAGATAGCCAAAAGAAAGAAAACATTGTGTCCAACCATAGTCTTATGATCAAAATCACAACCAAAAAAAAGAAGCTAAACTGCTAATCACCCCATAAACCTTCCACGACGATTATTGATCACATACTCCGGAACCATCACTGTTCGATTCAAGTCTTTCTTGCATTGCAAACTCTTGCAACGTGCCACCTTGCACCGAGGGTGGCGGTTGAATTGAAAAACACTGGTTCAAGTTATTATCATATAGAAAACCTCTAGTGCCCCCAGAATCGACCAACTGATAACCATACGGAGCAATAGGTTCACGGTTCATGAGCATATATGAAGTAGACGGCACATCATTACTAGGCCAATTGTTCATGACTTGACGAGGGTTAGGATTACCTAAACCTAAGCCTAAACCTAAACCTAAACCTAAACCTAAACCTAAACCTGGATAATGAAACATGGATGGGTTGTTTCCAAAGCTAAGCGTGTGTGGATATAGAATATTCATGTTTCTTTTCTTCAACTCGAGATCAGTTCTTACTTGTTTCTCCTTTGGTTCCAATTTCACATGAACGAATTTCCTTAAATAATGTTCAGGAAAACCATCGAGTTCATCAAACCATGTCGAGTACTTGGCTTCAATGTTCTTTCTACGGGCTTTCATAAGCTCGTCTTCAATCTTTCTCTTTCGATCTTTAAAGAAGTCATTGAGATTATAAGTTCTTTTTCCAGTTTCCCCTTTTTTAGATTTGTAAGAAGCAATACTTTTCTTGATTTGATCAGGGATTTCAGGCCATACCTCGGGTTCATTAGAGTTTGGAGGGTATATAATCATAGCGGTGTCAACATCACAAAGAATTGTGAATTCGCTAGCTTTCTTAATGATACCAAGCTTTCTTTTTTGATAAGTTGTGATTCGCGTTTTCTCTTTCTTTATGAGTTCTATCCTTAGCTTAGCACGCCCCATCTCTTATAAAAAACAAAACACAAAACCGTGCATACGAGCACGTAATTTAGCTAGTATGTATCATTATTGAAGCAAAAAAAAAAAAAAAAATGAATATACATTCATAACACATAAGAGTGTAAACAGTCTAAGATGATTTATAATTTACAAGAGTTCATTCGTGTTGTCTATGTGATTTTATGTGAAATTTATATAAGGATGTAGAGGTGTTCATGGTATGATTTACATGCAAAACAAGTATTCGCCAATATGGAAAGATTCAGACATCAAAACCAAAGATTTTAATTCTGTAATAATGTCTTAATTATCAAAGTGTCACAAACTTATATACGAACATAGATATTAATACTGATACGAGAAAATAGCAACAAATCTTATATAATTTTTCATTTTTGTAATTAAACCTTTTTTTAACATGGTTTGTTATTATACTTTCATGCGAAAGTCATAATCGTTAATATTTTCTGAAAATTTCAACCGGTTGTTGTGATAATCTTTCAAAATGTCTAACATGTCATATGTTACATATACTCAAATATTGAAACGTTTTGATGTTTCAACCGGTGTGTTAAAAAAACAGGGCAAAAAATAAAAATTACAATAATCGAAGATTTTCCTACTGACATGTTACCAAAAATTGGCGAGCATTAAGTGCAACTAATTACGTTATGCTAGAAATTTTCGCCAATTATTCATTGAAAAATTAAGAAAATAATAACCATTATAACTTACACATGAGAGTATGATAACCAAAATCAATCAAAAGAAAGTTTAATTACTAAAATTGACAATTAAATAAAATACTTTGTTATTTTGTGACATTAACACAAACAAACATTGTGTATTAGTACTATTACAAGACCTAAATATATACACCATCCGTCTCATTTTTATTGTCCAGTTTGACTTTGACCAGTCTTTCTTGTTCAACTTTGACCATTAATATATTTATTTGTGTTATATAATACTTGATGAAAATTATATCAATGAAAAATACATTTAAAACCCAATATATTCATATATTTTTCATCAAGTATTATATAACACAAACGAAAATAATTATGGTCAAAGTTGAAGTAGAAAGACTAAAAAAGTCAATAGAGGACAATAATTTTGGGACGGAGGGAGTATATAAGAACATAGATAGGCAAAAATACAAAGAGTGGTATCGTCTAACTAAATGAAACATAGATACAAACATGGTGGCAAAATTCTTTTAGAGTCGACGGTCATTCCAGTAATTAAACATAACCGCAAATGGTCAATTTCATGCAACCTTATTTTATAGATAATCATGCAACAACGTAATAATTCAGACATATTTACATGCAAGCAAGAATACATGAATGATTGTACATACCTTAGCTTTTATAGTGATCGGAAGTTTTTGGATTGCCAATGTTAAACCTTCTAGTACAGAATGTGCCGACCTTTTATAATGCACTATTAGGTTATGTTTTTAGTTCAGAAATGATTCTGATTTAAATGAAACTTACCAAATTTACATGGTTTCCGTTTATATGGACTTAATTCACAATCTTAACTAAATATAGTGTATGATTTTTAGTTATGAAAGATAAAATTACTAAACTACCTTTATATTCACTCATTGGCGGAACTTAATAGGGGCAGGGGAGGGTCCCGGCCCCCCCAAAATTTGCGGCACATAATGTAAATATTATAGGTTTTATGAGTAATTTAATTGAGGTTACAAACAAATCTCCGATTCGGCCCTCCCAAAATAAATTCGGCCCCCTCGAAAAAAATGTTCAAGTTCCGCCACTGTATTCACTTTTTCATTTTTCTAACAACAACACTATAGGTTTGTTTAACCTTACTTTATTTAAAAATATTTTCGAATATAAACTCATTCGATATTAACACAGACTTTATTAAAACCCATTACTTTTAACTATATGCGTTGAAATCATATATGCATTAAAATAATGAGTTTTACTTCTAACACATTGTTAGTTAATAGCAAATTAGTTAATGTAAATATACATCCTGTTTTTTAATTTAAGAAATAATAGTACGAGATTAGAATGAGAAAAAAAAATTAAAATAAAAAAAAAAAATGAGAAGAAATCAAAATCACACATTTCATGCATCTTCATAAATAGATGCATCTTCTTTTAAAGATCTGACTCTTATTTAAAATAGGGATAATGTATGTGGAGGCCGCCTAACTTTTCAGTTTTTATCATATAGGTCACCTATTTATTAAAATAAACTAATATGCCACCCAAGTATGTGTTCGTTTATGATTACACCAACTTCGCTCAAATTTATGTCAGAAATTATATCAAATCGAAAGAATGAACATAAAACTAACATACTAAATTATTATGGGTAGAAAACTAGACGTGAAATTTTAGTTATATTTGTCTAGATCACATTCATGCTTTAGAGTAAGGTTGTGTTTGTTTTTTTTAAAAACATCTTAATAACATCTTAATCTGACTCAGTCAGATGCAATCAGATGTTTAGACCAAAAAGTGTGTTTGTTTTTTTTTCTGTCATTAAGAGGCAGTAAGAGGCAATCAAGATTAAGAGTGTTTGATTTTTTCTAATCATTAAGAGGCGGTAAGAGGTAAAAACATCTTGTTGAACTAGATGTTAAAGAGGTGTCTTAACACCTCTTAATGTCTCATAATTTTTTATTTTTTATTTTTTTTATTATTATTTTTTTTCATTTTGTTTATTTTGTTCGCTTTCTTGTAAAATGTACGTTTAAGGAGAATCATCGCACAAAAAAGGATGCACAAGATAATAATAACTAGGTTGATAATTCGTGTTAAAATGTTAAATCATAACCTAAACGTGTTTTGATGTGTTGAGAATGTCAAGTAAAACCCGACTCGTTATAAAACGTGTTTAATTGTTTCGACAACCCATTTAATCACAACCATAACCTGTTTATTATCGTGTCGTGTCAAATCATATTTTGTAGCGGGTGAAAAATTTTCAAGCCTAATAAAAATGTTAGATATTTTTATTGTAAACATTAATAATCTAACACATTCAGATACTTTTACAAAACAAACACTTTTGTATCAATCAGATTCAGATTTCTCAACCACTTATTCACATTAAGTTGGAATCAGATTCAGATTTCTCAACCACACATTCAGATTCATATGTGCGAATCAGATTCAGATTCAGATTCAGAGCCTCTTAACAAACAAACAACACCTAACATCTAATTTAAAGGTATTCTTGACATTTCACGCATATTGTTTTGGTGGTATTGTTTTAATATGCTAGAGTTTGGTTCGTCATTTGTATTTGTATAGTTTTCGAGAATAAATTTGACCGGAATTAGTGTAAATGAAAACAAACATATAGTTCGGTGGCCTATAAGTTGGTTTCTATAAATGGGTGGCATATATGTAAAAAAACTGAAAACTTGGGCGGCCTCCGAATACTTTATCCTTTTAAAATATGTTGCTATAAATCTTTATCATTTTTCTTATTTTAAGTTTTCTTCTCACTCGATGCCTTTCCATAAAAATACTACAATTTAAGTATCAAATCTTACCTTATAAAATCTAGAGGTGAGAACGGTTCGGTTTGGGTCAGTTTTTTCCAAAACCAAAACCGACTTGAAAATTTTGGGTTTTACCAAATCTAAAACCGAAACGGATTGTTTTTGTCGTTCGGTCCCATTTTTTGGTTGTTTCGATTTCTAACTGTTTATACATAACTTAGCCAATTCGCGCCAACAAAATTGTTTTACGCAAAAAAATTTGTTTACTTTTTTTTTCCTTAATCTAAACCTAATAATGTTACTTAAAAAATTACACATAAACACATATAGATGAAAAACACACACACAAGCAAGTCAAACGCACATAGTATGACAATTCTCGAATATATGTTTACATATTGTCAAGTAAACATACGTATACATAACGCACGCAAATAAACATTAAGACAAATATATTCTAAATACACCTTCAAATGAATATGAGTTTGTAAGTTTGATTTATTTAGCTATTTATTCGTATTAGATTATATAAATATTACTCACTCTGTCTCATAATTATTGCCCACTGTTTACTTTTAAAGTCTGTATTTTTCAACTTTAACTTTAAATATTTTTATTTGTGTTATATAATACTTAATAAAAATTATATCAATGGAAAAATATATTTAATACTCAATCCATTCATATATTTTGTATCAAGTATTATATAATACAAATAAAAAGATTAAGGTCAAAGCTGAAAGATAAAGACTTCAAAAGTTAACAGTGGACAATGATTATGAGACAAAGAGAGTATTATATAATAAAATCAGCTCGGTTTGGTAATTCTTCGACAAAAACCGAATCGCAATTTTAGGCTTTTGAAAAGGTAAAAACCGAACCATCGATTTTTAGTTTCGATCATTTTGATTCGGTTTTTTCAGATTTTTGGTTTGGTTTCGGTTTATTCAGTTTTTGTGCTCACCCCTAATAAAATCAATAACTTCAATTTTATATTTAATTCAAATTTTCATAATATATTGAAGTATTGGTCCGACCTTCACCTTTTTCAAAATCCGGTTACGGTTCCTGTTCTAAACCCGTGCTCATCCCTAGTTTAAGTTGATGACTTAAGAAAATTTTCATAAATAAACTAACTATGTTTATATCAATTGTGATCGAAATTAATTCGATCAAATCTTTCAGATCTACGATGGTTGTTTAGGGCATCCACTATAATAAACTTTAAAAAAGTTTTTACTATTAATACAATCAAATTTTAAACATTTTCATATCATAAACCTATTTTTACTACAAGTAATCTATTCTTAAACCTTTTCATATCATAAACCACAATCAACACCTCTAGAAATTGGTATAAACGAAAACAAATTGTTGGTCATAAGATTCGGGTAAAACATGTATATGTTACAAAAATAAGAACAAGTTTTACCAATATCCATTTAACAACTAATAACATCATTCGTACTTTTCAATGCCTATAATTCTTATTAGAAATGAATCAAAGAATTACAAGAGATAGTTGCGTAACACTATCCCGATTGAATGACAAATGAAACTCTCCTAACATGAACAAAACAAGCATGCTAGCTTAGCTTAGTATGTTCTTAGGAGAGGATATATGATCCTATCAACTACGTAGTATAATACATTTGTATCATTTTATGTTTGTTAAGAATCACTAACCATATCTATACAGACTTTATGTTTATATAGAGGGGTAAAGGTGAAGTCACATGTGTGCACTAGGTTATGTGTCAAGCATCTAGTGAAAGAGTACATCTTTTCACATGGTCTTTTATATGTAACTTTACCTGCAATGTACTTTAGTGAATAGTTAATTTAACTATTTACTTTTTTAGCAACCACTTTTGTACTTGTTTGACTTCCATTTTGCTTTTTGTTTTTAGAAAGTTCCTGCCCATATTTCAAGTCTGTCTTCAGAGATAGAGTATTCAGTGACTCTGATGTTGTTTGTAGCTCACGTACTTTACTCACTGATTTCTCATTGACATCGCAGCAACGAGGTAAAGTGTTTCTTCAGTTGGTCTTCGTTGTCCGTGAAGCTTGTTGTTGATTGAGCTTTATACAAGACTCACTAACAGTGAGTTACACATTCACCGAGTCTTAGTGAGTAACACACTCATTGTTTCTTCAGTGATTGAATTTAGCTATTTTATGTTCAAATACTTGTCAGGGACAATTGGGTCAAAATTTTGACCCAAGGCAAACACATATTTGGATGTATTATAAGTAATTCTCGAATAAATGGTGGCCTACAAGAAAATAAAGATCATATTCTAAGTTCGACGACTTACGAAAAGTTTTAAGTAGATAATAGAGGTGTTGGCGACTCAATTTGACCCGACCCGACTTGATTTGACCCGTATAAGTATCACATACTCTTTCCGTTTCAAAATTATTGTCATGAGAGAGAAATCATATATTTTAATAAAAGTAGTGTCATTTTAATTTTCAACCGCTCAAAAAGAATATTCTCCCACTAAATTCTCTAGTTTTTACTTAAAAAGGAAAGTGAACAATTATTTTGAGACATCCCGAAAGGAAATATGGACTATAATTTTGAGACGGATGGAGTATTAGTTTTGTCGGGTTAAGAATCTTCAGTTCTTTGGTTAGATCCTCTTTAGTTCATGTCTTGTTTCTTGTTTTGCTAGCTTTTAGTCACTACACAATGAAATGTCGGACATGAACAATATATTCTTAAAGATTCTCTTATCATAAGTTTTTTTACGTAATAAAGAACAAGAAACAAATAGTTCTACAAACTATATAGAAACATGCATGCATATATGGAAGTCCTTAAGTCTAATTAAGACCACCATGATTTCAAAACATGAAGTTCAAATATCATCAAAATTCAACAAATATAAAGATAACTTCGACAAAACAACAAATTTTATTAATAAAGTTAAAGAAGAATGAAATAAGTGTTGTTTAGACTACTGCTAATCATTTACAGAATCTAGTTGCCTGCCGCCAGTGGTCTTTAATGGACGAATAAATCAAGGCACAAGCATACTATTACCATTCATATGCTTACAAAATGATATAAGTTAAGTTTCAGATAACGGTTTCTAATCATAGATAAGGCCAACACAGAAAGTATCGAACAGCTTACAGCTACATGCATACATCACTTGGTTGTCAGCATTACCTTCTAGAACTGATCCAGACATACGACCTTAGAATATTACCATCTCTTGAACAGAAAAGAATATGCTTCAATGTGAATACAACATGAGTGTCGACAAACAAAAGAATCTGTAAGCTAGATGATTGATACATTAATGGTTCACGGGAAAAAAATGAGTGTTTTCAACTAGGTGTAGTGTGTGTGAGATAGGATTCAAAACCAAAGATCAGATGGAAAAAAATGATGGATCATCAAGCAAACCTGACAGCAGGACGCCACCTGGGTTAATTAAGATGATTACAGAACATGCTGACTGGATAGACATAACTTTAATGGCGTTTGGAACTGGAGGGTGTGTTGCAAATGGATTAAGTATGTCATTAGTCATGTTAGTCCTTAGTCGAATGACCAATGGATATGCATCGTTGTCTTCTATAACCCCTTCTGACATAAATCAAGTTAGTATTATTCATTTTAATTAACATGTTGTTTATGCATCTTATTTTTCATATTACATGACTAATATTGTTGCTTTTGCAGTATGCACTCATGTATATGTATATTGCTGTTGTTGTGGCTTCAGGCGCATTTATACGTACTTTTCATCTTCTTATAGATTTAGTTCCCTAATTCGGAGGGTGTTTTGGATTGCTTATTTTAGTGCTTATATACTTTAATATCAGATAAAAAGTTTAAAAGTATTTGGATAAACTACAAATCCGCTTACTATAAAGTAAATAAGCACTAAAATAAAGCAGGTTGGTATCGGCTTACTGTTTTATTCAGATAAACAATTGCAAAATAAGCAATCCCAAACATCCCCTAATCATCTTCATCTTATATCTGCAATTCTGCGTCTGCTTAAGTAACGCGTTTTGAAATTTAACAGAGGGATTTTGTTGGGGACACACTGCAGAAAGGCAAGCATCACGGATACGCATTAAATATCTAAAAGCTGTTCTACGACAAGAAATCGGGTACTTTGACAAAAGTCTAGAAGCATCCCGCGTAGTCAGAAATATATCAACTGATATATCAATAAACATACAAGGAGTTCTTAGTGAAAAGGTATTTATTTATAACTTCACTACATATTTTACTATCTTTTATGAAATTATATCTAAATTAATTATTTTTTTAACATGGGGACAGATGCCGGATTTCATTGCAAATCTATGCATGTTCGCAACAGCTGAATTAACTGCTGTGTACCTTTGTTGGAGACTAGCTATAGTGGCACTCCCTGCTATGTTTTTGCTGATTATTCCGGGGGTAGTTTATGGAAATCTTTTAGCAAAAAACGAAGAGAAGCTACAGGAAGCTTATGCAGTTGCCGGTGGGATAGCAGAACAGGCATTTTCTTCAATTAAAACAGTTCATTCATATGTTGGAGAGGAAAAGATGGCGAAGAAGTTTTCAAATGCATTGATACCAACACTAAATCTTGGAATTAAACAAGGTTTATTGAAGGGAATGGTTTTCGGTAGTTTTGGAATCATATTTTCTATTTTCGCATTTATGAGTTGGTACGGGAGCATTTTGGTCATTAATAATGGAGCCAAAGGTGGAGATATTCTTAGCGCTGGTTTATGCATTGTCTATGGAGGATTGTAAGTATATTGCACATAATCCTTTAAATACTAATTGTTTCATGAATGGGCCAATTTGGGTTGTGTTAATGAAGAAACTAAACATCATTTTCACTAACCTTTGCAGTGGTCTTGGAGCTTCTTTAATGAACATCAAGCATTTTGCTGAAGCCACGATTTCAGCATCCTTAGTAAATGAGATTATAGACCGTGTACCAAGCATAGACTCAACAAACGAACATGGTACAAAAACATCTATTGTTAAAGGTGCATTGGAGTTCAAAAATATTGACTTTGCATACCCGTCAAGACCAGAAAGCCTAGTTCTAAAAAAATTCAATCTCAAGATAAAGAAAGGTCAAACTATTGGATTGGTTGGTCAAAGTGGATCCGGTAAGTCAACCGTAATCAATCTGCTAGAAAGGTTCTATGATCCGATTGAGGGTGAGATATTACTGGATGGCGTTAACATAAAGTCACTCCAGTTAAAGTGGTTAAGAAGTCAAATGGGCTTAGTAAGCCAGGAACCTATACTATTTGCAACCACAATTAAAGAGAATATCTTGTTTGGGAAAGAAGGTGCTACAAATGACGAAATTATGAGAGCAGCGAAAAAATCAAATGCACACAACTTTATCATGCAACTACCAAACGGGTATGAAACACTGGTAAGCACAACTCGGATATACTATTTCTGCAAGGAATTGGACCAAAGTTAGTTACCTTTGTATGCTAATCATCTACCATATTATCTTCAGGTTGGTGAACTGGGAACACAGATGTCGGGAGGGCAGAAGCAACGGATTTCCATTGCAAGGGCACTGCTAAGGAAACCGAAAATCTTGTTACTGGACGAAGCCACTAGTTCTCTAGACTCGCATTCTGAGAAGGTAGTACAGGAAGCCTTGACTCGAGCCTCAATAGGAAGAACAACAATAGTAATTGCACATGGTTTATCTATAGTCCATGATGCAGATTTAATTGTTGTTATTAAATCAGGGGAAGTAATAGAGTCAGGTTCACATGAAGAACTTATTCGAAACACTAATGGGCCATACTCGATCATGTTGCATGTACAGAAGTCAATGTTTGTGAAGGGTCAATCTTTACCACCATATGAACAAATCAAATCTAGAACCGTACCATATCTAGATACAAAAGAAAAAAGGGAAAACAGAGAGAAGTTAACGAAATCCCGTTTCAAAGAAGTGACAAACCGACAGTCGGATGAGGAATACAACCATCCATCATGGTGGCAACTGATGCAGATGACTACACCCGAATGGAAATCGACTCTAATGGGAACCATTGGTGCTCTTATTAGTGGTTTGGTTCAACCATTGATGGCGTTGTTTCAAGCAGTAATGCTTTCTATATTTTTTCTCAAAGATGAAGATGAAATCAAATCCCAAACAAGAAATGTATGCTACGCCTTCATGTCTGTATCCGTCTCTGCCATCCTTTCCAGTGTCATTCAGCATTACTATTTTGGAATAATGGGAGAGAACTTAACAAAAAAGATACGAGTAGCACTCTTTGAAAAGATCATGGCTTTTGAGATCGAGTGGTTCGATCAAGACGACAATAACACCGGGGCCCTTTGTTCAAGGCTTTCTTCAGATACACTTATGGTAAGGAATCTTGTGGCTGATCGATTGGCATTCTTTGCACAGTCAATCTCAGCCTCTATTTTAGCTATCATTTGGGGGATGTTCTTATCCTGGAGACTTGCTAGTGTAGCTATCACTTTACAACTATTCATCATTGGCAGTTTCTACTTGAAATTAGTTATGACGAGAAACATGTCCAAGAAAGTCTTGATTGCACGAAACAAGAGCAGTGGAATAGCAAGTGAGGCTGTTAGTAATCACAGAATTATCACCGCATATTATTCACAAGATCAGGTTATGAGATTATATCATGCTACACAAAAAGGGCCCAAGAAAGAGAGTAAGAAGCAACCTTTAATATCAGGGATGGCTTTATTTACTCGACAATTTGTAATGACTATGAATATATGCATACTTTATTGGTATGGCGGAAAGCTTCTGTACAAGGGTGAGATCACATACAAGCATTTATTTCAAACATTCTACATTGTGGTAACAGCAGGGATACTAATCGCTGAAGCTGGAAGCATGACTGGAGATATATCTGTCGGAACAAATGCTTTAAGATCGCTATTCAAGGTTCTAAACAGAAGAGGCAAGATGGAAACTGGACCGTTAAAGAATAATGTTCTCAAACCAAAAAAGATAAACGGGCAGATAGAACTAAAAGAGGTGGAGTTTACTTATCTGACAAGACCAACAAAGATGGTTCTTAGAGGTTTGAGCTTAAAGATCGAAGCTGGTGAAGTTGCAGCTCTTGTTGGAACAAGTGGATCTGGGAAATCAACAATTATTGGAATGATTCAGAGATTTTATGACCCGAAAAGGGGGTCTGTGAAAGTGGATGGAGTTGACATTAAGTGCTACAACCTTAAAGCATTACGTTCATTTATTGCTTGGGTTGGTCAGGAGCCGACTCTATTTGCTGGAACAGTTAGGGAAAATATTGCTTATGGGAAAGAGAATGCTACAGAAGCCGAGATAATCCAAGCAGCAAGCCTTGCCAATATCCATGAATTTATAAGGTTCATCTTCTCTTACATTCTTTATGTTAATTATTAGTGGTGGCAATTTCGAACCCATATTCAGGCGTGTTATATTTTAACGGATCAAACGGGTAAAAAAATTGAAAAATATTAGCTAAAAAGGAAACGTGTCAAATAGGTCGGGAGTCACCTAAAAGGTATGTTTAATGCATTAAGCCTCCTATATTATTTTATTCCAAAGTTTAGTATATCATTGAGATAATACTTTTTTCAATCATATTTGGCACGCTAACTATTTATAACAAAAACTATGGACGATACTGTTTTGACCCAACCCATAAAAGATTGCCCATTTTGACCCATTACCATCTAGCCACCTTCTGTAAGTATCTTCTTTCACCCAGGAACTTGGTAAAGGTGATTATTTTATCTGATTTTATGAGCAGTTCCATGAAAGATGGGTATGATACAGTCTGTGGAGAAAGAGGCACGCAATTATCAGGGGGACAGAAGCAAAGGATCGCAATTGCCCGAGCAATTTTGAAAAATCCAGCCATTTTGCTACTGGATGAGGCAACAAGTGCACTCGATGTTAGATCAGAAATCATTGTTCAGGATGCTTTAGAAAAAACTATGGTTGGTAGGACATGTGTCATTATAGCTCATCGATTATCTACTATACAAAGATCAAATAAAATCTTGGTGATTGACAATGGGATTGTTGTTGAAGAGGGTTCCCATGATGATTTACTAGCCAAAAGAGAAAAGAGTGCATACTTTTCGCTGTTCAGTCTCCATCAGCAATCTTACACGAGTAACAAAGAGGACCCAAGCTAAAGATTGCTTCTTATGTCCATTATGGTATTATATGTATAAAAAATTGTCAAAAGCGAAGCTGGAATGAATTATGTTTAAAGCTTTATACGTTGGTTGTATGTGCATTTTCAGAGTGATTATTAGTACCAGTCAAACAATCTGATGATATAAATAATCAGGTTTTTGAAGGTGGGGATAGTTAGATAAATTTACAACCATTCGATAGTTTTCCAGTTTTATTATAGCAACAATAAATATATGCCTCGTTGAGACTCACACAAGTAATTAACGAGAGGGCTAACCTGTATATGCTACCTCGTGAAGTTAACAAGGCAATTGATCAAATCAATGACTCCACGTGCAGATGATTCCATTTCTGCCCGAAGTGGCTAGAGATTTTCCAAGACCACTCCAAGAACAACATAATACCGAAGCGGTGTGTTCTTTGAGAGTGCTTACTATATTACCTTTAGATATCGACCAGACATGAACAGACCCATCGGCTGATCCAGAAGCAACATAATTATCATCTGTGCTAATACATGATCTGCTCCAATTAGATGCAACTCTATTCTCAGTTGCTTGAAACCGCCCACAAACTTCAAGACTTCTTATATCGAATAAATTATGCAAATTATCTCTCCCACTTGTCAGTATCATATTACCATTTGTAGACAGAGATGTAGACGTAACAGCAGAAGAATGTGCAGCAACTTCACTCAGTTGTTTCCCCTTCTGTATATCCCATAACCTGAGGTGCCCGTCTACATGACCCGAGATGATGGTCTGCCCATCTGGACTAAAAGAAATGGTGTTGCAGTTACTTGGGAATATAATAGTGTTGATACAGTATCCTTTATTCAGATCCCATACTTTAATGGTGCGGTCATAAGCTGAACTAACAATGTAACGGTTTGAAGATCTGCTCACATCCACTGCACATACTTTATCTGAATGTCCAGTGAGAGTATGACGAACACGGCCAGAATTTGCATCCCATACAAACAGTTTATTTGAGCTACTTGCTGCAATTACACTTTCGTTATCATATGTAATGGCGAGATCAAGCACTGACCCTAAACAGCCATGGTATGTTTGAGTTAACGACCCAGTGTTTGTGTCCCATACTTTGACTTTCTGGTCCTGTCCCCCACTAATTAATTTTCCGGAACTGTTCTCGAAGATTATTGATGCACAACCACCCTCATGAGCCATGATCCTGTCCTTACATGTTTTGGGTATAAACGATTCTACAAACTTAAGTGCACCTTCTTCGCTTTGACGAACCACACCATCAACTTGCTGCCTAGCGAGCTGCTCCAGACCACTGGCCTTAAGCTTATTAAGCAGATCTTCGTATAAAGCCGTAACCTTGTGAAATAAGAAATAAGTTGTTTGTTATATGGATAGCGAGAGATATCATCAAGAAATTTCCAAAACACTAATAACCAAGAAATTGCAATAATCAAGTCTATACAGATAAAGAATGGCAGACATACGAACAAAAGTACCTCGTTAAGCCGATAATAGGAATTACTTGCAAAGATTTAAATGGCAGACATACGAACAAAAGTACCTCGTTAAGCCGTTCAGAGTCCTCCATTTTCTGTATGTTCCATCTATCAACTAATGCCTTATTTTCAGCCTCGGCATTGTTAGCTTTTGCTCTCATCTCTTCATATTGAACTCTAAGCTCCTTATTCTCGCTTATAAGCAACTCTAAGGCTTTGGTCTTTTCCTCCAAAAGTGCTGTCAAACGAGAACACTCATCCCTGCAGCATAAGCGCAATTCCAGTAACCTAAAAATACCTTACAAAATTTCAGTAAAAGCTTCCTTGACTCGTAAAAGATGAGAACCTTGCTAGAGAAAGCTCGTTTTCAAGACTAGGAATTAAGGCTTCTTTTTCTTGAACTAAAGCCTTTGAAGCTCTGGATTCCGCAACTTCCACGACAAGCTGCTCAGACAATCGAGCTTGAGTTTTATAACATTGCTGAAGTTCTGTTTCAAGCGTTTCTGCCTTGTCCTTCCACTCCGTACCCTTCAAATGACATATACAAACTAATAACCAATTAGTATTTTTAGATTTGAATTTAAATAAGCAGATTATAAGTACTTGCAACAAAACTGACGATGATTATCTTATAGTTTAAGAGTCCTTTTATAAAAGCACATCTAAACAACACGATTATCTAATTATGATTATTCCGTATCACATATAAGTGAACGTCTAACTGCAGATACAAAACATATGAAACATGAAGCTGCGACTTTTATCTACCTGAGAAGCAATCATAACAGGTTTAGAAATAGCAGCAAAAGCAGGAGCATGAGCTCCTTCTTCCGCCATACGACGCTTCCTAAGGGCTCTAATCGCATGCTTTATCGCTTTTATTGCAGTTTCATCATCCTCGTACCTACACAATCAAACCAATCTTTATTATTAGAAAATGAAATGATTTAAATGCTGATCCAAAACCTAAATTTGTACGATATCTTACATCATGATGATTGATAATGATGGATCACCACAGGTCCGTCTTCGTCGTTTATGTTATGATTGTTGTTGAAATCATATGTCTGGTTTCTTTTGATCAAAGCATGTAATTAGAATTCCATCTTTTATGACAAAGAACTATGTTATTGATAACGGATGTAAGTCTGCCAAAACCAAAACTTTTATTCATTTTTTACTAATTCAAAGTTTTTGCTAACAATATTCCTAACTTTTTTTAACCAACAAGAGCCCCAACTCAAATATATAACTTTTGGACGAGGAGCGTTTAATCAGTTAGAATTTATCGACTTGATACTTTCGATCTCAGCTTGACTCAGCTTGCTTTATAGTAATGTAAATACATATCAACAAAGAGTAAAAATGTAAAATGACCCAAGATCGAAAAGGCTTCTAAGCCACAAATGCCAACCCAGATCGAACACACTATCAAACACTTGCAATCTTGGAAATGTTTAGGGATTAAACCACACGAAACTGTACTAAGCTGGTGTTCTGCCAGGCTCAGACCTTATGCCAACCACCAGTAATCCGAGTTGGTTTTGTTATGCATTTGAGGATACATTGAATTCACAAGGTTGATTACAAATTCAAATTCTCATCAACATCAGACTTGTACTGGTACAACAATTTGAACCTCAACCAACAAACTATCGACAAAAAAAAACACACAAATTAAACCCCGCCGCCACTCTCTATTCCCTCTACACTTCCCGGTAATTTTACAATGTTTTTATAACTAGTTACGACTTCTATCAATACAATCCACACTCATACGAGGCCAGTCAGGTTTCATATCCATACTTATTCGCGGTTTTTCAATGTACTCCACACTCCTCCGAGATCTCTCCATATGCTCATAAGGTATTCTAAGTTTTCCAATTTTTTCGTCATTCAGATTAAACGCATGTAGTTCACTGATGTCCAATTCGTGTAGTTCATCAATGTGGTCCAAGTTATCTTTCATGGCTGTGCTTTTTCTTGGAGCTTCAAAACAATCGGTGCTCTTTCTCCTACTACCAGAATGATGGTGACGGTGGTGGGAGGTGGTGGAGGATGATTGGTCCATGCTTTTCCTTGAATTGTTGTTGCTGCTCCGACGTGATGAAGGTGGTTTTTCAATGTTGGAGATGAATTTCTTTAAATGTTTGATGTATTCTGGAAAGAGCTCAAGGTTACAGTGCTTTCCGCCTTTGATCCATAATGGTTCGTATTTTTCTTCACATAGTTCCCAGAGTTGTTTCCCGTGAGAACAGTCTACAACCTCATCAGAAGTTCCCTGCATGATGACGGTCAAAGTCAAACCAAAAATTAAAATGGAATTCATATTCAAATGTTTATATTCTTCACACCATGAGAGACCAAAAATGAGAAACAAAGATGCTTAATTTTATGTGCTAAAAATCAAAATGAGCACTCATGGACAAACTTCAACTTTCTGGTCAAATTTGGACTCCTTGTACAGTTGTACCTAAACCATTGATTTTGACATCTTAACAACCTCTTTGAGGATTTTCTGTTGAGTCCTATATATATATATTTTTTTTATTTTTTTTTTCTGTTGAGTCCTATATTTTTTTTTATATTAAAACTTCGATTCCCTTAGGCGTTCATTTTTTTATTCTGTTTTATCAAGGTCCATATCTTCCAACTATTTTTATCCCAATACTCCACTAGCATTATTAAACTGGATCTTCCTCATTGAGAAAATAATGAAAACCAAAAGGAACCTGATTTATCAGTGATGACAAGAGAAAAGGCAATCAAGATTAGGATCATGATGCTTACATGGATGACGAGAACAGGGCACTTCACGAATTGAATTTTATCAATGTTCTGCACATTGCCAAATCACCAATCATAAGTTCATAAAACAACTTACAGATGATTTATCAGCAAAATGAAATGAAATGAAACTAATAAATACATACCTTATAGATGTCAAACCAATATGTGTGCTTAACAGGATACATGACTCTCAAGCCCGATAATATAGGACTATGCAAAACAACGGCTCTTAATCGAGGTAAACGAGCAGCAAGATTCACAGTGGGCCCACTCCCAACCGATTGACCATAAAGGATGATATCTTCTTGCTTTGTATTGTAACTCTCTTCCAAACACTTATATACAGCTTCAATATCAGCATATGTGTTGTGCTCACTTGGCTGCATTAAAAGCCATTTTAGAGTCATTCCTAGCAAATACTACAATTTATAAGCTTTACACTATTTAAGCATTTGGCACCTTTCCAGACGACTGCCCATATCCAGAGTAATCATACCTGCATAAAAAAGCACAGCAATCTAACTGATAAGCTGAACTTGGAAGTCCATAGAAGCATACAGATCGCAATCACCAAGAAATCATTTGACCAATAGAAGCAAGAAAACATTATTATCAATCAAAATTCCTGAAATATCTTAGAATCAAAGTCAGCCAGATAACTGCCAGTGTCACAAAACCATACGTAAAGACTGTTTCCCCACAAACCTTGGCCAAATTTAATCTCTCCATGCTTAGAAATTAAAAACAAAAAAACAAACAAAAAAAAACCAATAATTTGTGCTAAACTGTCCCAGATTCTACCAGGAGATGTGCATAGTTGGGTTCAAATCATTTAAACCAGAACATGGAAACAGAACCAGACCAGGACCATTATGTAATGTCCACTTCTTGGTCCATGATGTCATGAAAAAATATACACTGTTCTGGTCCATACCCTTTTTTTTCTTTTTCCTAATGAAACTACATCATTTGAGTAATAAATAGGCTCGGTTTGGTGAACTGGTCCTGAAGTGGGTACAAAACCGACACTGTATGGTCCTTTTCTCGATCCTAAAATATTCAGATTTTCAGCATCCCCAAATCTCTATCATCAACAATTTTCAAAAAACATACATGAAACAAAAATGCTCCATCATACGCATTTCAAATTTGACAAAATATAACGCCACCAATATTCTAAACCCTTGATTTACTCCTACAGTTAATTAATCCCACCCCACAAATAAAACGCCAACCTTGTATGTACAATCAATCCCCAAATAACAACACCATTAATATCAAACTCTAGAGGGTGTTTGGAATCGCGTTTCAAAAACATTTGCATTTTTTTAGCGCAACTCGTATAAAAAGGTACCATACTTTAGTCAAATGCAAATTTAAGGTATTCTACTTGTTTTTTCTTAATTAAAGGTGTCGAAATTAAGAATTTGTACCAATTAACGTTTTTTCGACTTTTCAAAAGACTATCAATCATAAAATTAGCTGCAATAACGTTTAAATACCCAAATATGATGGTATGTGACATAAATAAACTAAAATTATGACCGCTGAGATTTGCACAAATTTTCAACTTCGATACCTTTAATTAATTAAGGTAAATACTTCGAATGCCTTAAATTTAGATGTGTCTTAAGTATAGTATTTTTTTATGCAATTTCCCTATTTTCTAAATCTCTTTAATTGCAATTCCAAATTAAAACACAATCCCAAACACCCTTTAATTCCAATTCCACAAAAAACCCAAAAATCACCTCAAATTCACAAAATTTCCCAAATTTCAAATTAGGGCACCAATCAAGTAACTAACCCAATAAGATCAACTTTGAGATAAACACTCAAATCAAAACACAATCCCAAACACCCTTTAATTCCAATTCCACAAAAAACCCAAAAATCACCTCAAATTCACAAAATTTCCCAAATTTCAAATTAGGGCACCAATCAAGTAACTAACCCAATAAGATCAACTTTGAGATAAACACTCAAATCAAAACACAATCCCAAACACCCTTTATTCCCAATTCCACAAAAAACCAAAAATCAACTCAATTAAACAACCAATTTAAAAATTCAATATTAGGGCTAGAATTAAGTAACTAACCCCATAAGATCAACTTTGAGATAGACAATCAAATTAAAACACAATCCCAAACACCCTTTAATCCCCAATTTCAGAAAAAACACAAAATTTACTAAAAATTTCAACAGAAATTACAGCTTCAAAATTAGGGCACCAATTAAAAAGGGTAACAAAATTACCAACCCCATGAGACTAACAAACAATCAAAACACATTTTCAGACACCCTTTAAACCAACTAAAAACAACAACCAATTTAAAAAAACTCAAATTTAGGGCTTGAATTAATCAACTAACCCCACATGATCAACTTTGAGACAACACTCAAATTAAAACACAGTCCCAAACACCCTTTAATCCCAATTACACAAAAAACCAAAAAAAAATCTCCAAAATTTCACAAATTAAAAAAAAAAAAAAAAAAAAAAAAAAAAAAAAAAAACAACAACAACAACAACAACAACAACAACTAGGGCACCAATTGAAAAGGGTAAAAAAAAAACTAACCCCATGAGATTAACTTTGAGATGAATACTAAGATCAATGAAGAGCTCATACATCTGGCCAATATCAGCAGCATTCCCATGTGAATAAAGTATGGTTCTTGTAGCCATTGGATACCTCACGTAAACACATACTATTTTGTTCCCTCTTCGGGTTTTTATTTTTAAGATGTCCACGTTTTCACGGTGTGGGAATCTGTCTAGGAGGATTAGCCCGCTTGCTTTCTCGGTTATGAGTTTGTAGTATGGTGGGTTTGGTGGGAAAAATGCTAGCTTTGCTGCCATTGATGACGTCACTCCGCCCATTATTTTGTGGCCTTGTGGGTCTGTCAATTTGTTTGTGGGGGGAGTATAATTAGGTGGTTTGAGTTTTGTGAATAGGAGTGTGTGTGTGACTCTGTGTGTGTATATAAAACAAGGATAGGGGGTGTTGTGAAAGGAAACAAAGAGGTGACACTCCTTCCATGTAACGTATAACATTAGAGTATTAAATTAATTTTTTTTTTTTGGTAATATAGCACCCTGTATATTTATAGTCCATTTTTTTTTTTGTCGTCCTAAAATAATTGTCCACTTCCATAGATAGATAGAAAATATAGATCAAGTTTATCATATTACCCTCAGTTGAGGTTATTATTACAAACTTTAAAGAAGTTGGAAATTAATTGGTTAAAGATAAAACTGTCTTTGTGCAAAAAGTAAGAAAGATAAAGTTGTAATGATGATGTTTTTCTTAAACTGTGTGTTTTTTGTCTGTGGACAATAATTTTAGGACGGATGTAGTAATAACTTTCACTCAAATTTTTCACTCGCTGACGTGTTAGCGGGTGATTGGCGCTAACACGTCAGCGAGTGGAAGATTTGAGTAAGAGTTTTATGAGGATCATAGACTTTTTCGTCCATAATAGGCGTATTGGATGCTAATTTTAGAGTGTTTTAGAGACTACTAGTTTTAGACCCGTGCATGCACGAGGCTTTGTATTTGATTTTCGTTAGATTAGTTTTGAGTTAATAGATATATATTAATTTAATACTCGTAAATATAAGATAATATAAATTAGATTATACTCATACAAACACGGGGCTTTGGGTTTATTTGGTGTTAGATTAAACATGTGCATGTATCATAGTGAACTCGTCAAAAATATAATACATGAACATTTCATTGTTCATCAGAAACCGTTATAGTCTTAAATCAGAAATCAGTCGTTCAACAAAAAAACAATTAAGAAATGGTTAGACATATTGTTTTTTTCTATTTATGCTTTTATTGTTTTCTTGATTGTGTATTTAACTAATAATTAGAAACACAAGGTCATCCGAAACAAAGAAACCAACTTATTGATAACATTAACCCGCCCATCAGAATCGTTTCCAAATATAAGATGCATGTTATAAAATGTTTTAAAAACTATAATTAAATTCGTCGATATCTTATATATAAATATATTATGTTTTGTGATAAGTTTTAAAATTTGTATGGTATATATCTTTTAAAATTTTAAATGTGACACTTTTTCATCTAAAGAAACTCGTTTGATTTAAAAAAAAATTAAATACAACCCAATTTTAAAATAATAATATACGTAATTACGTAGATATTAAAAAATGGTATACGAACATAAAATAAAGATAGAACCTACAAAATTGGACTTATACATACTTTTTAAACAAACATTATCATGCACATGTGTCAACTTGAACCCGTCATAAATATAATACATAAACAACTCATTGTTCATCAGAGACCATTCTTGTCTGAAATCAGAAACCATACGTTCAACAGAAAATGATTAAGAAATGGATAAGCATATTCAATTTTTGTATTTATACCAATGTTGTTTTCTTAATAGTGTATTTAACTAATAAACGCAAAGCCACCAGAAATAAAGAAATAAACTTATTGATAAAATTAACCATCAGAAATATAATAAAAAGAAAATCGCCCCATCAGCATCACTTCCAAGTATAAGATGCACGTTTTAGAATGTTTTAAAAACCATAGGTATCTTCGTCGATATCTTTTCTATATTTAAATTATGTTATGTGATAAGTTCTATATTTGTATCGTATATATATTTCAAAATTTAACGGTGACATTTTTCCATCTAAATAAACTTATGTGATTTTTTAAATTTTATATCTAACCCATTCTTAGGATAATAATATCTATAATTACGTAGATATTATAAAAAAATTGTTATATGAACATAAACTAAAGGTAAAACATACAAAATTGTATTTGTACTAACTTTCTAAACAAAAATCATCATAAACATGTATCATCCTGAATCCGTCAGAAATATAATACACGAACAACTCATTGTTCATCAGAAACCATTATGGTCTTAAATCAGAAACCAACCGTTCATCAGAAAATGATTAAGAAATGGTTAAACGTATTAATTTTTTATATTTTATACTATTGTTGCTTTCTTGATGGTGTATTTAACTAATAAAATTATTTCGTTAGCAACGCAAAACCATCAGAAACAAGAAACCAAATTATTGTTAATATTAACCAGTCAGAAATATAATAATAAAAAGAAATTCGCCCCATCAGAATCATTTCCAAATATGAGATGCATGTTCTATAATGTTTTAAAAACCATAGTTATTTTCATCGATATTTTTTCTATATTTAAATTATGCTACGTGATAAGTTCTAAATTTGTATGGTATATATCTTTTCAAAATTTGAATGATACATGAACCATAATTTTGTCTTAGGACACGGGTTGCAAAAATTAGTGAATACAAATATGTTAATACTGACATGAAACATTTAATTTTGTCAAATAATCAAACAATTTACAGACCTCATTAGGATGTTAAAAAAATTAGTGAATACAATTATGTTAATACCGACATGAAATATTTAATTGTCAATATCAAATAATCAAACAATTTATAGAGTTCATATATTTTGAAGATTTGATATGTTTCTTACATCACAAAATTTAAATACTTTATAATATTTAAGTAATTTTGGACATTATTATCCTAACAATGGTTAGGTTTACTTTTTTAAAATCACATAAGTTTTTTTTGCCGGAAGATTTGATACAAACATAAATTAAAGGTAAAACCTTCAAAATTGAATTTGTACCTACTTTTTAAACAAACATCAACATGCACATGTATTATATTGATAACGAAAAGAATATGATGTAGCTTGTAGAAAAACACAACAGAAGCATTAGCATACTAATTACAAAAATTAGTGAATACAAATATTTTAATGCTAATACAGTTATAAAACAACCAGTAGCGTTCTATTTGCAGTTTCTATTTAAAAATATTGAGAAGAATGAACTAAACATGCTCATGAGTTGTAAATATAATGCCATCCAAAACTGATTATATACATCATAAACAATAATTATTTATGAGAAACCATGATTCTTTATTAAAAATTCTTTATGAAAAATCATAAATTGACTGAATTTCTTTTCATATATTCGACACATATATTTTTTCACTAAAAGACAATAATCGTATAAGAAACAAATAATTTTGAGTTAGTATAATAAATACAATTAATACCATCGTGATACTAATAATCAATCAAAAAAAAAAATACCAGAAGTAACTAAACAATCGATCTGCACTCCAAAACCCTAGTTTATAATTTGAATAAATCATTAGCAGCTTCCACAGTCTCAGACTCATCCTCATGCTCATCCTAAACACTATAAATACACATATACAATTAACAATAATAACAAAAGAACAATGACATGATTCATTTAGAACAAATAACATAGTTCATTCCAAAGTATGCATGAGATTGTTACAACACTATACAAATTAAGAAAACAAAATTAATAATACTAATATAAAATATATAGTATTATTAGTAGCTTACCTTTGTTTGAACCATAGACTTATTTTTTGGATCCATAAAATTGATATCAATTTTGTGAACTAAGCCGTCAATAACATCTACAAAAAGCACAACAGAGGTAAGCAAAACCAAACACATATTATAACACAATAAATAATTTTAGTATTAAACTTCGTAACAGAAACTAAGTTTGTGTCAATCATAGAAGTCAAGAAACATTGCACCCCTTTCATATTTTCTTCCGCCAAACCTTCATTAAAAAACAATTAGCTATTAAAAGATAGAATAAAAGTCAGATTATAAATATCCTCAAACACCTTATAATACTATAAGTTCAAATAGATAAAATACACAATTATGATAAACGCAACAGAGACAGAATATGAAACTCAGTGTGTGGCCCATTTAAATCGACCTAAATGTATATGAAAGAATGGGTATTTATAAGATGAAATTAGGGTTTATATCAAATTTAAATTTGGAAAATATATGCTCAAAAAAATATATCATAAAAGTTTAGTAGTTATCACGAAATTATTTTTAGGATAATATACGGTTTTAGTTTTTCCTTAATAAATTTACACGTTTTATCATAATTTTAGTTTTTAGCATGCAAGTTTTATCAGACTCTAACTTTTTGCACGGAATTTCTATAAATCACTCCCTCTTTTACGAAGTTTTTTTCTTCTCGTTTTCGACACATCTATGTTTGGGGAGCTTTTGAAAAAACTTTTAAATTGGCCATATTTTTTCTCAATTAAAAATCCAATTAACCAATAAGAGGGCTCAATTGCAAAATCGAGATCTCTCATTGGTTAATTGAATATTTCGATTTGACCTAAAGTGAGTTCTCTTATTATATAAAAGATTTGTGCATTGTGATAGTGAATATCTTTTAAATGATAGGTTTTCTTGACGAATAATGTTTTTTTATTATTTATTTATGGCGACAATAAGTTTAATAATAACAAAAAAAATTTGCAGGTATGGTAAACTATTAAAATTTTAAGGTTGTTGATGATCTTATTTATGATCACTTTCAACTCTTTTTTTTTTTTATTTTGAATGTTCGAACATAAGATATATGAACTTGTTACCTTTTTGTGAATCATAAGTTTGTACTATTTGCAAAAAAATTGTATTATTTAAGACATTTATGAAATGTGTTAAAAAAAATTAAAAGATTGTTAAACAGGTTGTTTGGTTTCTACATTATGTTTTATTAATGATATTTTTTTATTAAGGGATTGTTTTAAAAATTACATAACTACGAGTTTTGACCAGTCAATGTACGTAGGTATTGATATATAAAATGATTGTACATATAGCTTAATTAGTTGTATTTGCTCAAAATCAATATATGTAAATCTTAACAATTTGGAAGAGAGATGGTATTTTGTGCTTTATATGTAGTTAGATTAGATGAGATGGGATTTTAGTGGCTCGTAATAATATTTGATCGATTAAAAGTGTAATTAGACGAGATTTGCATTTTGAAAGTAGACACTTATTATAGAATGAAGGGAGTAAAGTTTTTGATTAGTTAAACTGGTTGAGGCGGTGATCATGTTCATTATCATTAAATTAGCATCAAATCAGTTTATTTTATCATTAAACATGTGTAATAAGACATGCAATTTTACCACATAAACATTACCTTTAACACTAATATGCTCCACAATACATCACACACACAAAAACAAAAATGAAAAAGTAGGTGGTGCAGAGGACTAATATGTTCAAGAACTCGGTTGATATCGTGGTGACGGTGATATGAGGGTTGTGTTTTAGTGCATAACACGTAATTGGGAGACGACGCACTGTCCAACCCCTTGTTAAGCTCAATCTTGTCTTATTTTTATTATAATTACAAATATACTTAAATGATGCACAAAGCGACGTCGTTTTGGGCTCAAAAAACACACACGATACTATTGTATCTACAGTGGTTAGCTACAGCTGAATAGTGTTTACTCATATAACAAAGAAAACTTCGTCATTTTAGTACACACGACTAGAATTTCCCTGCAACAGTTACTCCGCCTTTTATCCTCACCTCACTAGAAATTTCCACTCCTCTCATTATTCTTCTTAATTTTCCTCTTCACCCTCATAGAAAATTCCACACCCTAATTTAGTAGATTTATTCAAGAAGAAATTCATCTTCCACAAATCCACATCTGTAGAATCATCTGTATCTCTGTCTAAACTTGAAGCTTGATGCTGTTTTTTGTATTAAAGTATTGATTTTCATCATCATGAAAAGTCAAAAGTTGTTTCAGTTGGTGTTATTGAAATAGAAACACACTCAATCAAGCGGTTATGCAAAATTAAAGATGTCGAAGGTTAGTGTTACAAAAGAAAACCGCATATTATAATTCTTTTGCAAGTATATGATTTTGCTTAAATGGGTAAGTGATTTAGCTGTGTGGAAGATGTAAAGGGAAAGAGGCCAGCGGCAGGTGGGAACAAGTTTTGGAAGAGTATTATTTTGGCCTTCAAGACTCCCAAAAGTGATTGTTGGAGGTGTAGAAAACTAGAAGGGGGTTGAATAGTTTACCGATTAAAAAACTTCATTTTACTTTTAGATTGACTTATGTCAATCTAGTTTGAACTTGTTAGATATTGATAGTTAGATAAATATAAAGTCTAAACTACGAGATAGAGATAGAGTGACAAAACCACAACATAAGTATTTATAGTGGTTCAGCTACAAGGTCACCTTCCTTGTCATACTCCACTTCATGAGTACCCAACTTGAGAGTTTGTAATCACTACACAACACAATCTTCTTTTCTTGGCGGAGAAGCATTCACAACGTTGCTTACACTTTATCTGGTACAAAGCTAAATACCGAGTTTTTCAGACAATATAAAACCAAACCTTCGTCTCCTGCACTTTATCCGATACAAGGCTAGTTACCGGGTTCTTCACACAAGGTAGAACCAAACCTTACATGACGTCGCCAACACTTTATCTTGGTACAAGGCTAAATACCAAGTTCTTTTATAATGGAGGAACTAATTCGAGCACCAATAGCTAACACAACACACCTATAACATACTTGAAAAGAACCAACAATAAGAGACACTTATGTGATCTTGTGATGATGATGAAGTCTAGCAACCCATGTCTTTGAACTTGCAAGTCGTCTAAGCTAAACGTCGTGATTTTGCCTTTAAGAGGAACCTAAAGAATCACTACAAGAAAAAATACATAGAGGATCCTTGGATCTGAGGTTAGAGAAGTTAGAATATAGAGAGAAGATATATCTAGATTGGGTATCTTATAAGGAAGAAATGGTTCACTATTTATAGGCATTTCTGGTCACTGTTCACCCGGATCCCTTCCCAAAGGGATCCGGCTAGTGTATTCCAAGGGATCCGGCTATCTGGTAGTACCAGTTCGGATTTTAGGTTAAAATTACGGGGTTTGGATTATGGGTTAAGGTCCATGGGTCATGTGATGTCATGCATGATGTCAAAGACATCTTGGGTCATGTGTTATGGACTTTGGGTCATGGATCATGGACTTTGGGTAATGGGTCATAGATATTACCCATTTTTTATGTCATGCAATGGGTTATGGGTTTTGGGCATGGGTTTTGGGTTTATGAATAGTCCAAGCTTTTATATTACTTTTAACTAGTATGTATTTTCACAACCAAATTTCTTTAAGTGTTTTATAAAAATGGTTTTTGTAAACTATTTAACTAGACATGTTTAAAAGTTTATTTGTTTAGTGAACTGAGTTAGTAAACTATTGGCTCAAAACATTACGTATTTTATATATTTCGTTAAAATGATTTTACGTTTGTTATCGACAAAACATAAGAAGATTGTAAAATGTAAATAAATATTTTTACGGTTTATTTGTAGGGGAAATGATCCCTGCTGCTAGCAGCAGCTTACCTACCTGCTGCAAGCCCATTTTTCCGCCCTTCATCGAGTTTCTCCACTGAGGGGATTGAGCCGAGCCACTACTGGAGTAGCTGGTTTGGAGCGGGAATGAAGAAAGGGAGTTTGGGACTGCTGCAAGTGCTTTTTTAGCCTTTTTTTTTTTTTTTTTTTTTTTTATGTTTTGCCCATTCGTTCCAACAATTTCTCCATCTTCTTCAATGGCTGGTAAGTTCCCAAACTCCCTTTCTTCATTCCCGCTCCAAACCAACAACTCCAGTAGTGGCTCGGCTCAATCCCCTCAGTGGAAAAACTCGATGAAGGGCGGAAAAATGGGCTTGCAGCAGGTAAGTAAGCTGCTGCTAGCAACAGGGATCATTTCCCCTTATTTGTATTAACAATCTCCCTCTTTTTGTTGATGACAAAACATAAAATTATTGTAAGTAAAACGATAAAATTCGTAAAGTTTGAATTTGAGTTTTTACTATTTTCTTTCCTTTTTTATCGAAACAAAAAGAGCGTCGAAACGAAACTATCCCGAATGCAAGTTTTAAAAGGAGATAAGAGAAGAAAAGATGTATAAGGATATAAAGAAATTAAAGAGATGCATATTTGCTCCCCTTTGACGATTGCTTCCCTTGGTGAGGGCATCAAGTATTTGGGAAGGCTAAGACGGGAGCATTTCAAAAAGGTGTAATGATTATGCTTTGACAAAAGCTCCCTCTTATTGAGGGCGTCAAATACTCCAAGTGTGTTTTGAAAATCTACAAAACAAATGTTAGAATGCAGGTATATAGTATGACTTTTGCAGTAAATGAGCTGATGTAATGCTTTGTCTATTTTCTGAGTGCCCGGATCCGCCAGATCCTTTTCAGAAGAGATCCGCCGGGTAGAAAGCAAGGAATCCGGGTACATGCAACTTGGTGTAAAAGAGACCGATTACACTACCAAACACATGCTCCACTTAAAACAAATATACTTCATAAAAACAATTTAATAAACACGCACTCACACAAAACACTTACACACAACAAAAACAAGACTCAGTCAAGCATACGACCGAATATTGCATTTATTGGACATAACCACGACCATGACCGAATGAACGCAATGAGTGATTGAGTGCATGACCAAAGAGTGACCGAACGAATGACCATGCCATTTGTGTAACATATGTCAAAATCTCTCTCTTGCATGGCCATTTCTTTTTTCCACTATCACATTGTTTTTACGACATCATCACTGAAAATCATTAACTTGTCTAAAATGCCGAAAACTATTCCTCGATCACTTTATGCAAGTAACATTAGGGTAGGCAGATGTATAGTTTCCTGAAATGATAATGTATAGTTTTATTTTACTTTTTGTTAGGGAAATATTATTTTGACATGGACATGGTCTCTTATTTTTTTTTGTGTGATTAACTTGTCTTTTTACTCATTTGATATTTTAAACTAGGATAACGAGATTAATAATAGAGAAATGGACTAGTTTTTTGCTTAAAAGATATTTTATTAAACACAAAAAGTATTAATATGAAGTTGCCCATTTGTAATCTAACACGGATACGTGATTCGTGGGTCATTATAATGTATATTAATTTCTCACTGTAATCAAGTTGTATTGATAACTTGACTCATACTCGTGAGCTTTGCGTTTTCGTACTTCAATGAATAGAATCCACGTCTTTTTATATTTAAGAGTTCAAAATATATCATAAACTTGGAGAGATATGGTGTAAATCCAAAGGCCAGTTGTATTTTTATAAATTTATAATTGGATATTGTGGGGATGTAGTTATTTTAATAAGGTTAAATTTAGTGGATTTATAGAAAGTGACGGGACATGTGTGTGTCCCCCGTTTGCTTTTTTACGGGAACACGTTTCGCTGTGTTTCTTGCTTCATTTCTTCTCCTTTTGTCTTTTACGTCATTTTCTTTTCTTTATTCGTCTTACGCTTTCCAAAATGACAATGTGCATAATCCATCATGTTAAGTAACCGCATGCATAGCTTTTGCATGGACGATTTGAACAAAGGTTTTGTGACATGGTCCTAAGATCATCCGTAACATCTGCACTTGGTCACCTTCGATCACACTTGGTCATCTCTTTTACACCCCCAATTGAAGGACACGTCCTCAAAGGAGTTTAGGTAAGACTCGGTCGACTACACGACCAAGCCCTTCCCTCTTTGTTGTGTGTGAGTGTGTGTTTATTAAATTGTTTTTGTGCGATATATTTTTGTTTAAATTAACAATGTGCATAATCCAAAATGACAACTAAAATTAACAATGTGCATAATCCATCATGTTAAGTAACTGCATGCATAGCTTTTGAATGGACTATTTGAACAAGGTTTTGTGATACGGGCATAATACTTTTTTGGTAAAGACCTAATAAATGAATGATCAAGAAGCTAGCTAACATAGCTTAGGCATCAAGTAATTCCCAATCTAATGGGAACGCTAGATTAAGCATATAACTAAATTCACATCACTCGTTTACAACTTATGCCTATCAGTTTTAAACCTAACTTATGTCAGAAATTTCAGTTTGATCCTAGTTGTCTCTAGGTTTTGTAAAAAATAACTTCACGAAAAAGGGACGCGTTCAGTTTTGTTTTTTTTATTACGAGGTATTTGACAGAAACCGACAAGATGAGTGGATCCAAAACTTTGGCATGGGTGATTAAAAAAGTGGTTAGATTAGATTAGAGTAAAGTGTAGTTATTTAAGGAAAGAATTAAAAAAGGTGAGAGTTGAGAGCCGAGGCAAGCAAGGGACAATTGCAATGGTACGTGTGTGCGGGTTTTTTTGGGGGAATGGGAAAGCTGGCTGACTGACAAAAGCATGAGCCACGTGAAAACTCCACTTCCAATAATTCTTTCAACTTTCTATATTTATGATCCTCAAACATTTCAAACCCACACACACGTAGAGTGTGACAAGTAATTACTCCCTCCGTCTCGAAATAATTGTCCATATTTCCTTTTTTGGGTGTCTCAAAATAATTGTCCACCTTCTATTTTAGGTAATAAAAAGAGAATTTAGTGGAGGAATATTCTATTTGAGTGGTTGAAATTTGTAAGGGTCCCACTTTTATTAAACTATGTGCTTCTTGTCTGGTGACAATAATTTTGAGACGGAGGGAGTATCTTTTTCTTTTCTAATCATGTTTTTTAAACTTTTTGTCTATATTACGACATTTGAGTTTACTATCACACGGTCATAAACTAGGTTAACCTTTTCTTCTAGAGTCTCTTCTCTTTTTCTCTACAGAAGTTGATGTGAAATAAGAATTTAACTTGAAATTTGTTATATTTAGTCATGATAATTAAAAATGTAGTTACTGCTAAAACACCTTTGCAAAATTAAGTGATTTTTTTAAGTGAATGACGAATATATACCCACTGTTCTAAAAGGCTCGCAAAGGCTCCGCAAAGGCCTCGCAAAGGCGTGAGGCTTGGTCATGCCGCCACGCCATTCCGCCACGCCGCCTTATGGCACATGTTTTTGTAAACTCGATATATATGAATTATGATATAAATATATAAATATTTTCATACTTTGTGACGCCTTATGCTACGCCTTATAAACGCAAAAGCTTCGCCTTAGCCGCAAAGGCGTGAGGCTCGGCTATGCCGCCATGCCACGCCTTACGCTATTTATAACCTTGTATAAACCACTCCAAAAATAATATTTACAAAACAAGCACCATAAAGAGGAGATAGACATAATATCCCAAACATCCTTTAAGAGCTAACAACAACAATTAACAAAAGTACATACAGTCTTCAAATATACATAAACAAGGATGCTGAACCAATCTCCATACAAAGCCATATACTCAAATATAGGGATCAGCACGATACCAGAATGATACCGCACTCATATCAATACCAATTTTTTCTCGAGCATGAAAATGGGTACCGGTACCGTATCGGACAGGATTCGGGCACCCGATCCGGTAGCGGTACTCGGTACCGGGAAATCGGTACCTATACGGTTCTTCCCGTTTTTTGTTAAACCAAAAAGGAAATGAAGAAAATGCAACAAAAAATAGGAAAAACATGCATTTTCAAGTGATTTCAAACCACGACGTCTCACAAAACGCAAATAAATACATCACCAAGATATTCGTAACATATAAACGTTCCAAAACTTATAAAATAGGTTCGGGTTTAATTTTTGTTAGCGGTTATGAAGGATCTATAGTTGCCACAATAAGTTTTTTTGAACGTGTGGTTTCTTTCCATAGGTTTTACATGACTATTGTTTGACATGGAACGAGCAAAATGGGTGTTTGGATAAGTTATTTAATATGACTACTAAATTTTCAGGATTTTTTCGGTACTTCCCGCTTTGATACCGGTACTGTATTAGTGGTACAATTTTTTTAGGCTCAATTCATGGTACCGGTACCGTATCATGTATTGGGTGTAACACCCCCAATTTTCGTGATACGCAGTAAAATTCAAATTGGGTGTTACTTCATGGCACAACATTCATAACAATAGAAAACGAACTCTAATGGAGTCGTTTTAAAAGATTTATCATTCGATTTATATAAATATCAGAGTGTACAAAAATGAGGTCCCAAATGGTTCCAAGTTTACAAAATACATTAAATTTGTTTTCGAATGATAATAAAATTTATAGCCTTCTTGATCTAGTCCTCGCTCTTCCGTGCCAGCTTCCGACATTATGGACCTGAAATACATGCTTAAAACTGTCAACACAAAGGTTGAGTGAATTCATAGAGTTTAGGAAATCAGTTGAACACATAATGTTTGTGTGGGTTACGTTGTTATACACCCATAATGTTGAAAACAAAACAGATATTATTGCACTAAGCTCATGATGAAACCAAATTATGCTGGGTGCCACTACCCAAAGTTATGTTTGGTGCCTCTTCCCAAAGATATACTGGGTGCCTATTCCCAAAGATATGATGGGTGCCTATACCTAAAGATATGCTGGGTGCCTATTCCCAAAGATATGTTGGGTGCCTCTTCCCAAAGATATGCAGCTATTTCTACGTAAGTAAATTAACTACCAGTTTCTAACTTAGGCAATAATAATATCAGGAGAACAGCAAACAATTTCAAAGCAATGTGTTCGGTTTAAAATAAAGCATGTATCTCCCCCCAAGGGTTTGTAAAACAATTAAGTAATAGAAAGTGGGGCTATGAACTCACCGTAGTGTAAATGATATCAAATGTAAAATGAGAATGATGGATATGCCGTGAAAACTTCTACGAGCAACCTAAAATAGAATGTTGCGACTTAGGTTTGGAATAATGTTTAGGAAAACATAAACCATCCTATATACGTCTCTATGTTGATCATGATGTAGTACATAGCAGTTGTGTGTGTATTTTATAGAAATGGTCTAGTTGTAAAAACGTGTTTAGTTTATATATATCGTACTACCTTTCGGGCCATCACAATTCAGAGGTCATGTAGTAAACGTTCGAGGAGCTAGGACACTTTAAATCATAAATACAACAACTCGTCGATACATTTTACTCAAATGAAACCCCTCACATGAAGCTCCCTAGTTTTGTAGCACTTAGTAGATAAAACATAGATTTTGAATGAAGATTGTTATATCATAAAGTTTATCATGTTTTTAGTAAATATCTCGTCATTTCATAAATATGATCACCTTAGTTAACGGTCTTGGGTAAATAAGCCTTGAGGCTTTAGCCATGGCCTTGCCGTGACTTTGGTCTTGACTACCATGGTCTTGAGACTCAGACTTGACCTTAGCCGTAGCCGTGGTCTTGGCTTATGGCCATTAGGCCTCTTGGTTTGCTTTTAGTTGTGACAAAAGTATAGTTATGAGACCATATAAAAGGGCAGTTTCTGTTTTTGAAAGATAGTGGCCTGTTTATGCGTTTTCAAGGTCCAAACTTCCTAACTGTTGAAGGAAAACGTAGTTCCGGACAACTTTTGTGTTTTAACTTTTTGATGATTCGGACCAGAAGTACCACTTTTAGCACGACCAGACCCTTAACAGCAAGCTATTTGGCAGTTTCGGCGTTTTGGTTTTGCTAACTTCTTTTGACTATAACTTTTGACTCGTTTGTCCGTTTCGGGTGATTCAAGTTGCTATGTTTACCTTTTTATCTTGTCTACCATATTATGTAAGTTAAAAATTCCATATGTAACTGTTTTTAATGGTTTCAAACGTATAGAATATGACTATTTTACTAGTTTGTTACTTTTACGACAATATGTGAATTAAAGCATGTGATTGAGTATATGTACATCATGAATCAATATAGTAACTATATATATAGCATGAAATAGTTAAGATTATGAATAATAAATATGAGATGATGGTGGTGATTAGTTGCTTACAACTTTTGGCTTTCAATAAGAAAGGAGTAACTTAGTAAGGATAGGACTTTGATTGATCACTTAAGACTTCAGATTGAGCTAGCTTTCCACACCTTGGCACCCTTGAAATATTGAAGAGTTGGTGATGAAGTACTAAGTGACTTGAGTGGATATAAACTCAAGAAGATCACTTAAACTTGCTAGAGATTTGATGTAGTAACTTACTACTTGAAACTTCTTTGCATAAACTTGGAGTTTATAGATCAAATGATGGAAGATATGTATGATTTGTGATATGAACGACCCAAAACAGAATATGAGGGTTCTTAGGATGCATTTCACTTGCTATTTATAGGAGGGTAAGTTTGGTTAACCATATATTGGGTTAAATATTAACCATGGTTAAGTTAGGACACATGTAATGATCTAAATGAACCATGGTTAGGATGATGCCACCAAAATGATGACTCCCCCCCTAAATCGGTCACATAGAGATAAGATGACTTAGGTGGATAGTTTTGGTATTATCTTGAGTTTAGAGCATGATTTGGTTCCGTTAAATGCCAACCGTAAGTTGTTAAGCCATAAAACGTAAAACCGGGTATCGTAAAAATACGAAACTTGTAGGAATGATGAGACTCATCATTATACTCCATCTAAAAATATAAAATGGGTGATAAGTCTCATTGGGTGCAAAAACGCTACTTAAAGCTGGAAATACGGGTCAAAAACGCGTAATTCGCAGTTTATCAGAAAAGAACAAAATTTCAGGGAAACGACCGTGAATTTATTTAGAGTAGACTAAAATTAGTATAAAAGTGATATGAGATGTCAAAATATGGTTTTCGTCATATGCGGGATAACTTTACAGTTATACGTGAAGTCTAAAAGTTACGCAATTTAAGCAAAAATGTAGAACGTACAAGGTTAATTTCTTTATGGTCAAAGGAGGAGGGAAATATGTTTAACTTTTCCAAAAATTTAAAAGTGTCAAAAATCTATTAGAAACACAGTGCAGGAATCGTTAAGTCTGGATGTAAGTAGAATTGTTTAAAACGTAAGTTTAGTTTCGTACGGCGCAGGGTTTATTTGGTAACATTAAAATTAAATCTTAAAAATTCTCAAATTAATTATGAGTGATCTAAAAATTTATCTGATGTGAGGAAAATTGACAGAGTTGATTTTCGTTATGCGCGTGATGACTAAATAGTGTTCCGACCAAAATGAAACTTTATAACGATGTTTTCTTAATAACTTTTGCGAAGATGATCTAACGATTGTCGAACTCTCAGGATATTACTAAAATAATTTATCTTACGAGAATGTGAAATAAAAATTTTACGGATGAATAGTGAAAGTAAATAGTAAATATGAATAGTAAAAGTGAATAGTAAATTCTCGAAAATGAAAAGTAACGCGAAAAATGCGCGTTGTTACAGTCTCACCACCTTAATGGGAATTCCGTTCGGGAATTCAGTGTGTGTTATCAGATGTTGAATTGTCTAGGAAGATGTGGGTGTATGCGCCGAATCCTAATATTTTTTTTTTGCGTTCTTAAGTTTCTGGTCATAGAATGTGTTATGTACCATCATAAGTTTTTGGTCGTGGCTTAAGTTGGTAATCTAAAGGGTTTTGTTAAAATCTTATAGAGTCCAATATACCTCAAGTTTGGCTTTTCCCTTTTCTAAAACTGAATCATATCTTATTGTGTTGAGGTTTTCAACAAAACCTTAATTTCTAACATGGAGTTTTTGTTAAATTTTAACGCCTTATAATTTTTTGTTAATACAAATAAGCCGTAAAAACGTTTATTTATATTTTACGATCTTCTAATATTTTGTCGATAACAAACGTAAAATCATTTTAACGAAACAAATAAAATACGTAAATGGTTTTAACTAATAGTTTCTAACATATTCACATTTTCACATAAAACACTAAAACAAGTATAAGTGATTTTATGATTTAATATTACATATGTACAACAACTAGTGTTTACATATTTGGGTAAAGAGCTTTGATACATGGGCCTAACTAAAGAGGCCTAAAAGGAGACCTAATGCATAAATGAATTGTACAGTACTGTTACTGTACAATTCATTTATGCATTAGGTCTTCTTTTAGGCCTCTTTAGTTAGGTCCATTTATCATTTTCCTTGGGTAAAATATACACATAACTAGTATGTAGTATATTGGGTAATATAAATGGGTAGAAACTTAAGTATCATAACCCATTGGGCAAATACATTGAATGTGGTTGGGTACAACCCAAAGCCCATGACCCATGGAGCTTGACCCATAACCCATTGCATGACATCATGCTTATATCATATATGGATAATATCCATAACCCATGGTATTGACCCATACCCAATGTCTAGATACATTGAACCCTTGGTGAGCACTCAAGAGAATGTCTAGATACATTGAACCCTTGGTGAGCACTCAAGAGATACATTGTATCTAGATAAAGACCCATGGATCAACCCATAACCAATGACCCATAACCAAAAATACCCATGGGCAAAGAGGAGCGTTCCACGGATCCCTGGCTTTGTGCTAGTCGGATCCCAAGTGGAAGGGATCCGTGGGATCCGGGGAACAGTAGAGAATTTTCTCTATAAATAGAGAGCCATTTCTTCCTTTCTACTCATCACTTCACATACATACTTCCCAAGTATTATAACCCTCTAACCTCATATCCAAGTGATCTATGTAGTTTGTCTTTTGTTTTTGTGTGATCTTCTAGGTTCCTCTTAAAGTCGAGATCACCACTTCTTGAAGACGAGCAAGCTCAAGTCCATGAGTTGCCAAGCTTCGTCATCATCAAGACAACTAAGGTTCTCTTGTTGATAGTTCTTTCTTCCTTCGTAGATGTTGGGTCGAGGGCATTAGTGAAGGATGCCGAAAGTGTCAAGCCGAAAGCATTAGTGAAAGGTGCTTATCGTTCGTGTCAAAAGCATTAGTGAAAAATGCTAAAGGTGTCAAGACGAAGGCATTAGTGAAGGGTGCCAAGCGTTGTGTCAAAGGCATTAGAGAAGGATGCCTAAGAACCAAATCAAGTGGCATTTGGGAAGAGTGCCTAAGTCATATAATCAATGAGGTGCATCGTTATACATATAAGTATTTGTTTATTTCCTAGGATGGTGATATCCTTGATGGTGTTGTAACAAGGAGTAGATCTCCTTGAGATTATGTGTTGTGTTGTGAAGGGTAGTAGTTCCTCCATAGTAATGGAACTAAGTGCTTAGCCTAGTACCTAATAAAGGGTAGGCGACGTTGTAATAGGATTAGTTCTCCTTGGTGTGAAAGAACTCGGTGGTTAGCCTAGCACCGTATAAAGGGTAGGCGACGTTGTGTTAGATGTGGTTCGCCTTGGTGTGAAGGAACTCGGTATTTAGCTTTGTACCGGAAAAAGGTTAAGCGACGTTGTGAAGGCTTCTCCGCCATAAGGAGTTGGTGTAGTGTTTACCAACTCTCGAGTAGGTGACTCGGGGAGTGGAGTAGGGCAAGGAAGGTGTCCTTGTAGCCGAACCACTATAAATACTTGTGTCGTGGTGATGTGCTTCTTATTCTTTATCTTTCATTACACGTTTATATATCTATCTATCAACGTCCAACATAAACAACCAAATAGATTGACATAAGTCGATCTAAATATTTAAAAGGAAGTTTTAAATTGGTAAAACTATTCAACCCCCCCTCCCCTTCTAGTTTTCTACAATTGGCATCAGAGCCAGGTTACCAAGTTTTTTTTTGTATATTGTACTTTGAAAACTTGATACGATCCGTGTATGTTTGAAAACTACAAAGAAGGGAATTTCTTAAAACAAAAAGTCATGTTTTTAGAAATCATCATATGTTGGATAGTGATAGATCATTCTAACATTTTCCTTTGAGAAGTCTTCATACTAGGATTTGGGTATCTTAGAAGATCATGAAGTATTTCGCGTCTATGGTTTCTAAAACCATAAAAAGGGAATATAGCAAAGGATTGGGGTATCCTAGAAGATCATGAAGTATTTCGCGTCTATGGTTTCTAAAACCATAAAAAGGGGATATAGCAAAGGTATGTTTTCTTAGTTACATTTTTTTTTTCAAAAACGTGCTAAATTGCTTGTGGACAAAATGGTGATATATGCTTCTATCTTATAATAAGCATAATATGAAAAGTGTTTTAGTGATTTTTTTTTAAAGTTTTGTTGTTAGATATCTTGTTAATCAAGCTTGAATAAAGGTAAAAATGGGTAATATAACTTCACTAAAAAGTCTACAAAGACTAAACCTTTTCGTCGGGTCAAAACGTACATTTTTGTAATTCTGTGTCAGATCCGCGGATCCCTCAGGTTACACTGGACGGATCCCTCAAGCAAGGGATCCGTGGTACAGAAGACAGTTTTTGTCTGAATTTCAAAAATTCATAACTTTTTAACCGTAAGTCGTTAGAAGTCGTGCCACCTATCGTTTTAAAGGTATTTGAGTCTAATTTTATTTAAAAATGATTTCATAAACTGATTCAAAACAATAATTTACAGAATCATTGATTTATAATAGAAAGTCATTTTTCGGTCATAACTTTTGCACAAACTTTTGATCTAATTGGAGACGGATGTTTTCGCTTTTGAATAACAATGTGTCCTCTATTGAAATTAAGGTTTTGATTATATTTATAAATATAAAAGAAACTAATCAAGCTTGGTATACATGTTTATATTTAACACAAAACGATGAAAAGAACTTTCGTATGCTATGCTAAATGATAAATTGTCTTCTTTGCATTACTTGATTATTTGTTTATCTCAAATAGCTTTTGTGCTTGTTTGATTGAATAGCATATGTGGTTTCCTTACCTTGCTATTCATTCTCTTGTTTGTCGATTTAGTAATATTCTACTAATCAATGTGCTATTTGAAGGAGTGTTTTGGGATAACATCTAGTTGTGTAAAAAATGTTAGTTTAGATATTCAGATAAGTCATATAGGTTGAAAAAATATTTAAAACATATAACACACTAAATGGATTTTTGATTGAGTTTGTCATATGTGCTTATATGATTTCCTTTGTTCTTGCATCATTTTCTAAAAACAACAAGAATGTACATCGGATCATAACCTACACTTGTGTTGATGATGTACTCTCCCATTTTCCTTTTCATGATCGCTCTCCAAGCTTCATAGTAGGATTGACAACTTGATTATTTCATCCGATATACTCAAGTAAATTATTTTGCAACGCAAATATAATTGTTCATATCCGAAAGTCCAAACTCAAAGCTTTCCAACAACATATGTTGAACTAGCTCATCCAACCATTTTTTGTTGTTTACCATATGGACAACTTTTAAACTTATTTTTAACATGACGCCTTCGTCACCTTAGTTGTCTCAAGTATAATATTAAACGAAGCAAAGTATCATCATTGTTACTCTTCGATAGGCCATTGTAGGAATATAAATTTTCCTAACTTGAGAATGAATACTGGAGAACTTATTGCACTAGAAACTCAATTTGACCTAACGGTTGAATTGCTTCCTTGATAGAAGTTGGGTATGTGGAATCACCCGTAAAAATGGTCGTGTTTAGCCGTAATTGAGCACCGCTAGTAACAGTCTCATATTCATTCTCTCACTTGGGAAATTTATACTCCTATGTTTTCCTAAAGTAAGTTTACAATGGAAATACTTTGCATTGTCTTAGGATTACTAATCAAACAAGTTGTAAAATAAAATTTTCTTTTAGTTAATCACAACCACTTGCCTCATCAAGCAATTATCTTGCTTTGATCGAGAAGAGCTACATGACTTCATGGACGAAGTTCATTGTATGCTAATCACCATCCGTAATGACTATACATAGTTCATTGCTTCCGTTGGCCAAAACAACCCTATTGTCTTGAACACCATCATCTACTCTGCACGCCATTGTTAATACAAACGATTTACTAATCTAGATCGTAAATCTATTTTGAGCTTCTTGAATAACGGTTGTTAAGTTTGATAAACCTATGTGTTACTTGTAAGCTATATCTCATTTAATTTCTTATGTGCTATTTCTACATGCTCTTAGTATGTTTTACTTGTATACATGTATACTTACTGTAGAGATCATTATCTTCTAAGTTCGAAACTTAGAACAAACGCTCACTGTTAAGTAAAACTGTCCCAGATGCCAGATCCCTAGTTTGTAACTATCCGGATCCCTCAAGTGAAGGATCCGTGGGATCCGGGCGAATAGAAGTGGAATTTCAATCCTTTACACCTCAAACCATGTTCCTAGACTACTTCACACTAGCTGAACTTAATACCTTAGGATCTCTTAAGTCCTTCTCAAGCTTAGTAAGCTTCACACTCACTCATAGCTCATTAAGGATCACACTCAAAGTGCTTTTCAATCTATCATTTCACCTAAACTCATTACTCTTCCGCTCTCTAGATCACTCATTATTTCTCACATGATCCCTCACATCTAGACCTAGAAATCTTTCGATTATGGCAAAATTGATCATAATCATCCTTACCTCAAAATTGGTCGAAATGGATCAAATTCTAGTTCTTCCACCTTAAAACCTTTAGGATCTTCTCCAAGACATTATCCTAAGTCACTATCTGATCACTAGGATCATCTAGCTCCATTTGACACTCTCAAGATTTTAGTGTCATCTTTGTTCATTCATTGGTACTCACGAAAGTTCCAATTTCTTTCATATAAGGCAATCATTAGCTACATCACTCATTGCCCTTGAACATTTAAGTACCCTTCCATTTAAAGACACTTAGGAGAACTGAAACATTCAAAAAGGTATAGGCTTTAGACCTTTCAAACATCACTTCTATCCTTTCCTAGCTGCTGAGAGCCGGATCCCTAGGATTAGCCTAGACGGATCCCCCATTGGTGGGAACCGTAGGATCCGGGTGACAGATTTATGTCAACTCTTGCTCGAACAATCATTTCAAGCTCATCTTGCTAACTTGAACACTCCACCTCATCCTAATTAAATCTCTGAAGTTGACTCTTGTGCATGCTAATCATCACATTCCAAAGGATATTAGAGACTTAAGTCTTGAATGCACTTACTAAATCCTTCCCTTTATAAGTCATCTTGCTAGAATCCCTTAGTCATCAAACACAACATAATTCTCAGCATTTAGAAACCTTTTCCTTTGTCATTTCATCATGAGGAAAGCTCCTAGTGCTAACTCATCCAACCAAGAACCACCCAAGAAACTTGCTCGTGTTGTACACGAAATTTCCTCAACCGAATCATCTCCGGTTAAACCCACAAATGGTAGGACTTCCCATCCACCGAATCATCATCCGTAAGAGATAATAGTGCTAGAATGTCACCTCAACAAACCCAATCAACAATTGCCAAGAGAACCGCAATAATTAGCATTAAACCTCTTAGGTTAGAAAAGGGATCATCGAGCTCTAAACCAAACGTACCTAGTTCTAGCAAAACGTCTAAACCTTCATTCCTAGAGCATGGACTACACTCCTTTACCGAGCCTCTCTCTATTCATTAGAGCATTCACCACCGAGAACTTCCCATTCACCAACCTTCTCGTTAAAATAGGAACCACCTACATCACCAACTAGTCCATCGTTGGAAACAAGGAACCACCAAGGACTTGATCATATGGAGGAATTTCCATTACCACCACTCTCATTCCTAGTAGAACCTCATCCTAAATTACTCAATGTACCTCCACCATCATTTGTAGAACCTCCTCAAAACATCCCGTTCCTAATCAAGACAATAATTGCTCTAATTGTCTAATCACCCAAGGACTTGTTCAAGAAGTACGAAATGAGTTGCATTTCATGTTTAATTATCTTCTTGAAAGATTGGACCAAATCAACAAGTCTACTCATCCCTAAACTCAAGCACATTGTTGCTTCTTAAGCTTTGGTCACTTATTAGTATTAGTAGAATATGGCTAAATCATTCTCTTAGTTTTTAGAGATTTGTTGATCATCTCTTATGTTTTATTGAATGATAGTTTACTTGCCATATTGCATTGAGTATATGTTTATTGGTTGAATACATATCTCATTTTGATGTTAACATTACTTGTTACATCACCATTGCTGAATTTAATCATCAGCTATACGGATCCCTCAAAATTGCCTAGACGGATCCGTACTAGGAGGGAACCGTGGGATCCGTGAGACAGAAAAATATTTTTCTACTAACTTGGATCACATATGCAGGAAATTGTGCATTATACTTGTTTTCTAACCTTTGTTTTGTAGTTATTCAATCTACACTTGAAGCCTTTTGACACCCTAAAGCTAGGGGAGCTTTGTGTCAAAACAATACATTGCAAATTACTTGCAATATTAGGATTACATTTCTCGACATCCCTTTGCAAAATTGCAATCATCAAGGGGGAGCACATTCGTCACTTAGACGAAATCTTTTGCAAACTTAGTTGCAAACAAACTAGATTAGTATTACTTTCTTGACGCCCTTTCCTAGGGATGGACTCGTCAAGGGGGAGTAAAGACGAGATCCTTTCCCGTTACTTGCTCTCTACCTCTTTTTATTTCTTTCACATGTTTTTCTTAAAAACAATGTGTTGCTTTCTTTCAAGGCTCTTTTTGTTTCGACAAAAAGGGGGAGAAGAAAGTAAAAACTACAAATTCAAACTTTTACGAATTTTAGCTTTTCCTTAAAATAATTTTATGTTTTGTCATCAACAAAAATGGGGAGATTGTTAATACAAATAAGCCGTAAAAACGTTTATTTATATTTTACGATCTTCTAATGTTTTGTCGATAACAAACGTAAAATCATTTTAACGAAACAAATAAAATACGTAAATGGTTTGAACTAATAGTTTCTAACATATTCACATTTTCACATAAAACACTAAAACAAGTATAAGTGATTTTATGATTTAATATTACATATGTACAACAACTAGTGTTTACATATTTGGGTAAAATATACACATAACTAGTATGTAGTATATTGGGTAATATAAATAGGTAGAAACTTAAGTATCATAACCCATTGGGCAAATACATTGAATGTAGTTGGGTACAACCCAAAGCCCATGACCCATGGAGCTTGACCCATAACCCATTGCATGACATCATGCTTATATCATATATGGATAATATCCATAACCCATGGTATTGACCCATACCCAATGTCTAGATACATTGAACCCTTGGTGAGCACTCAAGAGAATGTCTAGATACATTGAACCCTTGGTGAGCACTCAAGAGATACATTGTATCTAGCTAAAGACCCATGGATCAACCCATAACCCATGACCCATAACCAAAAATACCCATGGGCAAAGAGGAGCGTTCCACGGATCCCTGGCTTTGTGCTAGCCGGATCCCAAGTGGAAGGGATCCGTGGGATCTGGGGAACAGTAGAGAATTTTCTCTATAAATAGAGAGCCATTTCTTCCTTTCTACTCATCACTTCACATACATACTTCCCAAGTATTATAACCCTCTAACCTCAGATCCAAGTGATCTATGTAGTTTGTCTTTTGTTTTTGTGTGATCTTCTAGGTTCCTCTTAAAGGCGAGATCACCACTTCTTGAAGACGAGCAAGCTCAAGTCCATGAGTTGCCAAGCTTCGTCATCATCAAGATAACTAAGGTTCTCTTGTTGATAGTTCTTTCTTCCTTCATAGATGTTGGGTCGAGGGCATTAGTGAAGGATGCCGAAAGTGTCAAGACGAAAGCATTAGTGAAAGGTGCTTATCGTTCGTGTCAAAAGCATTAGTGAAGAATGCTAAAGGTGTCAAGACGAAGGCATTAGTGAAGGGTGCCAAGCATTGTGTCAAAGGCATTAGAGAAGGATGCCTAAGAACCAAATCAAGTGGCATTTGGGAAGAGTGCCTAGGTCGTATAATCGATGAGGTGCATTGTTATACATATAAGTATTTGTTTATTTCCAAGGATGGTGATATCCTTGATGGTGTTGTAACAAGGAGTAGATCTCCTTGAGATTAGGTGTTGTGTTGTGAAGGGTAGTAGTTCCTCCATAGTAATAGAACTAGATGTTTAGCCTAGTACCTAATAAAGGGTAGGCGACGTTGTAATAGGATTAGTTCTCCTTGGTGTGAAAGAACTCGGTGGTTAGCCTAGCACCGTATAAAGGGTAGGCGACGTTGTGTTAGGTGTGGTTCGCCTTGGTGTGAAGGAACTCGGTATTTAGCTTTGTACCGGAAAAAGGTTAAGCGACGTTGTGAAGGCTTCTCCGCCATAAGGAGTTGGTGTAGTGTTTACGAACTCTTGAGTAGGTGACTCGGGGAGTGGAGTAGGGCAAGGATGGTGTCCTTGTAGCCGAACCACTATAAATACTTGTGTCGTGGTGATGTGCTTCTTACTCTTTATCTTTCATTACACGTTTATATATCTATCTATCAACGTCCAACATAAACAACCAAATATATTGACATAAGTCGATCTAAATATTTAAAAGGAAGTTTTAAATTGGTAAAACTATTGAACCCCCACTTCTAGTTTTCCACATTTTTGTTTCTGGCGATAGTGTGTGGCATGTAGCCAAATTTGTATTTGTATGGTTTCCTTAGTTGTTTCGTAGTTGATCTCTGAACACCTTAGTCCAGCAAATGGTTGACTGACACTTTCGTCTATAGTGCCTCAAATGGAATAGTTTTGATGTTGTTTAGGGTAATTGTTGTTAATCAAAGGTGCAAGGTATTGTTGATGTGAAATGGTTTATAATGATGTGATAATTGTTGTAGGAAAGTCTTGCTAGTGGCAAGTGGTTATCCAAACCATTTCCAAAGTTGATAATGTCTTAGGTGGTTTCGGGATGAAGGCTATATCGTATAGTGTTTATGTCTACTAGTGTTTGAAAGAAACGTGATATTGTGAAGTTTTACATACTGACTTATAAGGGGTTCAGATAATGATGTGATATATTGATGATTAGAAGAGTGTAGTGTATGTTTACCATTATTCTTAAGTAGAGATGTCAAGTTTAGTTTAAAATCAAAAGTGAATTTTAAAGGAATATGGCGGAATGATATCCTTGAAACCTATTCAAGCTAGTACTTCTAAGAAATGACGAGAAGATTTGATGACTATCCCAAGATAGTAGTTCGGATTATCTCATGTATGAAAATGTCAAGAATGAAATTAGGTAGTATAAATAAGATGTTAAGATTTTGCTGAGTGGTAAGACACTATCGTGTCTCTAGATCTTTTTAATGAATTTTGGTGGTTTATCGAGTTTAAGTAGGAAATTAACTTGAATATAACCCTTGTATAACTGTTCTCAATGTTTGAAAATTTTAAGTCGAACATAGTTAATCAGACTATGTTCCATTATCCCTAGGTTAAATATAGGTGATTAGGCTATATTTAGCCGAGGTTCGATAAAATTTTCAAATACCTAAATTAGGTATACTTGTGATATGTCCACAGCTTTTGAGAAATTATCCACTAAGCAAAGGCGATATCAAACCATCCAGTTGCAAGTCCTGGCCATAAAAGACTTGTAACCTATGTTTTCACATTCCATTGCATAGAAGATAGTATGGGTAGATACGTGTGGAGAGGAAATCCTAAGTAATTCTAGAATAGTTTATACTCGGCTAGCATCACGGACATTTAACAATGAAGGTTTCAAAATAGAATTTTGATGAATGTAGAGAAAGTTGCTGAACTTCAGCTTTTGTAGATGATGAGTCACTTTGTCCTTTAGAAATCCCATTTCTTGTATTTCCATTAGGGAAATTGATAGACTGTGACGGGTTTCATGTAAAACAATATCATATAATGTTTATAAGATAATTTTTGGAGACTATTGTATAACTTACAATATCTGAGGAGTAGTTGAGACCATTGTGCAACTCACAATGTTTAGGAAATAATAGAGACCATTGTGCAACCCACAATGTCTAAGAAATGATGGAGAGATCATTGTGTAACCCACAATGTCTTGAGAAATGATAGAGAGACCATTGTGTAACCCACAATGTCTTGAGAAATGATGAAGAGACCATTGTGTAACTCACAATGTCTTGAGAAATGATGGAGAGATCATTGTGTAACTCACAATGTCTTGAGAAAAGATGGAGAGATCATTGTGTAACTCACAATGTCTTGAGAAATAAATGAGACCACTGTAGGATTTACATTGTTTGAGAATGTTATAGAGACCACTGTATCTCACAGTGTCTTAAAAAATAATGAGACCATTGTATCTCACAATGTCTGGGAAGTAGGAAAGACCATTGTAGTCAGTTACAATGTCTTGGAGGAAGTTTCGTAATCCTAAAATGCATGAGTAGATGTATGATTGGGAGATTGGGAAAATATGATTGTGCCATAATGCCTTAGAATAGGCATACGCAGATATGTTGAGTACTTTGTTTATGATTGAAATTATGTCAAGTGTATATATCAATATACTAGTATGTTTGTATAGCTTAAAATGCCTAAAAGTCACATAATCGTCTGGAGGATGGAAGGCACGGATAACGAAAGGCTATAAAATGTTTTTGTTTGAAAAAGTAGTTATAGTTTAAGTCTCGATTAGACCCGTTTCTCTATAACTTTGGCTATGATACCAATCTGTAACACCCCCAATTCCGTGATACGCAGCGGAATTCAAACTGGGTGTTACTTCATGGCACAACAGTCATAATAATAGAAAATAATCTCTAAAGGAGTCGTTTAAAAAGGATTTATCATTCAAATTATTAAAATATATTAGAGTTTACAAAATAGGTCTCAGTTGGTTTCACGGTTTACAAAATACATCAATATAAAGTCTTTGATGTTTTATGAATGATAAAATATTTATAGCCTTATTGATCTAGTCCTCGCTCTTCCGTGCCAGCTTCCGACATTATGGACCTGAAATACATGCTTAAAACTGTCAACACAAAGGTTGAGTGAATTTATAGAGTTTAGGAAATCAGTTGAACACATAATGTTTGTGTGGGTTACGTTGTTATACACCCATAATGTTGAAAACAAAACAGATATTACTGCACTAAGCTCATGATGAAACCAAATTATGTTGGGTGCCACTACCCAAAGTTATGTTGGGTGCCTCTTCCCAAAGATATGTTGGGTGCCTGATGAGTGTGTAAATACTCATTATTTTTGGTCAAATCTAAACTGCAAAACATTTAAAAATGCTCAGAAATGCATCAAAATACTGAAAATAACTCAAAATTGCATTTTATATGTTTCAGATGCAAAATGTTTAAAATCAGATGAAAAATGAGCTAAGTTTACATAATTGGCAGTTTCAGTCCCCCAAGTTTCAAAAGTTGTCAGAAATAGTCCCTGAGCACTTATTTTACAAGAAAAGTCACCAAAGGTCCTTTTAAAATCATAAGTTGTCAAAATTAGTCCTTTGGTGAAAAGTGTCAAAAGTTTTGAGAAATTACAAGTTTGGTCCTTCAAGTTTCAAAATTGGCAAAAATAGTCCTTGGAAATTTGAAAATGTCTTTTATGGTCCTTGTACTATTGAAACTTGGCAAAAGTGACCCTTGAAACAACTTTGGAAATTGGCAGCTTTGGTCCTCCAAATATCAAAAATTGCATATTGGTCCTTGTTATTTAATACAAGCCATGACCCTTTGGACCTCTTTGGACCCCTGTCATAGATTTGTGACCCCCTGTTTTTGACCCCCCCTTTCATATATTAACACCCCAGGTCAAACCCGTCAAACTCCCACCCACAGTTTTTCCCTCCAAAGTCTCCTCTTCACCTGCTCAACCTGCAATACTCAACCAAGCCTCACCTCCAGCTCACCCTCTCCACACCATGTCCCCTCCACCTCAACAACATCCAAAAAGCATTTAATGCTTCCCTCCCCCTTGCACTCAACCCCCAGTGGCTATATTAGTTTTTCCCGCCAAAAGTCATCAAACGGCCAAAATTGCCTCAAGTAATCCAATGGCTGCAAATTCAAGTGGGAATTGCTCAGAGGTCAAGTGGGAGAAATTTCACATATAAATAAAGGAAAGAGAAGCAAGAGAAGTAGTAGTACTTAGTTTTTATTTTCATGTGTATGTCGTTTTAAAATTCCCATGTCTTAAATAGGTTCTAAGTTGTAATTTTAAGTTGTATTGTATCAAACTAAGTTGTTCCAGTGTATTGAAAGTACTTTTAAGAATCAATTGCAAGTTCTCTCAAATTTCAGTTTTTGCATTTTTCTTATTTAAATCAGTTTTAAAGTTGCTATTATACTTAAGCTCCAAGTAGCTTTATTTTAATTCAAATAAGCTTATTTAAGCTGTTTATAGCTTTTAGTAAGCTTAAGAAACAGATTCAAGCAATATTGGTATCCGGTCAACAAAAGTCAAACTTTGTGAATTTTGGTTCAAGCAGTCTTGGAAATGGATATGGGATGATGCAGAGTTGGATATGGGTTGAATCTGAGTTAGGGTATGGTTTAGAATAGGTTAGTGGTTCTTTGATTCTTGGCAAGCCATAGTGGCTGTGGACACAAGTGAGTTTTCACACAATCCATATCTGTCATAATCTTATTTTTAAGCCTAATGTTCCTTTGATTGTGTTTGTTGGTGAAATAGCATAATTTAGGTGTTAGTTGAATCACTGATTAGGATTAAGTGTTAGAATAAAAGGATTAAGTAGGTCATTAGTAAAACAGTTGTGAAAGTGTGTTTGGATCAGTTGGCTTGTTTAAGCTTGAGCTTTGGTTTGTGCTTAATATCTGTCTACTCAGTCTCAATTAGGTCCACTTGAACTATTTAAGTCATCAATTGTCACAGAAACTCACTCAAAGTCAAAATCATCTATGAACTGTCCTAATTTCATATCTGTTAAAATTTGTAAAACCAAAAGCTTGCATTGTGTTCATAATTCATAGGAGCAGCTTAATCAAGTCTTATAATAGCTCATTTCATCATTTTCAGTTGGCAAATTAAGCTCTAATCTCATAATAGTCAACTTTTCAAAACTGCTTCAAAAGTCAAAAAAATTGAATAACTCAGTTTTAACCCAACTTGGGTGATTTTTAATTGATTCATTACTGGAACAATTCAAGTGAAACTTTGGTTTTAAAAACTTCAGTTGGTCAAGAATTGAAAAATGATTTTTGGAAATTTTTTGTAAGTCCTTATAAGCTCTAAATCAGCTTGTCATTTGGGTCAAAAGTCCCCTGTGCACTAACTCAGTGTATATTGAGTGTACACATGTGTTGTGCAGAGCTTGTAACAAGCTCATTAGAGCTTATCTTGGTCTGAATTTTGGTTTTTAAGTAGCTAGCCAGGTCTTCTTGAGAGTCCAATATCTGGTTTCAATTTCCAGCTTATTGGGTAGCCTATTTTTAGGCTGCAACTTAGTAGGTAAAATCTGTTTTAGCACTTGAGCTTATTAATCATCAAATCTTTGTAGTTTGCATTTCAGTAGTATAGATTAGTTGATTTTAGCTAATTTCTAGTAGTTTTAGCTTATTATAGCTTCTGTGATAATTTGGTGCTCATTTGTGGCCTTTAGCTTATTTTGAGTGCTTAGTTATAAGCACTTGTCACTGCAGCCTCATATTCTTGCACATAAGCTACTGTTTTTATATTTTTCATAGAATCAGAATATTAATTTAGACTTTTCCTGAATTTTTCATATTTTTCCAGCACTGTTTGATATTTTTCCTCATTTAAATCAGTTTTTAGGACTTTTAAATTAGCTTTTATTGCAATTAAATCAGAAAAGCTTCAAAAAAATAAGTTTTCATTTTTCCTAGGTTAAGAAAAATATAAAAAGCAAAAAAATAATTTTTCCAGATTTTTCTTAGTTAAATTTGTAATTTTTAGCAATTTAATTAGTTTCAATTAGTTTTTACTTCATAGAAAATAGAAAAATAATCAGAAAAATACAAAATTAGTCTTGAAAATTCTCTTTAGTTATTTTAGATTTTTCTAAGTCATAATTTCATTTTTCTAGCTTTATTTCATATTTTCTTATATTTTAGGGTATTATTAAATAGGTAAAAATATTTTTTAATTAATAATAATTAAATAAATAGTAATAAAAATAATTTTCTTTTTCTAAAAATTTTCTCTTATCATTAGGATTGTAAAAATGTCATTTTTATATTTTTAGGATTAATACTGTTTCAATTTCACATTTTCTTTTGTAAGTTACGTAGTTTTTAATTTAAATTTATAAAAGAAAAATAAAAAACATCAGATTTTAAAAATAGTGATAGCGTTTATTTAATATAATTTATCTTTTTAATTTTCTTTAATTTGCATTTAAGCCCCTGTAATTTATAAACTTTTTCTTTACGTATAATTGATTGGTGCTAAACAGTCAAGTCTAAACAGACTTAAAACAGCTTAAACACAAATTCAATTAAGATCAGAGAATATAGTGAATTCCCGGGTCGTTTAGTCCCACGGAGGATGAATTGGTGTATAAACACTTGATCAGATGGTAGAATGATCACTAAGGATAGTGATCAATAAGGATATTGATGGAAAATTACCTAAAGAAAAGATCTACAAATTAAAGCGACTTAAATGCAAATTAAAAGAAATAAAAGATAAAAGATATTAAATAAACGCTATCACTATTTTTAAAGTCGATGAACGTTTAAAACCTACAACTTAAAACTTACGTTTAAAATAAAATTACGTAAACGTACAAAATAAAACGTGAGTTTTAAAGAAATAAAAGAGCTACAAATATGAAAATGATATTTTTACAATCCTAATAATAAAAGAAAATTATTAGAAAAAGAAAATTATTTTTACAACTATTTATTTAATTATTATTAATTAAAAACTATTTATTAAGTATTAAAAATGTACTAAAATACAAGAAAATACAAAATTAACCTAGAAAAATGAAATTATAACTTGGAAAATTCTAAAATATGATAAAACTTATTTTAAAACTAAGAATATATTTTTTTAGACTTTTTATGTATTTATTATTAATTTAAAACTATTTAAAACTAATAAAAATGCTAAAAAATACTTTTTAAACTAAGAAAATTATGGAAAAATACTTTTTATTACTTTTATATTTATCTTAACCTAAGAAAATTGAAAAATCATTTTTTTGAACTTTTTATAATTTATTTGTATTAAAAGCTATTTAAAAATACCTAAAAACTGTTTTTAATTAAGAAAAATAGCAAACAGTTATGAAAAATTATGAAAATTTCAGTAAAAGTCTATTTTAATATGTAGAATCTAGGAAAAATAGAAAAACATGGGTTTATGTGGAGAAATATGCAACTGCAGTAGCAACTGCTTATTAATTAGCACTTGAAATAAGCTAGAAGGACACAACAAGTACCAAACTGATATACAAGCTAAAATAAGCTATAAGAACTCTATTTCAACTAAAAACAACAAACCATGACCTCTGGATTGCAAGTTTAACACAGATTTGATGTTTGAGTTTAAAGAGCAAAACAGAATTTGAGGGGTTACTTTAAGCTTATGCACAGAACACCAAATAAGCTAAAACTGAAAAGCAATGAATGGAACTTGTATTAGACCTGGTTTACTACCTAGAAACAAAAGATGAGATCAAGTTAAGCTAAAATGAGCTTGTGAGAAGCTTTTTCAAAACCTGACAATCCACTGAGTAAAACTCAGTTAATACTGACTTACTTGGGACAAAATGATAAGCACTTGCAGCCCTGTCAAATAAGCTCCAATCTCAAAACTAAAAATTGGGACCTTGAGACAGCTAGGTTGGCTTCTCAAAAAGCCAAATTACACAGGATAATGATCACTAATAAGCTCTCTAAGAGCTTATGAACTTGGCTACCAAATCTGTGCACAGGACAGATTTTGACTATTGACAAGTTATAAAACAGTTGACTTTTATGAGATTTAAATCAATCTTGCTTACTAATTATGATGTAATATGGTTAAATGAAACTAGATTAGGCTATGCTACTGAATTCCAAACATGAAATAAGGTTTTGATTTCTAAAACTTTTGACAGATAAGCACAATAAGACAGTTATAAGTAATTTTGACTTTTGAGCTAATAAGGACTTGTTTTATTGACTTGTATGAGTTATTAGGACCTAGTGAGACATGAGACAAGCAAAAGCAAAAGCTTGCACAACCTGTTATACAGTGAACTGAACAAATCCAAACACCCTTTCAAAGGACTGTTTTGGTGTTTTACAATGAGTTTCACAGATTTAGACCTTGGTACTGATTGAAGACCTTATGATATCACTAAATAAAGCTGAATAAACATGAAACAATAGCAATAACAGTATACAACTAGTTAATAATACTTATTCTATTTTGACTGCTAAACTAAAACTTTTATTAACTACAACTTGAAAAGAACAAGATACCTGTTTATTATTGTTTAATTATGTTTAATTATAACTAAGAAACATGGAAATACAAAGATTGAAGCTACTTAATGACTAAAACAGTAATTGACAAAATGGATCAAAAGCTTACAATTTGGTGTCCAAGCATAGAACAGATAACCAAGGACTGAAATTACTCCTATAGCTTACCAATAAGCTCTAAACCCAAGGCCATCCACTATATACCCTGCTCCAGCCTGCTAGAACCTTGCACCATGGATTTTTTATTTTTAAGCTATTTAATTGGTATTTTTGTGAATTTTTGGTTTTGGCTACTAATACTGCTTTTAAAGTATCTAAAAGCTTTAACAAGCTTTATAAGGAGCTTATGTGAGCTTCTAAGTCCAAACTAACCACTGATTACAAACATTCACCATATTCAGATTTTTGAATAATAAGAAAACTGCATAACTTGAGATGAGACTTGAAACTGGAAATTGTTGCTTACAAAAGTTTTATTTCACCTTTAAAACATAAAATACAAAGCTTAAAGCTTAAACAAACACTGGAATTTGAAAGTTAAACTAAAACGACATTAACAATTAAAATTACACTAGATATTTTTCTTCCATGACTCCTCTGCTTTCTTTATAGCTTTTCTGAACTCCCCACATGTCTCTGATCATATCCCATCAACCATCTTGACCATTGAAGCAGTCAAACGTATCTTAGCCATCAATTTGGATTTTGGCGCCAAAATTGAGATAAGGTTGCTTGAGACAGTTTTAAACCAATTAAAGAACTTTGGAGTATAGTAGAGGTGTAGGGGACAAGTTGGGAAGTAGGTATGGGTTTAGGATGTCTTGGAAAGCAAAAAGGAGGTTTGAGAGTGCTACAGTAAAGGTTACATGGTGGGGAAGCATTAACTGCTTGTGGGCTAGTTGGTGAGGAGGGGGGATGAGCTGGAAAGGTGGATGAGGTGGAAAGGTTGAGGTGGAGGTGAGAAAACCACCTCTGGTTTTGGGTATGCAGGGGAGGTGAGGGAGACAAACAGTGTAGGCGGTTTTTTTGTTTTTAAAAGTTGGGCCGGGTCATGGTATTGGGTTGGATTTGGGCTAAGTAATAATATAGGATCCGTTTGGTTTAATTTAAACAAGGACCATTCATGTAATTCTTTGAAAGTTGAAGGCTGATCTTGAACATTTTCCAAAGCTTTCTTAAGGATCAAAACTGCCAAATGTGATTAGTACAAGGACCTATATTGATAATTTCCATTTTTGTAAATCCAGGGACCAAAACTGTCAAGTTTGAAACTTGAGGGACCAAACATGTAATTTTCTCCAAAGTTTATCATAAGGACCATTTTTGTCATTTATAAATAGAACAAGGTTAAAAGTTGATAATTTTCACTTTTTAATTTAACCAAGGACTATTTTTGACAATTTTCAAAGTTAAAGGACTAAAGTTGTCAATTTGATGTTTTTTAAACTTTAAAGGTTTGTTTTGACAACTTTTGAATCTCATGGACCTAAAATGATATTTTACAAGTTTTTGAATTACCAGGGACTGATTTTGACAACTTTTGTAACTTGAGGGACTAAAACTGCCAATTATGCAAACTTGATACGTTTTTCACCAGATTTTGATGTTTTTGCATTTAAAACATATAAAACACTTGTTTGTGATATTTTTATCATTTTGATGTGTTTCTGAGTGTTTTCAGATGTTTTTGGCATTCTAATAGTATAAAAATGATGAGTATTTAGACACTCATCAATCCCCACACTAAGATATTGCTAGTCCCTAGCAATGATTTGAGAAAACATAATGGATTTTAATCTCTTTACCAAAAGCCATTACTTCTGGAGTAGCCAATTGTTTCAGTTCAAGTAAGAACCTTGGTACAATGATAACCAAATGATTTTGAGCAAATCATAAGCTTTCAACGGATTTGATTTGTCTTTACCAGAAGCCGTACCCTTCTGGACTAGCCAACTCTTAGATAAATTATCAGAATTATCTTTGGTGAGCTGAATACCAATTATGGATTTTCCACTGCCTTTACCACAAGCCATAAACTTGCGGGCTAGCCAACTTTTCACTAGTTTAAAGATATGGTGAGTTGAACACCATACAATTTTAGGCAAATTCCAAGCCATAAACGGATTTGAGATATCTTTACCAAGAGCCGTTTGCTCCTGGATTAGCCAATCCTTATGTGGGTTAGACATGGTGGATTGATTACCATTTGCTGAGTAAGTGAAAAACACTTACTCCAAAAAAAAAAATTTGGCCAAAAACGGGGGAATTGGGTGGAATAATTACATGATGAAATTCGTGAGAATTCCCCCCCACACTTAGAAATGAATATTTCCCTCAATATTCAAAGTACCGGCGGTTATGCCGAAACATAGAACATAAAAGGGAAATATTACGGCCATTATTTTGTTTTTGATATATACATTTTTTTTTTTTTTTTTTTTTTTTTTGAGATGAAATATATAACAGCGTGGGAAAAACTCCCCCACACTAGGGTAATAGAAAGGGGATAAGAAGACAGAAATATGGATGAAAATCCATATGATGTGTGCTACTATTTTTGATTCCCGAGTCACTAGCTTGACTCGATCCCCGCATTCATTGGTTCATGGGGAATGTTTGTAGATCCGGGACAACCACAGGGGGAATGTCCTCTCCAAAGTAATGCTTTAATCGATGACCATTTAATTTAAAATTAGGACCATCAGGTTGAGATAACTCAATGGTGCCATAAGGATAAACCTTAGTGATAGTAAATGGACCAGACCAGCTGGACTTAAGCTTTCCCGAGAAAATCTTCAATCTAGAGTTGAAAAGAAGGACTCGATCACCAACGTTGAAAACGCGGTTCTTGATTTTAGAGTCATGAATCTTCTTTGTCTTTTGTTTATAGATCAAAGAGTTCTCGTATGCTTGATCACGGAGTTCATTTAGTTCATTCATTTGAACTTTTCTGTGATCACCGGCTGTCTGTATATCGAAGTTTGCATGTTTTAAGGCCCAGTAAGCCTTGTGCTCTAGTTCAATCGGAAGATGACATGCTTTTCCGTACACTAGCTTGTATGGAGTACACCCAATTGGTGTTTTATAAGCTGTACGAAAAGCCCAGAGTGCGTCATCGAGTTTATCCGACCAGGATGCACGATTTTCACCTACTGTCCTTTCAAGGATTCTTTTAATACCACGGTTTGAAACTTCCACCTGCCCACTTGTTTGGGGGTGGTATGCAGTAGATAGACGGTGGGTAACACCATACTTTTGCATGACACGATCAAATTGGTCATTACAAAAATGTGTACCACGATCACTAATTATAGCACGAGGAGTTCCAAATCTGGCAAAGAGAGCTTTCAAAAATTTCACAACTACTCGGGCATCATTTGTAGGTAAAGCTTTTGCTTCAACCCATTTCGACAAATAGTCAACAGCCACGAGTATGTACTTGTTACCACGAGAAGATGGAAATGGCCCCATAAAATCAATACCCCATATGTCAAATATCTCACAAACTTGAATGGCATTTTGTGGCATTTCATTTCTTTGAGATATGTTTCCATGACGCTGACAAGCATCACAAGTTTTGACAAATTGGTGGGCATCTTTATAGATTGTGGGCCAATAAAACCCGGAATCAAACACCTTTTTGGCGGTGTAGTTTGGACTATGATGGCCCCCGGTGGGTCCAGCATGGCAAGCTTTGAGAATGTCAAGAGCTTCTTGTCCATAAACACACCGTCGGATGACTTGATCCGCACAGATTTTGAATAAGAAAGGGTCGTCCCAGAAATAGTGTTTAACATCCTTGAAGAATTTATTCTTCTGCTGGGTCGACATCCCTTTCACAATGAAGTTACCCGCATGGTAATTTGCGAAGTCAGCAAACCATGGGGTAGAAGAGTTTCCACGAAAAGAAACCGCATTGAGTGTCTCGAGAGGAAATGTTTCATTTATTTCCTTTTTCTCGAAAACATCTTGGTGAGGGTTTTCTAATCTGGACAGATGATCAGCAGCCAAGTTCTCAGCTCCTTTTTTATCACGTATGATAATATCAAATTCTTGGAGGAGGAGAACCCAACGGAGCAATCTCGGCTTTGCATCTTGTTTTGCAAAGAGATATTTGAGAGCCGAGTGATCCGTATACACTACACATTTGGTCAAGATTAAGTACGGCCGAAACTTCTCAAATGCATACACCACGGCTAATAGCTCTTTTTCTGTGGTAGTGTAATGAGTTTGAGCTTCAGTCATAGTCTTACTTGCGTAGTGAATTGGCTGAAAATGCTTGTTTCTTCGTTGCCCTAAGACTGCGCCGATAGCAAAATCACTTGCATCGCACATGAGCTCAAAAGGTAAGTCCCAGTCGGGAGCAACGAGAATGGGTGCTTCAGTAAGCTTTTTCTTCAATGTTTCAAAAGCTATGATGCACTCGGGTGAAAAGATAAAAGGAGCATCCTTTTCAAGAAGATGGGTCATTGGCCGGGCGATTTTGGAAAAATCTTGAATGAATCTACGATAGAAACCGGCATGACCTAAAAAACTCCTAATACCTTTAACGGTAGTACGATGAGGTAGCTTAGCAATAACATCAACTTTTGCTCTATCTACCTCAATCCCGTTCTTTGAAATCTTATGGCCAAGGACTATGCCTTCTTTGACCATAAAGTGGCTTTTCTCCCAGTTTAGACAAAGATTGGTGTCTTCACACCGTTTGAGCATTTTATCTAGATGGGAGAGACATGTTTGAAAAGAATCCCCAATGACCGAGAAGTCATCCATAAACACTTCCATTTTTTCCCCGATCATGTCGTGGAATATGGCCATCATACATCGTTGGAACGTGCCAGGAGCATTACATAAGCCAAAAGGCATACGTTTGTAGGCAAAAGTTCCGTATGGGCAAGTGAATGTGGTCTTCTCTTGATCCTGTGGATCAATGGGAATCTGAAAGTACCCCGAGAAACCATCAAGGAAACAATAGTACTCGTTCCCTGCTAATCTCTCAAGCATTTGGTCCATGAAGGGTAGAGGAAAATGGTCTTTACGGGTGGCGTCATTCAACTTACGATAGTCGATGCAAACACGCCATCCCGTAACCAATCGAGTTGGAATTAACTCGTTATCTTCATTTGTGATAACAGTAATACCACCCTTTTTCGGAACACAATGAATTGGGCTGACCCAAGGACTGTCTGAGATCGGGTAAATCAATCCTGCATCAAGAAGTTTGATAACCTCTTGTTTGATAACATCATGGATTTTTGGATTTACTCTTCTCTGATGTTGAACTGCGGGTTTGAAGTCATCCTCCATCAAGATTTTATGAGTACAAAACTCAGGGTTGATACCCTTAATGTCAGAGAGTTTCCAAGCAATTGCTTGCTTGTGTGACTTCAAGATTTTTGTGAGAGCAGCTTTTTCATCTTTACTCAAATCTCTAGCAATAATGACTGGTAATTTATCATCACCTTCAAGAAATGCATACTCGAGATGAGGTGGTAAGTCCTTAAGCTCAACCTCAGGAAATTCTTCAGTTTTCTCAACTGAATTGACTTCCTTGTTATGAAGTTTGATGGAAGGGAGTGGAGAACAAATTTCATGATTTAACAACTTCTCAAGAAGAATATCTCCCTCCAGATTAATCTCATTTTGATTAATCTCATCAGGAATTGAATCACTAGAGTGAGGGGCTGATGATGGATCATCATTAAGCAACTTCTCAATGAGAAGTATGTCTCCCTCAATGTCAATTGGAGCGTGATCAATTTCCCATGGAACAGAATCACTAGATAAGTAAGCTTCAATCTCTTCTAAGATGAAGTCACTTTCCTCAAATGGGGTAAGAGAAGGGGTAGAATTGGCGATGATAGGTTGAGATGAATGAGTGAGATTATCACTCGAAGAATTATGATCATAACCAAGAATTTCTTGAGAATACTCTTCAGAAGCAACATCAATGATATCTATTCGGTTAACCGATTCAGAATCATAGTTTGCGGAGTACCTCGAAGTTTGATCAAGGTTAAAAGTGACAGCTTCATTACCAACACGTAATGTGATTTCTTGCTCAAATACATCTATGAGAGCACGGCCCGTTCTCAGGAATCCTCGACCAACAATGAGAGGAACCCGATGATCGGCATCAAAATCAACAACCACGAAGTCAGCTGGAAAATGGAACTTTCCTACTTTCACAAATACGTCCTCGGCAATGCCAAGAGGACGGGATATTGTACGATCTGCAAGCTCGAGAGTCATGCATGTAGGAGTGAGTTCCGGAAGAGAAAGTTTCTTCCACACTGAATATGGCATAAGATTGATGCTTGCACCAAGATCTGCTAGGGCAAAGCATTCAACCATTCCTGGGAATACACAAGGTAAGAGAAATTTCCCAGGATCTCCAAGCTTTTCAGGAAGCTTCTTCAGAATAACTGCTGAGCAGTTCTCGTTAAGAGGAGTTTTAGCCATTTCAAACAGCTTTTCCTTGTTGCTTAACATGTGTTTGAGAGTCGATGCAAATTTAGGCATCAGCATGATAGCATCCGCAAAGCTTATGTCAAAATGTAACTCTTGGAAAATTTGGAAAAATTTATCCATTTGATGACTAGCTTTCTCGCGGAGCTTTTGCTCATTCAAACGTGATGGGTAAGGAATAGAAGATTTGGATTTCTGTTTCTCAATAGGAGCTATAGGAGGTTCAAAAACAACTCCTGGATTAGACTGGGGTTTCTGGACAACTTGAGGTTGGACTACCGAAGGTAGGACTTGTGCGGTATTACGTGGGCTAGAATAATGCACCTTGTCCGTTGTTTCCTTGGTAACTTGACTCATTGCCACAGGAGGAGGGGGCATTGGAGTCGTAGGTCCATTGTGAGTCAGAGGTTCACTTTCCACTACCTTTGGGAGAGAAGAAGAAGAGGTAGTAGGAATAGCGGGTCCATTGTATGAAACACCACTTCTGGTCGTGATCGCCTTAGCATCGCCCCTCGGGTTAGCGATCGTGTTGCTCGGAAGTTTTCCTGAGCCCGAGGGTTGATCATTTAAAGACTTCTTGAGATCAGCGATCTGACTGACCAACAATCTGTTCATCTCATCTTGGGATTTCATGAACTGCTTCAGTAACTCATCAAATGATGGTCCTGGAGGAGTAATGACGGGAGGTGGATTAGGAGGGAAGGTTTGAGGTCGAATGTTTTGATTATGACCTTGTTGTTGAAAATTCCCTTGATTAGGATTCACATTCCCATGAAATTGATTCCCTCGATTGAAATTGTTTTGATGAAGGTTTCCTTGTTGTTGGAAACCTTGATTGGGTCCAGGATAGAAATTTCCTTGGTTTTGATAACCTTGGTTCATTCTAGGTTGGTTTTGATTCCGGTTGTGCATATTATGATTCTGGTTGAAACCGGGTGGTGCCTGATTAGTGTTAGCACGGTAATTTGGTTCATTCTGAGGACGGTATTGATTACCTCCTTGATTTGAAGTACCGGCTATAGCATTTGCTTCAAACGGACTACCATCAGTGGCAGTACAGTTGTAGTATGCATGAGGACCACCACAAGTAACACAAACTTCAACTTTCTTCACTTCACCATGTGATGGTGTTTGAGTGAATGTGACTTTCTTTTGGTTAGCAAGAACCAAAGCCTGAACAATGTCTGTGAGTTTATCAATCTTAGCATCGGTGCTAGATGTACTCACAGGAGATGAAATAGAAGGTCCAACATTAGACTGATTTTGATATGTCTTTGTGCGGAAAGGACGGACCTGGGACTTGTTTTCAATGATTTGTAAGGCTTCTTTGGTGGTTTTGCTAAGGAAATTACCTCCCGCGGAGGCATTCAAAGAGTCTTGGTCAGCTTGTCTCAGACCATTATAGAAAGTATCCATTTGCATTAACTCGGTAAAACCATGATGTGGACACTTGCGGAGCAATTCTTTGTAACGATCCCATGCCTCCCCGAATGATTCATCAAATCTCTGAGAAAATTTCATTATCTCATTCTTAAGACTTGTGGTTCGGGATGGAGGATAGAATTCGTTAACAAACTTGGTAACTAGATCTTCCCATGTCTCAATGGAACGAGGGGGTTGTTTCTCAAGCCAATTTCGGGCTTGTCCCTCTAGAGAAAATGGGAACAGAAGAAGCTTGATAGCTTCGTGTGGGACATTCTTATACTTGATGGTTGATGCAATTTTATTGAACCATCGAATGTGTGCATGAGGATCATCCCGCTCAAAACCATAGAATTGGCTTTGGGTTACCAGATTAAGTAACCCGGTCTTGAGCTCGAAGGTATCAGCCACAATGGCTGGGACAACAATGGCATCTCCGTAACCCTCGATGGGTGCTTGGAGAAGCTCATTCATAGGTTTGTCTTCTGCCATTTCGACAGGTGGTGGTGGTGGTAGACGTTCCTCAGTCACGGCTGAAGGAGCTGAACGTCCTCTACGTCTGCGAGGAATGTTTCCAAGTTCTGAAAGTGGACTTGTAGAACTGGAAGAACGAGTGCGCATGCACTAAGTATAAAAATCAATTTTCAAAACAAATGAGGCAAAACACAAGTGAACTTAACCAATAATCACAAATGAAATGGCTTCTTTGAAAAAGGTACACCAAATCACAAGTGACACAAAGGCAAGTTTTAAATCTGATGTTCGGGAACTTATTATGGTCGCACCCCCAGTTAGGTAGTGCACTGCCTTGATTTGCGGTGGTTGATTTTTATGTATATATAAAGTACCACTGAAAAGACGTAGGTATGATTTGTGCAAAGGGGTTTAAAAACTTTTGGAAAATATTTTTGTTATCGTCCCGTTTAACCAAATCGTATCTCTTTAAGAATCACCTTAAAAGAGAATACAAAATAGAAAACGTTCCGATTGTTTTGTTGTTTTATATATATTTTTTTTTGTGTTTTTAACACTTTAGGAAAAGCGTTAATGAACTTTTTGATTTATATTAACTTTACAGAAAACTTTTTACAAACGATGGTATATGTGCAAGTACGAGTCTGAAAATGCTAGAACACGCTTACAGCCTCCCCGGCAGCGGCGCCAAAATTTGATTGGTGCTAAACAGTCAAGTCTAAACAGACTTAAAACAGCTTAAACACAAATTCAATTAAGATCAGAGAATATAGTGAATTCCCGGGTCGTTTAGTCCCACGGAGGATGAATTGGTGTATAAACACTTGATCAGATGGTAGAATGATCACTAAGGATAGTGATCAATAAGGATATTGATGGAAAATTACCGAAAGAAAAGATCTACAAATTAAAGCGACTTAAATGCAAATTAAAAGAAATAAAAGATAAAAGATATTAAATAAACGCTATCACTATTTTTAAAGTCGATGAACGTTTAAAACCTACAACTTAAAACTTACGTTTAAAATAAAATTACGTAAACGTACAAAATAAAACGTGAGTTTTAAAGAAATAAAAGAGCTACAAATATGAAAATGATATTTTTACAATCCTAATAATAAAAGAAAATTATTAGAAAAAGAAAATTATTTTTACAACTATTTATTTAATTATTATTAATTAAAAACTATTTATTAAGTATTAAAAATGTACTAAAATACAAGAAAATACAAAATTAACCTAGAAAAATGAAATTATAACTTGGAAAATTCTAAAATATGATAAAACTTATTTTAAAACTAAGAATATATTTTTTTAGACTTTTTATGTATTTATTATTAATTTAAAACTATTTAAAACTAATAAAAATGCTAAAAAATACTTTTTAAACTAAGAAAATTATGGAAAAATACTTTTTATTACTTTTATATTTATCTTAACCTAAGAAAATTGAAAAATCATTTTTTTGAACTTTTTATAATTTATTTGTATTAAAAGCTATTTAAAAATACCTAAAAACTGTTTTTAATTAAGAAAAATAGCAAACAGTTATGAAAAATTATGAAAATTTCAGTAAAAGTCTATTTTAATATGTAGAATCTAGGAAAAATAGAAAAACATGGGTTTATGTGGAGAAATATGCAACTGCAGTAGCAACTGCTTATTAATTAGCACTTGAAATAAGCTAGAAGGACACAACAAGTACCAAACTGATATACAAGCTAAAATAAGCTATAAGAACTCTATTTCAACTAAAAACAACAAACCATGACCTCTGGATTGCAAGTTTAACACAGATTTGATGTTTGAGTTTAAAGAGCAAAACATAATTTGAGGGGTTACTTTAAGCTTATGCACAGAACACCAAATAAGCTAAAACTGAAAAGCAATGAATGGAACTTGTATTAGACCTGGTTTACTACCTAGAAACAAAAGATGAGATCAAGTTAAGCTAAAATGAGCTTGTGAGAAGCTTTTTCAAAACCTGACAATCCACTGAGTAAAACTCAGTTAATACTGACTTACTTGGGACAAAATGATAAGCACTTGCAGCCCTGTCAAATAAGCTCCAATCTCAAAACTAAAAATTGGGACCTTGAGACAGCTAGGTTGGCTTCTCAAAAAGCCAAATTACACAGGATAATGATCACTAATAAGCTCTCTAAGAGCTTATGAACTTGGCTACCAAATCTGTGCACAGGACAGATTTTGACTATTGACAAGTTATAAAACAGTTGACTTTTATGAGATTTAAATCAATCTTGCTTACTAATTATGATGTAATATGGTTAAATGAAACTAGATTAGGCTATGCTACTGAATTCCAAACATGAAATAAGGTTTTGATTTCTAAAACTTTTGACAGATAAGCACAATAAGACAGTTATAAGTAATTTTGACTTTTGAGCTAATAAGGACTTGTTTTATTGACTTGTATGAGTTATTAGGACCTAGTGAGACATGAGACAAGCAAAAGCAAAAGCTTGCACAACCTGTTATACAGTGAACTGAACAAATCCAAACACCCTTTCAAAGGACTGTTTTGGTGTTTTACAATGAGTTTCACAGATTTAGACCTTGGTACTGATTGAAGACCTTATGATATCACTAAATAAAGCTGAATAAACATGAAACAATAGCAATAACAGTATACAACTAGTTAATAATACTTATTCTATTTTGACTGCTAAACTAAAACTTTTATTAACTACAACTTGAAAAGAACAAGATACCTGTTTATTATTGTTTAATTATGTTTAATTATAACTAAGAAACATGGAAATACAAAGATTGAAGCTACTTAATGACTAAAACAGTAATTGACAAAATGGATCAAAAGCTTACAATTTGGTGTCCAAGCATAGAACAGATAACCAAGGACTGAAATTACTCCTATAGCTTACCAATAAGCTCTAAACCCAAGGCCATCCACTATATACCCTGCTCCAGCCTGCTAGAACCTTGCACCATGGATTTTTTATTTTTAAGCTATTTAATTGGTATTTTTGTGAATTTTTGGTTTTGGCTACTAATACTGCTTTTAAAGTATCTAAAAGCTTTAACAAGCTTTATAAGGAGCTTATGTGAGCTTCTAAGTCCAAACTAACCACTGATTACAAACATTCACCATATTCAGATTTTTGAATAATAAGAAAACTGCATAACTTGAGATGAGACTTGAAACTGGAAATTGTTGCTTACAAAAGTTTTATTTCACCTTTAAAACATAAAATACAAAGCTTAAAGCTTAAACAAACACTGGAATTTGAAAGTTAAACTAAAACGACATTAACAATTAAAATTACACTAGATATTTTTCTTCCATGACTCCTCTGCTTTCTTTATAGCTTTTCTGAACTCCCCACATGTCTCTGATCATATCCCATCAACCATCTTGACCATTGAAGCAGTCAAACGTATCTTAGCCATCAATTTGGATTTTGGCGCCAAAATTGAGATAAGGTTGCTTGAGACAGTTTTAAACCAATTAAAGAACTTTGGAGTATAGTAGAGGTGTAGGGGACAAGTTGGGAAGTAGGTATGGGTTTAGGATGTCTTGGAAAGCAAAAAGGAGGTTTGAGAGTGCTACAGTAAAGGTTACATGGTGGGGAAGCATTAACTGCTTGTGGGCTAGTTGGTGAGGAGGGGGGATGAGCTGGAAAGGTGGATGAGGTGGAAAGGTTGAGGTGGAGGTGAGAAAACCACCTCTGGTTTTGGGTATGCAGGGGAGGTGAGGGAGACAAACAGTTTAGGCGGTTTTTTTGTTTTTAAAAGTTGGGCCGGGTCATGGTATTGGGTTGGATTTGGGCTAAGTAATAATATAGGATCCGTTTGGTTTAATTTAAACAAGGACCATTCATGTAATTCTTTGAAAGTTGAAGGCTGATCTTGAACATTTTCCAAAGCTTTCTTAAGGATCAAAACTGCCAAATGTGATTAGTACAAGGACCTATATTGATAATTTCCATTTTTGTAAATCCAGGGACCAAAACTGTCAAGTTTGAAACTTGAGGGACCAAACATGTAATTTTCTCCAAAGTTTATCATAAGGACCATTTTTGTCATTTATAAATAGAACAAGGTTAAAAGTTGATAATTTTCACTTTTTAATTTAACCAAGGACTATTTTTGACAATTTTCAAAGTTAAAGGACTAAAGTTGTCAATTTGATGTTTTTTAAACTTTAAAGGTTTGTTTTGACAACTTTTGAATCTCATGGACCTAAAATGATATTTTACAAGTTTTTGAATTACCAGGGACTGATTTTGACAACTTTTGTAACTTGAGGGACTAAAACTGCCAATTATGCAAACTTGATATGTTTTTCACCAGATTTTGATGTTTTTGCATTTAAAACATATAAAACACTTGTTTGTGATATTTTTATCATTTTGATGTGTTTCTGAGTGTTTTCAGATGTTTTTGGCATTCTAATAGTATAAAAATGATGAGTATTTAGACACTCATCAATCCCCCACACTAAGATATTGCTAGTCCCTAGCAATGATTTGAGAAAACATAATGGATTTTAATCTCTTTACCAAAAGCCATTACTTCTGGAGTAGCCAATTGTTTCAGTTCAAGTAAGAACCTTGGTACAATGATAACCAAATGATTTTGAGCAAATCATAAGCTTTCAACGGATTTGATTTGTCTTTACCAGAAGCCGTACCCTTCTGGACTAGCCAACTCTTAGATAAATTATCAGAATTATCTTTGGTGAGCTGAATACCAATTATGGATTTTCCACTGCCTTTACCACAAGCCATAAACTTGCGGGCTAGCCAACTTTTCACTAGTTTAAAGATATGGTGAGTTGAACACCATACAATTTTAGGCAAATTGCAAGCCATAAACGGATTTGAGATATCTTTACCAAGAGCCGTTTGCTCCTGGATTAGCCAATCCTTATGTGGGTTAGACATGGTGGATTGATTACCATTTGCTGAGTAAGTGAAAAACACTTACTCCAAAAAAAAATTTTGGCCAAAAACGGGGGAATTGGGTGGAATAATTACATGATGAAATTCGTGAGAATTCCCCCCCACACTTAGAAATGAATATTGCCCTCAATATTCAAAGTACCGGCGGTTATGCCGAAACATAGAACATAAAAGGGAAATATTACGGCCATTATTTTGTTTTTGATATATACACTTTTTTTTTTTTTTTTTTTTTTTTTTTTTTTTTTTTTTTTTTTTTTTTTGAGATGAAATATATAACAGCGTGGGAAAAACTCCCCCACACTAGGGTAATAGAAAGGGGATAAGAAGACAGAAATATGGATGAAAATCCATATGATGTGTGCTACTATTTTTGATTCCCGAGTCACTAGCTTGACTCGATCCCCGCATTCATTGGTTCATGGGGAATGTTTGTAGATCCGGGACAACCACAGGGGGAATGTCCTCTCCAAAGTAATGCTTTAATCGATGACCATTTACTTTAAAATTAGGACCATCAGGTTGAGATAACTCAATGGTGCCATAAGGATAAACCTTAGTGATAGTAAATGGACCAGACCAGCGGGGACTTAAGCTTTCCCGAGAAAATCTTCAATCTAGAGTTGAAAAGAAGGACTCGATCACCAACGTTGAAAACGCGGTTCTTGATTTTAGAGTCATGAATCTTCTTTGTCTTTTGTTTATAGATCAAAGAGTTCTCGTATGCTTGATCACGGAGTTCATTTAGTTCATTCATTTGAACTTTTCTGTGATCACCGGCTGTCTGTATATCGAAGTTTGCATGTTTTAAGGCCCAGTAAGCCTTGTGCTCTAGTTCAATCGGAAGATGACATGCTTTTCCGTACACTAGCTTGTATGGAGTACACCCAATTGGTGTTTTATAAGCTGTACGAAAAGCCCAGAGTGCGTCATCGAGTTTATCCGACCAGGATGCACGATTTTCACCTACTGTCCTTTCAAGGATTCTTTTAATACCACGGTTTGAAACTTCCACCTGCCCACTTGTTTGGGGGTGGTATGCAGTAGATAGACGGTGGGTAACACCATACTTTTGCATGACACGATCAAATTGGTCATTACAAAAATGTGTACCACGATCACTAATTATAGCACGAGGAGTTCCAAATCTGGCAAAGAGAGCTTTCAAAAATTTCACAACTACTCGGGCATCATTTGTAGGTAAAGCTTTTGCTTCAACCCATTTCGACAAATAGTCAACAGCCACGAGTATGTACTTGTTACCACGAGAAGATGGAAATGGCCCCATAAAATCAATACCCCATATGTCAAATATCTCACAAACTTGAATGGCATTTTGTGGCATTTCATTTCTTTGAGATATGTTTCCATGACGCTGACAAGCATCACAAGTTTTGACAAATTGGTGGGCATCTTTATAGATTGTGGGCCAATAAAACCCGGAATCAAACACCTTTTTGGCGGTGTAGTTTGGACTATGATGGCCCCCGGTGGGTCCAGCATGGCAAGCTTTGAGAATGTCAAGAGCTTCTTGTCCATAAACACACCGTCGGATGACTTGATCCGCACAGATTTTGAATAAGAAAGGGTCGTCCCAGAAATAGTGTTTAACATCCTTGAAGAATTTATTCTTCTGCTGGGTCGACATCCCTTTCACAATGAAGTTACCCGCATGGTAATTTGCGAAGTCAGCAAACCATGGGGTAGAAGAGTTTCCACGAAAAGAAACCGCATTGAGTGTCTCGAGAGGAAATGTTTCATTTATTTCCTTTTTCTCGAAAACATCTTGGTGAGGGTTTTCTAATCTGGACAGATGATCAGCAGCCAAGTTCTCAGCTCCTTTTTTATCACGTATGATAATATCAAATTCTTGGAGGAGGAGAACCCAACGGAGCAATCTCGGCTTTGCATCTTGTTTTGCAAAGAGATATTTGAGAGCCGAGTGATCCGTATACACTACACATTTGGTCAAGATTAAGTACGGCCGAAACTTCTCAAATGCATACACCACGGCTAATAGCTCTTTTTCTGTGGTAGTGTAATGAGTTTGAGCTTCAGTCATAGTCTTACTTGCGTAGTGAATTGGCTGAAAATGCTTGTTTCTTCGTTGCCCTAAGACTGCGCCGATAGCAAAATCACTTGCATCGCACATGAGCTCAAAAGGTAAGTCCCAGTCGGGAGCAACGAGAATGGGTGCTTCAGTAAGCTTTTTCTTCAATGTTTCAAAAGCTATGATGCACTCGGGTGAAAAGATAAAAGGAGCATCCTTTTCAAGAAGATGGGTCATTGGCCGGGCGATTTTGGAAAAATCTTGAATGAATCTACGATAGAAACCGGCATGACCTAAAAAACTCCTAATACCTTTAACGGTAGTACGATGAGGTAGCTTAGCAATAACATCAACTTTTGCTCTATCTACCTCAATCCCGTTCTTTGAAATCTTATGGCCAAGGACTATGCCTTCTTTGACCATAAAGTGGCTTTTCTCCCAGTTTAGACAAAGATTGGTGTCTTCACACAGTTTGAGCATTTTATCTAGATGGGAGAGACATGTTTGAAAAGAATCCCCAATGACCGAGAAGTCATCCATAAACACTTCCATTGTTTCCCCGATCATGTCGTGGAATATGGCCATCATACATCGTTGGAACGTGCCAGGAGCATTACATAAGCCAAAAGGCATACGTTTGTAGGCAAAAGTTCCGTATGGGCAAGTGAATGTGGTCTTCTCTTGATCCTGTGGATCAATGGGAATCTGAAAGTACCCCGAGAAACCATCAAGGAAACAATAGTACTCGTTCCCTGCTAATCTCTCAAGCATTTGGTCCATGAAGGGTAGAGGAAAATGGTCTTTACGGGTGGCGTCATTCAACTTACGATAGTCGATGCAAACACGCCATCCCGTAACCAATCGAGTTGGAATTAACTCGTTATCTTCATTTGTGATAACAGTAATACCACCCTTTTTCGGAACACAATGAATTGGGCTGACCCAAGGACTGTCTGAGATCGGGTAAATCAATCCTTCATCAAGAAGTTTGATAACCTCTTGTTTGATAACATCATGGATTTTTGGATTTACTCTTCTCTGATGTTGAACTGCGGGTTTGAAGTCATCCTCCATCAAGATTTTATGAGTACATAACTCAGGGTTGATACCCTTAATGTCAGAGAGTTTCCAAGCAATTGCTTGCTTGTGTGACTTCAAGATTTTTATGAGAGCAGCTTTTTCATCTTTACTCAAATCTCTAGCAATAATGACTGGTAATTTATCATCACCTTCAAGAAATGCATACTCGAGATGAGGTGGTAAGTCCTTAAGCTCAACCTCAGGAAATTCTTCAGTTTTCTCAACTGAATTGACTTCCTTGTTATGAAGTTTGATGGAAAAGAGTGGAGAACAAATGTCATGATTTAACAACTTCTCAAGAAGAATATCTCCCTCCAGATTAATCCCATTTTGATTAATCTCATCAGGAATTGAATCACTAGAGTGAGGGGCTGATGATGGATCATCATTAAGCAACTTCTCAATGAGAAGTATGTCTCCCTCAATGTCAATTGGAGCGTGATCAATTTCCCATGGAACAGAATCACTAGATAAGTAAGCTTCAATCTCTTCTAAGATGAAGTCACTTTCCTCAAATGGGGTAAGAGAAGGGGTAGAATTGGCGATGATAGGTTGAGATGAATGAGTGAGATTATCACTCGAAGAATTATGATCATAACCAAGAATTTCTTGAGAATACTCTTCAGAAGCAACATCAATGATATCTATTCGGTTAACCGATTCAGAATCATAGTTTGCGGAGTACCTCGAAGTTTGATCAAGGTTAAAAGTGACAGCTTCATTACCAACACGTAATGTGATTTCTTGCTCAAATACATCTATGAGAGCACGGCCCGTTCTCAGGAATCCTCGACCAACAATGAGAGGAACACGATGATCGGCATCAAAATCAACAACCACGAAGTCAGCTGGAAAATGGAACTTTCCTACTTTCACAAATACGTCCTCGGCAATGCCAAGAGGACGGGATATTGTACGATCTGCAAGCTCGAGAATCATGCATGTAGGAGTGAGTTCCGGAAGAGAAAGTTTCTTCCACACTGAATATGGCATAAGATTGATGCTTGCACCAAGATCTGCTAGGGCAAAGCATTCAACCATTCCTAGGAATACACAAGGTAAGAGAAATTTCCCAGGATCTCCAAGCTTTTCAGGAAGCTTCTTCAGAATAACTGCTGAGCAGTTCTCGTTAAGAGGAGTTTTAGCCATTTCAAACAGCTTTTCCTTGTTGCTTAACATGTGTTTGAGAGTCGATGCAAATTTAGGCATCAGCATGATAGCATCCGCAAAGCTTATGTCAAAATGTAACTCTTGGAAAATTTGGAAAAATTTATCCATTTGATGACTAGCTTTCTCGCGGAGCTTTTGCTCATTCAAACGTGATGGGTAAGGAATAGAAGATTTGGATTTCTGTTTCTCAATAGGAGCTATAGGAGGTTAAAAAACAACTCCTGGATTAGACTGGGGTTTCTGGACAACTTGAGGTTGGACTACCGAAGGTAGGACTTGTGCGGTATTACGTGGGCTAGAATAATGCACCTTGTCCGTTGTTTCCTTGGTAACTTGACTCATTGCCACAGGAGGAGGGGGCATTGGAGTCGTAGGTCCATTGTGAGTCAGAGGTTCACTTTCCACTACCTTTGGGAGAGAAGAAGAAGAGGTAGTAGGAATAGCGGGTCCATTGTATGAAACACCACTTCTGGTCGTGATCGCCTTAGCATCGCCCCTCGGGTTAGCGATCGTGTTGCTCGGAAGTTTTCCTGAGCCCGAGGGTTGATCATTTAAAGACTTCTTGAGATCAGCGATCTGACTGACCAACAATCTGTTCATCTCATCTTGGGATTTCATGAACTGCTTCAGTAACTCATCAGATGATGGTCCTGGAGGAGTAATGACGGGAGGTGGATTAGGAGGGAAGGTTTGAGGTCGAATGTTTTGATTATGACCTTGTTGTTGAAAATTCCCTTGATTAGGATTCACATTCCCATGAAATTGATTCCCTCGATTGAAATTGTTTTGATGAAGGTTTCCTTGTTGTTGGAAACCTTGATTGGGTCCAGGATAGAAATTTCCTTGGTTTTGATAACCTTGGTTCATTCTAGGTTGGTTTTGATTCCGGTTGTGCATATTATGATTCTGGTTGAAACCGGGTGGTGCCTGATTAGTGTTAGCACGGTAATTTGGTTCATTCTGAGGACGGTATTGATTACCTCCTTGATTTGAAGTACCGGCTATAGCATTTGCTTCAAACGGACTACCATCAGTGGCAGTACAGTTGTAGTATGCATGAGGACCACCACAAGTAACACAAACTTCAACTTTCTTCACTTCACCATGTGATGGTGTTTGAGTGAATGTGACTTTCTTTTGGTTAGCAAGAACCAAAGCCTGAACAATGTCTGTGAGTTTATCAATCTTAGCATCGGTGCTAGATGTACTCACAGGAGATGAAGTAGAAGGTCCAACATTAGACTGATTTTGATATGTCTTTGTGCGGAAAGGACGGACCTGGGACTTGTTTTCAATGATTTGTAAGGCTTCTTTGGTGGTTTTGCTAAGGAAATTACCTCCCGCGGAGGCATTCAAAGAGTCTTGGTCAGCTTGTCTCAGACCATTATAGAAAGTATCCATTTGCATTAACTCGGTAAAACCATGATGTGGACACTTGCGGAGCAATTCTTTGTAACGATCCCATGCCTCCCCGAATGATTCATCAAATCTCTGAGAAAATTTCATTATCTCATTCTTAAGACTTGTGGTTCGGGATGGAGGATAGAATTCGTTAACAAACTTGGTAACTAGATCTTCCCATGTCTCAATGGAACGAGGGGGTTGTTTCTCAAGCCAATTTCGGGCTTGTCCCTCTAGAGAAAATGGGAACAGAAGAAGCTTGATAGCTTCGTGTGGGACATTCTTATACTTGATGGTTGATGCAATTTTATTGAACTATCGAATGTGTGCATGAGGATCATCCCGCTCAAAACCATAGAATTGGCTTTGGGTTACCAGATTAAGTAACCCGGTCTTGAGCTCGAAGGTATCAGCCACAATGGCTGGGACAACAATGGCATCTCCGTAACCCTCGATGGGTGCTTGGAGAAGCTCATTCATAGGTTTGTCTTCTGCCATTTCGACAGGTGGTGGTGGTGGTAGACGTTCCTCAGTCACGGCTGAAGGAGCTGAACGTCCTCTACGTCTGCGAGGAATGTTTCCAAGTTTTGAAAGTGGACTTGTAGAACTGGAAGAACGAGTGCGCATGCACTAAGTATAAAAATCAATTTTCAAAACAAATGAGGCAAAACACAAGTGAACTTAACCAATAATCACAAATGAAATGGCTTCTTTGAAAAAGGTACACCAAATCACAAGTGACACAAAGGCAAGTTTTAAATCTGATGTTCGGGAACTTATTATGGTCGCACCCCCAGTTAGGTAGTGCACTGCCTTGATTTGCGGTGGTTGATTTTTATGTATATATAAAGTACCACTGAAAAGACGTAGGTATGATTTGTGCAAAGGGGTTTAAAAACTTTTGGAAAATATTTTTGTTATCGTCCCGTTTAACCAAATCGTATCTCTTTAAGAATCACCTTAAAAGAGAATACAAAATAGAAAACGTTCCGATTGTTTTGTTGTTTTATATATATTTTTTTTGTGTTTTTAAAACTTTAGGAAAAGCGTTAATGAACTTTTTGATTTATATTAACTTTACAGAAAAATTTTTACAAACGATGGTATATGTGCAAGTACGGGTCTGAAAATGCTAGAACACGCTTACAGCCTCCCCGGCAGCGGCGCCAAAATTTGATTGGTGCTAAACAGTCAAGTCTAAACAGACTTAAAACAGCTTAAACACAAATTCAATTAAGATCAGAGAATATAGTGAATTCCCGGGTCGTTTAGTCCCACGGAGGATGAATTGGTGTATAAACACTTGATCAGATGGTAGAATGATCACTAAGGATAGTGATCAATAAGGATATTGATGGAAAATTACCTAAAGAAAAGATCTACAAATTAAAGCGACTTAAATGCAAATTAAAAGAAATAAAAGATAAAAGATATTAAATAAACGCTATCACTATTTTTAAAGTCGATGAACGTTTAAAACCTACAACTTAAAACTTACGTTTAAAATAAAATTACGTAAACGTACAAAATAAAACGTGAGTTTTAAAGAAATAAAAGAGCTACAAATATGAAAATGATATTTTTACAATCCTAATAATAAAAGAAAATTATTAGAAAAAGAAAATTATTTTTACAACTATTTATTTAATTATTATTAATTAAAAACTATTTATTAAGTATTAAAAATGTACTAAAATACAAGAAAATACAAAATTAACCTAGAAAAATGAAATTATAACTTGGAAAATTCTAAAATATGATAAAACTTATTTTAAAACTAAGAATATATTTTTTTAGACTTTTTATGTATTTATTATTAATTTAAAACTATTTAAAACTAATAAAAATGCTAAAAAATACTTTTTAAACTAAGAAAATTATGGAAAAATACTTTTTATTACTTTTATATTTATCTTAACCTAAGAAAATTGAAAAATCATTTTTTTGAACTTTTTATAATTTATTTGTATTAAAAGCTATTTAAAAATACCTAAAAACTGTTTTTAATTAAGAAAAATAGCAAACAGTTATGAAAAATTATGAAAATTTCAGTAAAAGTCTATTTTAATATGTAGAATCTAGGAAAAATAGAAAAACATGGGTTTATGTGGAGAAATATGCAACTGCAGTAGCAACTGCTTATTAATTAGCACTTGAAATAAGCTAGAAGGACACAACAAGTACCAAACTGATATACAAGCTAAAATAAGCTATAAGAACTCTATTTCAACTAAAAACAACAAACCATGACCTCTGGATTGCAAGTTTAACACAGATTTGATGTTTGAGTTTAAAGAGCAAAACAGAATTTGAGGGGTTACTTTAAGCTTATGCACAGAACACCAAATAAGCTAAAACTGAAAAGCAATGAATGGAACTTGTATTAGACCTGGTTTACTACCTAGAAACAAAAGATGAGATCAAGTTAAGCTAAAATGAGCTTGTGAGAAGCTTTTTCAAAACCTGACAATCCACTGAGTAAAACTCAGTTAATACTGACTTACTTGGGACAAAATGATAAGCACTTGCAGCCCTGTCAAATAAGCTCCAATCTCAAAACTAAAAATTGGGACCTTGAGACAGCTAGGTTGGCTTCTCAAAAAGCCAAATTACACAGGATAATGATCACTAATAAGCTCTCTAAGAGCTTATGAACTTGGCTACCAAATCTGTGCACAGGACAGATTTTGACTATTGACAAGTTATAAAACAGTTGACTTTTATGAGATTTAAATCAATCTTGCTTACTAATTATGATGTAATATGGTTAAATGAAACTAGATTAGGCTATGCTACTGAATTCCAAACATGAAATAAGGTTTTGATTTCTAAAACTTTTGACAGATAAGCACAATAAGACAGTTATAAGTAATTTTGACTTTTGAGCTAATAAGGACTTGTTTTATTGACTTGTATGAGTTATTAGGACCTAGTGAGACATGAGACAAGCAAAAGCAAAAGCTTGCACAACCTGTTATACAGTGAACTGAACAAATCCAAACACCCTTTCAAAGGACTGTTTTGGTGTTTTACAATGAGTTTCACAGATTTAGACCTTGGTACTGATTGAAGACCTTATGATATCACTAAATAAAGCTGAATAAACATGAAACAATAGCAATAACAGTATACAACTAGTTAATAATACTTATTCTATTTTGACTGCTAAACTAAAACTTTTATTAACTACAACTTGAAAAGAACAAGATACCTGTTTATTATTGTTTAATTATGTTTAATTATAACTAAGAAACATGGAAATACAAAGATTGAAGCTACTTAATGACTAAAACAGTAATTGACAAAATGGATCAAAAGCTTACAATTTGGTGTCCAAGCATAGAACAGATAACCAAGGACTGAAATTACTCCTATAGCTTACCAATAAGCTCTAAACCCAAGGCCATCCACTATATACCCTGCTCCAGCCTGCTAGAACCTTGCACCATGGATTTTTTATTTTTAAGCTATTTAATTGGTATTTTTGTGAATTTTTGGTTTTGGCTACTAATACTGCTTTTAAAGTATCTAAAAGCTTTAACAAGCTTTATAAGGAGCTTATGTGAGCTTCTAAGTCCAAACTAACCACTGATTACAAACATTCACCATATTCAGATTTTTGAATAATAAGAAAACTGCATAACTTGAGATGAGACTTGAAACTGGAAATTGTTGCTTACAAAAGTTTTATTTCACCTTTAAAACATAAAATACAAAGCTTAAAGCTTAAACAAACACTGGAATTTGAAAGTTAAACTAAAACGACATTAACAATTAAAATTACACTAGATATTTTTCTTCCATGACTCCTCTGCTTTCTTTATAGCTTTTCTGAACTCCCCACATGTCTCTGATCATATCCCATCAACCATCTTGACCATTGAAGCAGTCAAACGTATCTTAGCCATCAATTTGGATTTTGGCGCCAAAATTGAGATAAGGTTGCTTGAGACAGTTTTAAACCAATTAAAGAACTTTGGAGTATAGTAGAGGTGTAGGGGACAAGTTGGGAAGTAGGTATGGGTTTAGGATGTCTTGGAAAGCAAAAAGGAGGTTTGAGAGTGCTACAGTAAAGGTTACATGGTGGGGAAGCATTAACTGCTTGTGGGCTAGTTGGTGAGGAGGGGGGATGAGCTGGAAAGGTGGATGAGGTGGAAAGGTTGAGGTGGAGGTGAGAAAACCACCTCTGGTTTTGGGTATGCAGGGGAGGTGAGGGAGACAAACAGTGTAGGCGGTTTTTTTGTTTTTAAAAGTTGGGCCGGGTCATGGTATTGGGTTGGATTTGGGCTAAGTAATAATATAGGATCCGTTTGGTTTAATTTAAACAAGGACCATTCATGTAATTCTTTGAAAGTTGAAGGCTGATCTTGAACATTTTCCAAAGCTTTCTTAAGGATCAAAACTGCCAAATGTGATTAGTACAAGGACCTATATTGATAATTTCCATTTTTGTAAATCCAGGGACCAAAACTGTCAAGTTTGAAACTTGAGGGACCAAACATGTAATTTTCTCCAAAGTTTATCATAAGGACCATTTTTGTCATTTATAAATAGAACAAGGTTAAAAGTTGATAATTTTCACTTTTTAATTTAACCAAGGACTATTTTTGACAATTTTCAAAGTTAAAGGACTAAAGTTGTCAATTTGATGTTTTTTAAACTTTAAAGGTTTGTTTTGACAACTTTTGAATCTCATGGACCTAAAATGATATTTTACAAGTTTTTGAATTACCAGGGACTGATTTTGACAACTTTTGTAACTTGAGGGACTAAAACTGCCAATTATGCAAACTTGATACGTTTTTCACCAGATTTTGATGTTTTTGCATTTAAAACATATAAAACACTTGTTTGTGATATTTTTATCATTTTGATGTGTTTCTGAGTGTTTTCAGATGTTTTTGGCATTCTAATAGTATAAAAATGATGAGTATTTAGACACTCATCAATAATCAATCATAACCCTTTTCCCGTTCAAATTCTCCCGATCACTATACGTTTGGTGATTCAGTGCACAGCTCGTTGGGACTTAACGACCTGGGGAAACACTAAACTCTCCTGGACTTCATTGCATTGGTTCTAAGCTGTTTGAAGTTTATTACGGTTAGCCATTCACAGGTGGTTAGCTTGTGTGATAAAACTTGACGGTTTGGAAGCGATCAGTGCCTATTCCCAAAGATATGTTGGGTGCCTATACCCAAAGATATGCTGGGTGACTATTCCCAAAGATATGTTGGGTGCCTCTGCCCAAAGATATGCAGCTATTTCTACGTAAGTAAATTAACTACCAGTTTCTAACTTAGGCAATAATAATATCAGGAGAACAACAAACAGTTTCAAAGCAATGTGTTCGGTTTAAAATAAAGCATGTATCTCCCCCAAGGGTTTGTAAAACAATTAAGTAATAGAAAGTGGGGCTATGAACTCACCGTAGTGTAAATGATATCAAATGTATAATGAGAATGATGGATATGCCGTGAGAACTTCTACGAGCAACCTAAAATAGAATGTTGCGACTTAGGTTTGGAATAATGTGTAGGAAAACATAAACCATCCTATATACGTCTCTATGTTGATCATGATGTAGTACATAGCAGTTGTGTGTGTATTTTATAGAAATGGTCTAGTTGTGAAAACGTGTTTAGTTTATATATATCGTACTACCGTTCGGGCCATCACAATTCAGAGGTCATGTAGTAAACGTTCGAGGAGCTAGGACACTTTAAATCGTAAATCCAGCAACTCGTCGATACATTTTACTCAAATGAAACCCCTCACATGAAGCTCCCTAGTTTTGTAGCACTTAGTAGATAAAACATAGATTTTGAATGAAGATTGTTATATCATAAAGTTTATCATGTTTTTAGTAAATATCTCGTCGTTTCATAAATATGATCACCTTAGTTAACGGTCTTGGGTAAATAAGCCTTGAGGCTTTAGCCATGGCCTTGCCGTGACTTTGGTCTTGACTACCATGGTCTTGAGACTCAGACTTGACCTTAGCTGTAGCCGTGGTCTTGGCTTATGGCCATTAGGCCTCTTGGTTTGCTTTTAGTTGTGACAAAAGTATAGTTATGAGAACATATAAAAGGGCAGTTTCTGTTTTTGAAAGATAGTGGTCTGTTTATGCGTTTTCAAGGTCCGAGCTTCATAATTGTTGAAGGAAAACGTAGTTCCGGACAACTTTCGTGTTTTAAATTTTTGATGATTCGGACCAGAAGTACCACTTTTAGCACGACCAGACCCTTAACAGCAAGCTATTTGGCAGTTTCGGCGTTTTGGTTTTGCTAACTTCTTTTGACTATAACGTTTGACTCGTTTGTCCGTTTCAGGTGATTCAAGTTGCTATGTTTACCTTTTTATCTTGTCTACCATATTATGTAAGTTAAAAAGTCCATATGTAACTGTTTTTAATGGTTTCAAACGTATAGAATATGACTATTTTACTAGTTTGTTACTTTTACGACAATATGTGAATTAAAGCATGTGATTGAGTATATGTACATCATGAATCAACATAGTAACTATATATATAGCATGAAATAGTTAAGATTATGAATAATAAATATGCGATGATGGTGGTGATTAGTTGCTTACAACTTTTGGCTTTCAATAAGAAAGGAGTAACTTAGTAAGGATAAGACTTTGATTGATCACTTAAGACTTCGGATTGAACTAGCTTTCCACACCTTGGAACCCTTGCAATCTTGAAGAGTTGGTGATGAAGTACTAGGCGACTTGAGTGGATCTAAACTCAAGAAGATCACTTAAACTTGCTAGAGATTTGATGTAGTAACTTACTACTTGAAACTTCTTTGCATAAACTTGGAGTTTATAGATCAAATGATGGAAGATATGTATGATTTGTGATATGAACGACCCAAAACAGAATATGAGGGTTCTTAGTATGCATTTCACTTGCTATTTATAGGAGGGTAAGTTTGGTTAACCATATATTGGGTTAAATATTAACCATGGTTAAGTTAGGACACATGTAATGATCTAAATGAACCATGGTTAGGATGATGCCACCAAAATGATGACTCCCCCCCTAAGTCGGTCACATAGAGATAAGATGACTTAGGTGGATAGTTTTGGTATTATCTTGAGTTTAGAGCATGATTTGGTTCCGTTAAATGCCAACCGTAAGTTGTTAAGCCATAAAACGTAAAACCGGGTATCGTAAAAATACGAAACTTGTAGGAATGATGAGACTCATTATTATACTCCATCTAAAAATATAAAAGGGGTGATAAGTCTCATTGGGTGCAAAAATGCTGCTTAAAGCTGGAAATACGGGTCAAAAACGCGTAATTCGCAGTTTATCAGAAAAGAACGAAATTTCAGGGAAATGATTGGTTCCGAACCGTCAAGTTTAATCACACAAGCTGACCACTTGTGAATGGCCAACCGTAACAAACTTAAAGCAGCCTGGAACCAAATGCAATGAAGATCAGGAGAATATAATGAATTCCCGGGTCGTTAAGTCCCACGGAGACTCAATGGTGTTTTAAAACTTGATCAGATGATAGAATGATCACTAAGGATAGTGATCAGTAAAGATTTTGGAATATTTGTAACTAAAGAAAAAGTTTATAAATTACAACGACTTAAATGCAAATTAAAGAAAATTAAAAAGCTAAAATATATTAAATAAATGCTATCACTATTTTTACAAAGATGTTTTTCTAAATTTATAAAACAAAATTACTTAAGTAAACTATTTTAATTAAAACGTAAACTTAAATTATTTAAAAACGTGACTTAAAGTGAAAACGTACGTTAAGTATAAAAATTACGCGAGTGCGCAAGTAAAAACGTAAAATTTATGAAATAAAAGTCCTACGAATGTAAAAACAATTTTCTTACCTACTATATGACAAAAGAAAATTTTAGAAAAAAGATTTATATTTTTTTGACTTTTATATTTTTTATTATGAATTAAATACTATTTTAGACTAAATAAATGTTTAAAAATACTAAAACTATTTGGAAAAATCTGAAACTTTTTTATAAATTACTTTAGACTAATACAAAGTTAAGAAAAATACAAAAGTTGAAAAAGCTAGATTAAATAAGCTAGAAATAAGCTAATAAGCTCGTATAAGCTTATAATGAAAACAAGGGTTATGTATTTAATTATGTAAAGAAAAACAGAAAAAGACCCAAGGGCGAGTGGTAGTGTGTGTGTGTGGTAAGCTGGGTGGCCAGGGTTCGAATCCCAGCAACTCTCTTTTTGCAACTATTTTATTTTTGGAATTTTCTTTTTGCAACTTATTAAGCTAGCTAAGATAAGCAATTTTTACAACTACAACTTTTTATAAAAACTGCTAATAAGCCCAGAATAAGCTGAGAATCTCAACAGTGGGCAAAAATATGGAAATAAGCAAAAGATTAAAGCCAAATGGCTTATAAGCTACTTAATAAGCAAAATGAAAAATGAAAATAAGCTAAATACTGATAATAAGCTAGAATTACAACTGAACAAGCACAAAAACTTAGAAATAAGCACTAAATAAGCTAAAATAAGCACAAGCTTAAACTGAAAAACAGGACACTTTTGTTTTTACTAGGCACCTTTAAGCTAGATTTTAAGCACTGAGATAAGCTAGAAAATGAAAACAAAGACTGGAATTAGCAAGTTGACCAACTCAGCTTTCCAAAAAGCTAAATCTCTTACTGTGGGGTCCACTAGAGAGCTTATGGTGAGCTTGAGAAAAAGCTGAAAAACCACTGAGTATGACTCAGTGTATGCTGAGTAAAATGGACAGAACTAAAAGCTAAGTGCAGCCCTACCAAATAAGCTAGGAATTGGAAAATGAGCACTGAGACCTTGAGACAGCTATGTGAGCTTCTCAAAAAGCTAAGGTACAAAAGCTAATACTCACTAATGAGCTCTGTGAGAGCTTGTGAAATTGCTTGTAAAACTGGTGCACAGGGCATATTTTTGACTTTTTAATAAAATGTGCAGTTTGACTTTTATGAACCTTTAACTGATTCTATGGACTGAATAAGTTATAATAAGCTAAAATAAGATGACTATAAGCTATATTACCAAGTTCTACACAGCTATGATGAGTTTTACCACTTAAATCCTAACAGTAATGAAATGGTGTGAGATTAAAAGGAATTTTGACTATTTAACAAATGACCACTGGTTTTCTTGTATGTTTGAGTTATTATGAACTATTGAAACACAGAGCAACAACAAGCAACCACACAGATAACCTCTATTACAGATAACACAGTGAAAACAAACACCCCTTAACTTAACTGTTTTGAAGATTTTCAAAGACTTTTAAAGATTAAAACCATGTACTTGATTCCAGACCTTATAATATCATATATGAAGGCTAATTAAGTATAAAACAACAACAATAACAACATAAAACTCTAGAATGACACTAATGCTATTATAACTGTTAAACTATGATTTTTAGCTACTACCAATTTAAAAGAGTAAACAACTGATTTTTATGTTTAATTATGCTTAAATATAACTAAGAAACACAAAGACACAAAGATTGAAACTTATGCTTAACTTAAACAGTGAAATGCCAAATTAGAACAAAAAGCTTACAACTTAGAATCCAAGTGAAGACAGAGAACCAAATATCAAGATCACTTCCTATAGCTTCCCAAGAAGCACTAACCCAGGGCAATCCAATATCAACCCTGCTCCAGCTTTTTGATCACCTTCACCATAGATTTTTGATTTTTCACTAATTTATTTGTATTTTTGGTGATTTTTGGTTTTTTCTTCTAAACTGAATTTTAAAGTATCTAATAGCTTTAATAAGCTATCTAGGAGCTTATGTGGGCTTACTCAGGAGTGGAAAAACCACTCCTGGTTTTGGGATTACAGACTTGGAGAGGGAGGTGAACAGTAACACTGGTTTGGGCGCGTTTGAGTATTTTTGACTTTTGTTGACCGTTTGATATTAATAAAGGGGGGGGGGGGGTTCACAATGGGGGTTCACAGGGATAATGACAGGGGGTCAAGTGTTTTGGCTGGGGTTCTAAATACAAAAGGGGTCCAATTGGTATTAATAAAGCATAAGGACCATTCTTGTAATTCTGCAAACTTGAGGGACCAAAACTGAACTTTTTCCAAATTTCACACAAGGACCAATCTTGCCATTCCTTAATAGTACAAGGACCAAATTTGCCATTTTTAAATATCCAAGGACTATTTATGACATTTTTCAAAGTTTAGGGACCTTTTCTGCCATTTGATCAAAGAATCATTCAAGGATCATTATTGACAAATTAGAATATTTCAGGGGACCTTGAATGATAAAATTCCACATTTTGATTTACCAGGGACTGTTTTTGACAACTTTTGAAACTTAGGGGACTAAAACTGCCAATTTTGCAAACTTGATATGTTTTTCATCTGATTTTGATATTTTTGCATTTAAAACACATAGAACACTTGTTTGTGATATTTTCATCATTTTAATGCATTTCTGAGTGTTTTCAGATGTTTTTGCAGTTTAGATTGTACAAAAATGATGAGTATTTAGACACTCATCAATCCCCCACACTAAGATATTGCTAGTCCCTAGCAATGATTTAGATCTTCTAATGGATTTTAAAGAACTCTTTACCAAAAGCCATCACTTCTGGAGTAGCCAATTGTTTTGGTTCAAGTAAGAACCTTGGTACAACGATAACCAAATGATTTTGAGCAAATCATAAGCTGTAAACGGATTTGATTTGTCTTTACCAGAAGCCGTTTGCTCTGGACTAGCCAACTCTTAGATAAATTATCAGTATTATCTTTGGTGAGCTGATTACCAATTATGGTTTTTCCACTGCCTTTACCACAAGCCATAAACTTGCGGGCTAGCCAACTCTTCACTTTTTAGGATATGGCGAGCTGAATACCATACAATTTTGGGCAAATTGTAAGCCGTCAACGGATTTGATAAATCTTTACCAAGAGCCGTTTGCTCCTGGATTAGCCAATCCTTTTGTTTTTTAGACATGGCGGACTGATAACCATTTGCTGAGTAAGTGAAAAACACTTACTCCAAAAAAAATTTTTTTTGCCAAAAACGGGGGAATTGGGTGGATAATACATGATAAAATTCGTGAGAATTCCCCCCCACACTAAGAAATGAATATTGCCCTCAATATTCAAAGTACCGACGGTTATGCCGAAACAAAGAACGTAAAAGGGAAATACTACGGCCATTATTTGAAAGTTTTTTTTTTTTTTTTTTTTTTTTTTTTTTTTTTTTTTTTTTTTTTAAGAAAAGATTTATATACAATAGCGGGGGGCAACTCCCCCACACTAGGGTGGTAGAACAGAGAAAGAAGACAGAAATATGGGTGAAAACCCATATGGTGTGTGCTATTGTTTTTGATTACCGAGTCATTAGCTTGACTCGATCCCCGCATTCATTGGTTCATGGGGAATGTTTGTAGATCCGGGACAACCACAGGAGGAATGTCCTCTCCAAAATAATGCTTTAATCGATGACCATTCACTTTAAAATTTGGACCATCAGGCTGAGATAACTCAATGGTACCATAAGGATAAACCTTAGCAATGGTGAATGGACTAGACCAACGGGACTTGAGCTTTCCCGAGAAAATCTTCAATCTTGAATTGAAAAGAAGGACTCGATCACCAACATTGAAAACGCGGTTCTTGATTATAGAGTCATGAATCTTCTTTGTCTTTTGTTTGTAGATCAAAGAGTTCTCGTATGCTTGATCACGGAGTTCATTTAATTCATTCATTTGAACTTTTCTGTGATCACCAGCTGTCTGAATATCGAAGTTGGCATGTTTCAAGGCCCAGTATGCCTTGTGCTCAAGCTCAATCGGAAGATGACATGCCTTTCCGTACACTAGCTTGTATGGAGTACACCCGATGGGTGTTTTGTAAGCTGTACGGAAGGCCGAGAGTGCGTCATCCAGTTTATCCGACCAGGATGCACGGTTTTCGCCTACTGTCCTTTCAAGAATTCTTTTAATACCACGGTTGGAAACTTCCACCTGCCCACTTGTTTGGGGGTGGTATGCAGTAGAGAGATGGTGGGTTACACCATACTTCTGCATGACACGATCAAATTGATCATTGCAAAAATGTGTACCACGATCACTGATTATAGCTCTCGGAGTTCCAAACCTGGCAAAAAGAGATTTTAAAAACTTCACAACAACTCGGGCATCATTGGTAGGTAAAGCTTTTGCTTCAACCCATTTTGACAGATAGTCAACAGCCACAAGTATGTATTTGTTTCCTCGAGAAGATGGAAATGGCCCCATAAAGTCAATACCCCATATGTCAAAGATCTCACAAACTTGAATGGTGTTTTGCGGCATTTCATTTCTTTGAGAGATATTTCCGTGACGTTGACAAGCGTCACAGGTTTTGACAAAATCGTGGGCATCCTTATAGATAGTGGGCCAATAAAACCCGGAATCAAACACCTTTTTGGCGGTGTAGTTTGGACTATGATGGCCCCCAGTGGGTCCAGCATGGCAAGCTTTGAGAATGTCAAGAGCTTCTTGTCCATAAACACACCGCCAGATGACTTGATCCGCACAGATTTTGAATAAGTAGGGATCGTCCCAGAAGTAATGTTTAACATCCTTGAAGAATTTGTTCTTCTGTTGGGTTGACATCCCTTTCACTATGAAGTTACCCGCATGGTAATTTGCGAAGTCAGCAAACCATGGGGTAGAAGAGTTTTCACGAAAATAAACCGCATTGAGTGTCTCGAGAGGAAATGTTTCATTTATTTCCTTTTTCTCGAAAACATCTTGGTGAGGGTTCTCTAATCGGGACAGATGATCAGCAGCCAGGTTCTCAGCTCCTTTTTTATCACGTATGATGATATCAAATTCCTGGAGAAGGAGAACCCAACGGAGCAATCTCGGCTTTGCATCTTGTTTTGCAAAGAGATATTTGAGAGCCGAGTGATCCGTATACACCACGCATTTGGTCAAGATTAAGTATGGCCGAAACTTCTCAAATGCATACACCACGGCTAATAATTCTTTTTCTGTGGTAGTGTAATGAGTTTGAGCTTCAGTCATAGTCTTACTTGCGTAGTGTATAGGCTGAAAATGCTTAGCTCTACGTTGCCCTAAGACTGCACCGATAGCAAAATCACTTGCATCGCACATGAGCTCAAAAGGCAAGTCCCAGTCGGGAGCAACGAGAATGGGTGCTTCAGTAAGCTTTTTCTTTAATGTTTCAAAAGCTTCGATGCACTCGGGTGAGAAGATAAAAGGAGCATCTTTTTCAAGAAGATGAGTCATAGGCCGGGCGATTTTAGAAAAATCTTGTATGAATCTACGATAGAAACCGGCATGACCTAAAAAACTCCTAATACCTTTGACGGTAGTAGGATGAGGTAGTTTAGCAATAACATCAACTTTTGCTCTATCAACTTCAATCCCATTTTTTGAAATCTTATGGCCAAGGACTATGCCTTCTTTGACCATAAAGTGGCTTTTCTCCCAATTTAGACAAAGATTGGTGTCTTCACACCTTTGAAGCATTTTTTCTAAATGGGAGAGACATGTTTGAAATGAATCCCCAATGACCGAGAAGTCATCCATAAACACCTCCATTGTTTCCCCGATCATGTCGTGGAAAATGGCCATCATACATCGTTGGAACGTGCCAGGAGCGTTACATAAGCCAAAAGGCATACGTCTATAGGCAAAAGTTCCGCATGGGCAGGTGAATGTAGTCTTTTCTTGATCCTTTGGATCAATGGGGATCTGAAAGTAACCCGAGAAACCATCAAGGAAACAATAGTATTCATTCCCTGCTAATCTCTCAAGCATTTGGTCCATGAAGGGTAGAGGAAAATGGTCTTTACGGGTAGCGTCATTCAACTTACGATAGTCAATGCACACACGCCATCCCGTAACCAGACGAGTTGGAATTAACTCGTTATCTTCATTTGTGACAACAGTTATGCCACCCTTTTTAGGAACACAATGAATTGGGCTAACCCAAGGACTATCTGAGATCGGGTAAATCAATCCTGCATCAAGAAGTTTGATAACCTCCTGTTTGATAACATCATGGATTTTTGGATTTACTCTTCTCTGATGTTGAACTGCTGGTTTGAAGTCATCCTCCATTAAGATTTTGTGAGTACAAAATTCAGGGTTGATACCCTTAATGTCGGAGAGTTTCCAAGCAATTGCTTGCTTGTGTGACTTTAAGACCTTTATAAGAGCAGCTTTTTCATCTTTACTCAAATCTCGAGCAATAATGACGGGTAATTTATTATCACCCTCAAGGAATGCATACTCAAGATGAGGTGGTAAGTCCTTAAGCTCAATCTCAGGAAATTCTTCAGTTTTCTCAACTGACTTGACTTCCTTGTTATGAAGTTCGACGGGAGGGAGCGATAATGATGATGGATCATCATTAAGCAACTTCTCAATGAGAAGTATGTCCCCCTCAATGTCGATGGGAGCGTGATCAATTTCCCATGGAACAGAATCACTAGATAAGTAGGCTTCAATCTCTTCCAAGATGAAGTCACTCTCCTCAAATGGGGTGAGAGAAGGAGTAGAATTGGCGATGATAGGTTGAGATGAATGAGTGAGATTATCACTCGAAGAATTATGATCATAACCAAGAACTTCTTGAGAGTACTCTTCAGAAGCAACATCAATGATATCTATTCGGTTAACCGATTCAGAATCATAATTTGCGGAGTACCTCGAAGTTTGATCAAGGTTAAAGGTGACAACTTCATTACCAACACGTAATGTGATTTCTTGCTCAAATACATCAATGAGAGCACGGCCCGTTCTCAGGAATCCTCGTCCAACAATGAGAGGAACCCGATGATCGGCATCAAAATCAACAACCACGAAGTCAGCTGGAAAATGGAACTTTCCTACTTTCACAAATACGTCCTCGGCAATGCCAAGAGGACGGGATATTGTACGATCTGCAAGCTCGAGAGTCATGCATGTAGGAGTAAGTTCCGGAAGAGAAAGTTTCTTCCATACTGAATAAGGCATCAGGTTGATGCTTGCACCAAGATCTGCTAAGGCAAAGCATTCAACCATTCCTGGAAATACACAAGGTAAGAGAAATTTTCCAGGATCTCCAAGCTTTTCTGGAAGCTTCTTCAAGATAACTGCAGAGCAGTTCTCGTTAAGAGGAGTTTTAGCCATTTCAAACAGCTTTTCCTTGTTGCTTAACATGTGTTTGAGAGTTGATGCAAACTTGGGCATCAACATGATAGCATCCGCAAAGCTTATGTCAAAATGTAGTTCTTGGAAAATTTGAAAAAATTTGTCCATTTGATGACTGGCTTTTTCGCAGAGCTTTTGCTCATTCAAACGTGATGGGTAAGGAATAGAAGTTTTGGATTTGGTATTTCCAACGGGAGCTACTGGAGGTTCAAAAACAACTCCTGGATTTGACTTGGGTTTCTGGACAACTTGAGGATGGACATCATTGGTTCCTCCGTTATTAGCAGGAAGTTCCTTGTCCTTTGTTGCCTCAGGCTCACTTTCCACTACCTTCGGGAGAGAAGAAGAAGAGGTAGTAGGAATAGCGGGTCCATTGTATGAAACACCACTTCTGGTTGTGATCGCCTTTGCATCTTCCCTCGGGTTAGCGATCGTGTTGCTCGGAAGTTTTCCTGAGCCCGAGGGTTGATCATTTAAAGACTTCTTGAGATCAGCGATCTGACTGACCAACAACCTGTTCATTTCATCTTGGGATTTCATGAATTGCTTCAGTAACTCATCAGATGATGGTACTGGAGGATGTGGATGGAAATTTTGAGGTCGAATGTTTTGATTATGACCTTGTTGTTGAAAATTCCCTTGATTAGGATTCACATTTCCCTGAAATTGATTCCCTCGATTGAAATTGTTTTGATTAAGGTTTCCTTGATGTTGGAAACCTTGATTGGGTCCGGGATAGAAAGTACCTTGGTTTTGATAACCTTGGTTCATTCTTGGTTGGTTTTGATTCCGGTTTTGTATGTTCGGATTCTGGTTAAAACCGGGTGGTGCCTGATAAGTATTAGCACGGTAGTTTGGTTCATTTTGAGGACGGTATTGATTACCTCCCTGATGTGAAGTACCGGCTATAGCATTTGCTTCAAACGGACTACCATCGGTGGCAGTACAGTTGTAGTATGCATGAGGACCACCACAAGTAACACAAACTTCAACTTTCTTCACTTCACCATGTGATGGTGTCTGCGTGAATGTGACTTTCTTTTGGTTTGCAAGAACCAAAGCCTGAACAATATCTGTGAGTTTATCAATCTTAGCATCGGTGCTAGATGTACTCACAGGTGATGAAGTAGAAGGTCCAGCATTAGACTGAGTCTGATATGTCTTTGTGCGGAAAGGGCGGACCTGGGACTTGTTCTCAATGATTTGTAAGGCTTCTTTGGTGGTCTTGCTCAGGAAATTACCTCCCGCGGAGGCATTCAAAGAGTCTTGATTAGTCTGGTTCAGACCATTGTAGAAAGTATCCATTTGCATTAACTCGGTAAAACCATGATGCAGACACTTGCGAAGCAACTCTTTGTAACGATCCCATGCCTCCCCGAATGATTCATCAAATCTCTGAGAAAATTTCATTATCTCATTCTTAAGACTTGTAGTTCGGGATGGAGGATAGAATTCGTTAACAAACTTGGTGACTAGATCTTCCGATGTCTCAATAGAACGAGGGGGTTGTTTCTCAAGCCAATTCCGGGCTTGTCCCTCTAAAGAAAATGGGAACAGAAGAAGCTTGATGGCTTCATGTGGGACATTCTTGTACTTGATGGTAGATGCAATCTTGTTAAACCATCGAATGTGTGCATGAGGATCATCCCGCTCAAAACCATATAATTGGCTTTGGGTTACCAGATTAAGCAACCCGGTTTTGAGCTCAAAGGTATCAGCCACGATGGCTGGGACAACAATAGCATCTCCGTAACCCTCGATGGGTGCTTGGAGAAGCTCATTCATGGGCTTATCTTCTGCCATTTCGACAGGGGGTGGTGGTGGTAGACGTTCCTCAGTCACGGCTGAAGGAGCAGAACGTCCTCTACGTCTACGAGGAATATTTGCAAGCTCAGAAAGTGGACTTGTAGAACTGGAAGAACGAGTGCGCATGCACTAAGTATAAAAATCAGTTTTCAAAACAAAAGCGAGGCAAAACGACAAGTGAACTTAACCAATAATCACAAATGAAATGGCTTCTTTGACAAAGGTACACCAAATCACAAGGACACAAAGGCAAGTTTTAAATCTGTTGTTCGGGAACTTATTATGGTCACACCCCCAGTTAGTAGGTGTACTGCCTTGATTTGCGGTGGTTGATTTTTATGTATATATTAAGCACCACTTGAAAAGACGTAGGTAATGATTTGTGCTGATGGGTTTAAAAACTTTTCGACAATATTTTTGGTATCGTCTCGTTTAACCAAATCGTATCTCTTTAAGAATCACCTCAAAGAAAATACAAGATAGAAAACGTTCCGATTGTTTTGTTGTTTTATATTTTTTTGGGTTTGTTAACACTTTAGGAAAAGTGTTAATGAACTTTTTGATTTTCTGATACTTTACAAAAAAAAAACTTTTTACAAAAGATGGTATATGTGCAAGAATGGGTCTGAAAAAGGTTTAACACACGCTAAAGCCTCCCCGGCAGCGGCGCCAAAATTTGATTGGTTTCGAACCGTCAAGTTTAATCACACAAGCTGACCACTTGTGAATGGCCAACCGTAACAAACTTAAAGCAACCTGGAACCAAATGCAATGAAGATCAGGAGAATATAATGAATTCCCGGGTCGTTAAGTCCCACGGAGACTCAATGGTGTTTTAAAACTTGATCAGATGATAGAATGATCACTAAGGATAGTGATCAGTAAAGATTTTGGAATATTTGTAACTAAAGAAAAAGTTTATAAATTACAGCGACTTAAATGCAAATTAAAGAAAATTAAAAAGCTAAAATATATTAAATAAATGCTATCTCTATTTTTACAAAGATGTTTTTCTAAATTTATAAAACAAAATTACTTAAGTAAACTATTTTAATTAAAACGTAAACTTAAATTATCTAAAAACGTGACTTAAAGTGAAAACGTACGTTAAGTATAAAAATTACGCGAGTGCGCAAGTAAAAACGTAAAATTTATGAAATAAAAGTCCTACGAATGTAAAAACAATTTTCTTACCTACTATATGACAAAAGAAAATTTTAGAAAAAAGATTTATATTTTTTTGACTTTTATATTTTTTATTATGAATTAAATACTATTTTAGACTAAATAAATGTTTAAAAATACTAAAACTATTTGGAAAAATCTGAAACTTTTTTATAAATTACTTTAGACTAATACAAAGTTAAGAAAAATACAAAAGTTGAAAAAGCTAGATTAAATAAGCTAGAAATAAGCTAATAATGAAATCAAGGGTTATGTATTTAATTATGTAAAGAAAAACAGAAAAAGACTCAAGGGCGAGTGGTAGTTTATTCTTCACATTCTCCATAATAATGCTGCACAACTCTCTTTCTGGCTTACACTCATGCCTAAATAATATGCAATTCATTTCCTGCCAAATATAATAGACATAAGCAACTAGAGTTAGTAGGTTCATTATCCTCCATATATTGTTCTTGAAATCTTTATCTTCCAAACATCTAATAACATCCTCCATATTTATATAATTTTTTTTTCATCCTCATCATTTCATACATTTTCTTCCAAACTCTTCCAGAGTAATCACATTCAAAAAAATAGAAGATTATGTGTATCAGCACATCTCTTGCATAATGGACACTTCAAATCCCCTCTCTTGTTCCAAACACTTTATGTCATAAGTTTACCTTGAACTGCAAGCCATAAAATGAAAGCATGCCTTCGGTTAAACTGTTTATACCAAATAAAATAATACCATCTCACTTTAGACCAATCCCCCCTCATATCCTTCCACACATTTTGAGTTGAATATGAATTAGTGTCACCGTTCTTATTTAACGAGAACACCATATCTTTCCTTCCATTATCTAAAGCTGGAAAAATCACATTTCTTAGTATAGGAAATTTATCATACCACTCTTTAGGCCATAACCAACTACCATGACTAACCATATTAGCAACAGTTGCACTGTCCTTTAATCTAGCTTCATATATTGCTCTCTTTAAAATGAACCCATTAGGAGGACCTTGAACACACCATCAATCATGCTATACTGAAATTTCTTTTCCATCTCCAATCTTATACGTCACATACTTCCTTATTTTATCTCTAAGCTCTAACAAAATTTTCCATACCCAACTATCACTTGCATTTAAACGAATCTCCCACATGCTTTTTTTCAACCTTACAACAATTATCCATTTAACCCATAATGATTCCTCTCCTTCTATTATTTTCTATATCTATTTTACCAATAAAGTCTCATTCCATTTCTTTAAAGACATGATACCACCACCCCTACGCTAATTAACAAATATACACAATCACGCGTAGGGGTGGCGGTGTTATTTGTCTCTAAGTTTATTATAGGTGAGTAATAAATGTATAGGTGACCATTGTTATGTTTATTACTTGAATCATAGGTGTACATGACCATTGCTAACCGTAGGTAGAGATGAACCAAATCCTAGAGTTAAATCTAACATAGCTAAAGATTAAAGTTTAGTGCTTAATTACATGCAGATGCTTATTCTCATGGAATTAGTGAATGCTATGACCATTAGGTTCCATAGATAAATAACATGAATTAATTGAAGCCCTTTATGAATGAATGAGATAGTTAGTGTCGTGACAATCAAGTTAATTTACCGATATTCATGGGTCTAGGTATTCATAACCATCTAATCTAGATTACATTAGAAATCACCAACAAGATAATTAATAAACGGGAAAATGTCACTATATAATAATTAAGTTTCATCATTGTTCCACTAAAATCACTCATACTTTATTTCAGTTATAAAACCATTCAAGTTTCAAAACTTCACTAAAGCCACTCAAAGTTTTTTTCAACTACAAAAACCACTCAATTTTTAATATTGTCCAACTTTAGTGACTTTGATAAAGAAATTAGTAAAAAATTATCTTTTAGAGTTGTCTTTAATGTGTTTTGACATGCATCAATCACTTATACCTTGAATAATAACCGGCCCCTAAAATTTAACTTCTCCTCACTAATTTTATATACTACAAAATAATAGCAAATTTTAAAAGTTTCTAATCCTTTTATTTTATGAGTGTTCAAAATTTTCACAATCTTAGAACAATATTTAAAATTGAATGATTTATGCAGTGAAAATAAAGTTTAAGTGACTTTAACGAGACAATAATTAAACTTGAGTGGTTTTTGTAGTCAAAACAAACTTTGAGTAACTTTAGTGAAATAGTATTGAAACTTGGTTATTATTTAATGAAATTCACAACATTGCACTAATCAAGTTGTAGGTAATACAAGGGAAAATGAAAACTACGTAAACACGCTTTTATCCTTATTTGTGTTCGATTTTTTGTTGCTTTTCATAGCTTTCATTTTGTTTGCTTTCGTCCTTTTTAATTGACAATCAACAATGGTTCATTGCTTTAGTTGAAAAACTGATTTTTACATATCGTTCTCCTCGTGTTCGACACTCGGACTAACCATAATATTACTATACGATTGGGTATACTTGCCCGAATTGTGTAAAATTGGTAAAAAATCATTTTAGAAATTTAAGACTTAGCGATCTCAACACACCAATATTACATAGCTTTATTGAGAAACAAAAATAATAAGAGGCTAAATCAAACTTTTGATAAGGACTACACTGTATTTTAATGGAAAGAAATCAAGAATATGATGTTTCTCTAAAGGTATGCCATATAGTTACATGCCACTTGCATGTAAAGAACAAAATTTCATTAAACATATGGATTTGTTATGTGGACCTGTTTTCCAAACCTAGGATAAGGTTTAAACTTTCGAACCTATCAGCAGAAGAAGAACTAAATCTGACCTCACCAACTATTAAAAGATGTTGATTAAGTTCATGTGAATGAATACAAGATCAACAATACTCAATCATGTCTTAATGAGGTATACGAATGTAGACGATCACATTCTTATCATAATTTTTAGACATACACACCTTAATAATTACTCTGAGTCTAAAAAAAAATGCTTACAGAAAAAAATCTCATGAAAAGATATGTGCAAATAAATATGTACATATGAGCAAATTATATGTGATAATATTATAAATATATATTACCATAAAAACATATATAAATAATACGTAAATATATATTATAAATATATACGTAAATATATATTATAAATAATACGTAAATATATATTTATAAACATATATAAATAATATGTAAATATATATTATAAATATATACTTAAATATATATTATAAACATATATAAATAATATTATAAATATATATGTAAATATCGGTCTTTACAACACTGGTATATATAGCTCACTTGATTTTTTTGTCCCTAACCTCGTCATTTATGATGAACTTGTTGATACACCACACTCGTTTAATGAATCTAACTTAGGAACTAAATTGATTAGGTTTGAGTTTTTAAACATAAAACATTAAAGGGGAGCTATATCTTAGATTGTTAGGCAGCTCAATATTCATTGAAATGTAGTACACAAATGATTTCTAGTGGCTAACCTTTTAGTATAGTCATTATAAGTTTTCAAATTTAATGATCAAATTTATTGCGCTCTTAATATTCATACAGAAGTTGTGTGGTCATGAGATGATCACTTGATCATGGTTGTTACATTGCCACAAGTCTTTGGTTCTCGTTCGTTTGTTCAATTTTGCTTTCTATAATAAAGTAAGACTAGATAGCACTTTATTAAATACAAACAATAATAAGCTATCACTATAAAGTTTCATTAACAACTTAAGAGTTGTATTTTGCTCTATACTATTTTCAGTTTAAAAAACAAATTAATGGCAAGTGAATGATGAACCATACAGTAATTTCTAGACTAGTTAGTTATTTTTCCAAATCATGATTCAAAAAGTGGCAGCATGCTGATTTTTCACTGCGTTCTAACTTAAACGAGTTTAACAAGTTATCTTATCTTAGATTTAGACTTATATTTTTAGAACACTTTATCATAATTTATGCAAGAATATCGTTGGCTACTAGGCTACATTGGACCCAAATGAGTTTTAAAATGATATACTTATACGAATTAAAAACTGGTTTGAACTGGTTTTGCAATTTGGGGCTAAGTATCGGCCCAGTTTGTTATCTAATCATATCTGGCAGATATAACCAGTGTTGATTACTTTGTATTTTATTAGCAGGAAAGGTTCGATTTCATTTGGAGCACAAGGAAGTGGTCAGACTACTTCAGATTGAATTTAACTTTTAATCTTTCATCACTTTAGTAGATATGACGAGTTTAACCTAAAATTGCACCAGGAATTAGTTTGGTTGAAACTTTATTGGTACTGCACTAGTATATAGTTTATCATGAGAAGTGTCTTCTCTTTATTTGGAACCGAGTTATAAATATTGCTGAATGAGACCACTGTAAGTCTCTGGTTGTGAAAGGATTAAATTGTTAAGTACCACATCTGTAGGAAAAAAAGTTTAGCAACAGAATATTGAGTTATTGACTACAATGACAATTGCGCAAGAGTATTGTCAACCTAATGTTTCTGCTATCAAATTTTATTTCCAATTTGCAATATATACTATGTTTGTGAGAGAAGAGTTAAATGTGAACTACTATTAAATAAACAAAAAGCGGTAATTAGACTTGAAACGAAATTTGCAAAACTGAAGCTGCAAAAATTACATTATATAAACGTAAAAGATAAAAAAAAACAAACTTTTTTGTTCTCTAGTGCCTACGTGATTTTTATAAAAACAAGCAATCTTAAGAACCATATGAAAACATTACTCCATACATGTTCTACACACGGAAACATATGGAAACTCTTGCATACAAATTTTACAAAAGTTTACCACATTCCACACTTAATGTACAATCTGAGCTAACATTAGTTTAGTATCTTTACTATTAGGCCTTTCTCTAGGATTATCAAGCGTGCAAAAACAAGCAATCTTAAGAACCAAAAGCATTTCTTCCTCATACCCGTTTCCCAACATCTTCGGATCAATAGCTTGTTTTGGATCTTCACCACTCATCACATTCCTCATATATTTTAACAAACTGAATTCCGACCGTCGAAAAAACTCATCCGATGGAAGCTTTCCCGTCACTAAACTCGCCAACACAATCCCAAAACTATAAATATCACACTTATCACTAAACTCCAGAGTTTGATAATATTCGGGCGAAATATATCCCAAAGATCCTGCAAGTTTGGAACTTATCATGTGCGTGTCTGCATCAGGGATAGACTTTGCAATCCCAAAATCCGCTATCTTCGCTTCCATGTCATTACCAAGAAGTATGTTAGCTGGCTTCAGATCTAGATGAACTATACGAGGAGTGATAGTTAGGTGGATATATTCAAGTCCGCTTGCTACACCTAATGCAACGTTGTACCTAGCTAGCCAATCAAATTCTCGACGACCTTCTTTAACTTCTTGTAATAAATCTTGTAAGCTACCATTTTTCATAAACTCGGTAACTAAGTAATCACAATCGGGTCTCGAAACATGGCCTAGTAATGGAAGTATATTCCGATGTTGTAATTCCCCTACCATTAGGATCTCGGATCTAACCTGTCCCATTTTCGTATAGAGTGAGCTTGTATTGTTGAGTGACCATGTATCATTGAGTGAGCTTGTATTGTTGAGTGACCATGTATCGTTGAGTGAACTTGTAGTTGTATCTCCTTCGACTAGCTCTCTACCACCCTCCATAGGCCGCACTATCTTTTTTATGGCAATTGCACTTCCATCTTGCATATAAGCTTTGTACACTTCACCGCCCCCACCTCTTCCGATTATTTCCAATGATGAAACCGCATGCTTTTTTTCCAAGAACGCGAATGGATTCTCTTTCCGTCTACCTGTTGCTACTACTACTACTACTATAACCACAGCAACTATTATTGTGGCTGAAAGCGCGAGGATACAAGATAGGACTAATTTCTTTTTCTTATCTTTGTCATTCTGTTTTTGAAATGGCTCTATGGTTGGAGCTGGTGGTGGAGCTTGTAAATCATTAGAGTTTGACTTTGGATTTGTTTCAGCCAAATTGTAGCATTTTGAAACAAGTTTATTGTCAGTCCCATTTGGAGATTCCAACCGAGACATCTCATGGTGTTTTGGATCGAGGTATAATCTAGCGTGAATCGATATGATGAGAGTTAGCGCTGTGAGGAGATAGAGTTGGCGAATGGTAGTCATCGGTGGTTGTTGACCTGAAAAGAGTGATGGTGAATATGAGATTAAATTGAATCGTTATATATTTAATGTAACGTACAGTAGTACTTGCGGACCATTTGAAGTATGGTGGCCTGGTAGGAACGCAAGGAAAAAGTTGGATGATTGATAACTTTCTAGGAAATCCAAAGAAAAGGTTGGAAACTTGCGGTTTGTAAAACACATTGTGATTACGTGATTATTGTCTTCCAGCGAATAGAGTTCGTACTGCTACACTCCAAACCAGTAAGTTATCGAGTAATTAAGACGTTATCGAGTAACTAAGACATGGCAATCTAGACTCTAATGGGTGTAGATGAGTTTATATGAAAACGTAATAGCTTCTATATTAATGTTAATATAAACAAGGAAAATGATAAATGAACCTAACTAAATAGGCCTAAAAGGAGACATAATGCATAAATGAATTATAAAGTAACAGTAATGTACAATTCATTTATGTATTAGGTCTCCTTTTAGGCATCTTTAGTTAGGCCTATGTACCAAAGCTCTATAAACAAACTCTTATTGTCTTACTAGATCATGGGTTTACTTTGATCACTTTCAAAATTGTTGGGTCAAGCGGGTTTTTATATTAACATATAAGTACAACTTATTATTATCACTACAAAATAAATGACATTTGCTCACTAAAACAAGCGTTAGCAAAAGTTAGAAAAACAGTCACTAAATGTTAATTTGTCAACTCCCACTAAAAAGAAAAGAGTAAGTAACAAAGGGATCACTAAATGTATTTTATTACTAAAAGTTTAGTAAGCAAAAGTTCAAAAAGATTTAGTTACTAAACCTTTTTAGTCAGTAAAGGGTACAACAGTTTCTTACAAAATCACTAAAATGACGGAACCTTTTAGCCAATTTCAGTCAGCAAAAGTCCCTAAAACCATTTTCAGTTAGGATGTTACATTTTACTTTATTTTAATTATCATATAGAAATCTAGACAATTACAAATTCAACAGTTCAACAATATAAAGAAACCAATAATTTTATTGCTGAAAAACACATGTTTATAATCTGTTACAGCTTTAAAACCAGCTTCTATGCAAGATGATAGAGAACAATTGTGTTGCATCAGTAAACATCGAGAATGTATGTGATCATTTTATCTTCGATCTTGGCACCAATCTACCTGCCATAGCTTGGCTTCAACTCCTTTGACAAACGCAGCCCCTTAAGGTATCTCGTGAGCTAGCTTTCCTACGTATCCATACATAGAATAGTGCCTGCAGTGATAGATTAAGTTAACTGTTAGAACGGTGTGTTGATAAATTAAACCAAACTGACCCATACTACAAAAGTAAAACTGACCTAGTGACCCATTTCAAACCAAACCTAATCTTTTTAAACCAAACACAGATTGCTCAAGAAAATGTGTCAAATTTAATTTCAGATTTGCAATTAATTGCAGACTTGCAGACTAAATTCAAGCTTTTGGCTTTTTAATCTTAACATCAGTCAACAACCAAAAACCAACCCATTATCACCATCGTTTTCCAGGCATAAGTTTGTCAATCAAAGTTAAGAATACATACCTCTGCATAAACTCCACTTCAACAGCTATTTAGTGTTTGCCTCTGCTCCTCGAATCTATTTTAACATTGATTAAAGTATTTGTGTAAGACGCATGCAACACATATCAATTTAAACATTAAAATGTTTATCCACCTAAGCTAACAACTAGCTAATCAACATAACAGTTGAGTTAAGAAAGCCAAATACCATAATTGCGATTTTGACTTGCACGAGGTCGCTGAACAATGATCAGACACAACATCAATCATTATCTACCTGAATTCAATTAACATTAAAAAAAAATACAATCGGGCAACCAAACAAAATCAGATTTTTAAATGTGTATACATGTACAATCATATATAGAACACCATGTATGTTAAGCAGGTCCATGGGTTAGTTTGTGATTAAGCTGCGACTATAAGAAACTTATTATGTTTGATCAAGCTATGTAATACCTATTCTCACCTTGAAGCAACTGTTTCTTATGGTAAAGTTATGATCAAGTTGATGCAGTTCCGCAACAGCACATAAGAACATCAACAAGTCTACCAACTGCAGAAGTTCAGGGATAGTAGACTTAAAGATACTGAAATACAGAAACAACAACTACAACACATATACCTTTGAAAAGTTACAGTATTGTAATTATTTTTTTATATAATTGTGATATATGCAACTAAGAACCAACATATGTCTTTCAAACATTCATGGTTTAGCAAGTCTCTTCACTATTTACATTATAAAATAACTCTCATTGATGCAACACAAAACAATTTTTTGCAGGCAACTACTTGCAGTTAAATAGCTAAATGGTTTGTCCATGTCATAAAACATACCATGATTAGTGTAGGCTTGTGATTCTGCTTTGATTTCCATATCCTGAAACATGTATAAAAAATGTGAATGTTATTTATGAAGAGACTCATCCACATAGGGCAGATACTGATACATAATTTACTTGAAAACCACATACAATCACGAGCTTTTATAGTATAGTCATTCATCCTCTTGAATTACTTCTCAACCTCATGTATCAGTATCATACTAAGTAGGAACCTTACCGAATGGTTGATTAAGCATGTCGTATTACCCTTATTTGTCGCATCAATTACAATATCCTCACTGATCTTAAGAGCTGCAGAACAACATTAGTAGGACTTCCGCCGTTCGACTTGACTGCATTAGAAAAGTAAAGACTTGATTAGACATATTTACTTTTGAGCACTGCTGAGGCCTGAGAGGAATTCCACATTCATGTTACGAAGCATGTTGTGATATTGTTTACTTGTCAATAGAATAGAACAAACTTCCCGATTCATGTAATATATAACCAAATAAAAGTTTATATAGAGGAGAGTAAATATATAATAAACTTAAAAAACAGCATTATGGTCGACTGATCATGTTTTAACTGAAAAAAAAGTACATCATAAGTGATAACTTCATGAAACAAGAATCGAGGAGACATCGAATAAAATTAAACCACATGAAGGGAAATGCTTATGGTGTTTAAGTCTAAGAAGCAAGGCTAGTTTATTGATACTTTAAGAACCATCAAACAATATTCATTAACTATAATGTTAAGAAAGTGACTGCAACCAATAAACTAGTGCTTACTTGGTTGAAGGCACATGTTTCTATGCAATAAGCTTCCGTTGATAGCACCATTTAGCTCCAATGGTCCATCCACAGCATAAGTTCCGGAAAAGAACTTTCATTATATAGCCCCTATCTTCAAAAAGCGTTAAAAATGCATATATTAAGTCTAACTTCTAGGCAATTAACCATCATTCTTTTTTAGACTCATTAATTAATACCTTAATGTAAAACTAAAATCCAATAATGATCTTCATTATATACTCGGCATTAACCTCGAAAACAACACAAAAACGCCAAGAACTCCATAAGTTTTTTTGGTAGCCCTGCAAGCATTTAAACAGAGCACCACAGAAAAGTCTTTAAAAATCAAAACATTGTTAGCTAGTTAATTATTATCCGAGTCAAGCTTTTGATAAGTTCTAAACTAACATCACAAATTAACATCTATTATTGCAATGAATACAAACTTAATGGGAAATGTGCATAGATTATTGAAAAGTTCCAATAATAATAGAAACTTAGAAGTATCACTCGACCTCAATCTTATATAACTTGCATAGCTTAATTTATTAAAGACGGCATGAGCAACTCATACACAAAGACGTGACATGTTCGTGCATTTAAATTATCACAAATATAACCATTCAAACTTCAATCATTGCCATATGATACTCACATAGCCTAGATCAACCTAAGCACATGTAACAAGAAGCACATAACCTCCTTTTACGCAAACAAGATAACTACAACAACTCATATACAAGCCGATACTTGATCCCTTCCATTTTCCGACAAATTCTACTCAAAGTACTTATTAGCACAATATCACAATCACAAATGACTCATACCTACCGTTTTGATCCCCAAACTTATCTGCCCTCTATAAAATACAAATGTACCAAAAGTTATATGATTACAAACTGAATATGTAAATTCAACTTAACAACTTCGAAATCACAGATTCATAACCATCAAACTCAACCAGAATCAACACATGATAATTTATACAATTTAAGCCAACAAATTATTAGTAAAGTTCAATAATCTACCAAAAATTATGCAAATCAACATCACAACCACAAATTAAAAATATTTAGTTCAATAAATTTAACAAGTGAATCAAATCACAAAAACACATAAGCATAATAACTAGATAATTACCGAATTATTTGTTCAAAATTCGAGCAATACCTGCAATAATTTGCAAATCTAATAAACGGTGACGGTGATGGAGACGATGATCGGAGAAGATGACGGTGACGGTGAATCGGAGAAGAAGACGGTGACGGTGATGAGCGAGGATGTGACGGTGACGGTGACGGTGAATCGGTGACGGTAACGGTGAATCGGTGACGGTGATGGAGACGATGATGGAGACGATGATCGGAGAAGACGACGGTGAGGATGAGCGCAACGTGAAATGTCGGTGCTGATGAATCGGCAAAACGATTGGTGACGGTGAGAATGATCGGCGACGGTTAGATAATCGGAAACGGTCATGGTGACGGTGAGGTGATGAGCGAGGATGTGGATCTAGAGAGCCAGAGGGTTGTGTGTTTTTTTTACTTATTTTTATTCTTTTAATTGAGTAATAAAATAGATATTGTTTGTTGTAACTTTTATCCTATTATTTTTGAGTAATAAAATAGATATGTTTTTAGTAGGCAAAAGTATTAGTGATTTTGTGACTTTTGTATTTTTAGTAGGCAAAAGTTTTAGTCACCATATGTCACATATTTTGTAGTGTATTTCATATAAACCTATCTAGACTCGTTTGAGTCTAGATTGCCAAAACACTAGAATATAATATATTTAGGGAAATTTGCATTTGTGACACTTAAAATATCACATATAACATATTGCTAAAACTATGACTCGGGAATATGAACTGACAAAAACGCATTCACTTATAAATGTAAATTGTCCGTAATACATTTTTTTTTGCCTAAAATCTTGTCAGCTTAGTCCAATTGGTTGTACTTTTTTGTTACACTTTCACACTCTCATGTCTCATATATATAAAACAATTCATTTCTTTTAGTCTCCAACGAGTGTGGAAACCCGCGCGATGCAGCGGGATTGGCTTAAAAGGACTTACTTTGTAGCGACACTTAAACCTTAGGGACTAATTTTGCCAGGTTGATATAGTTAGCAATTAATTCTACAGGACTTACCTTGCAACGTCGCTTAAACCTTAGGGACTATTTTTGCCAGAGTTGCTATAGTTAGCAATTTATGCTACAGGACTTACCTTGCAACGCCCCTTAAACCTTAGGGACTGTTTTTGCCAAGTTGTGAAAGTTTGCATTTAATGTTTGGACTTACTTTGCAGCGCCACTTGAACCTCAGGGGCTATTTCTGCCAACTTGAGAAAGTTGGCATTTAATGTTTTGTTTGTTACTCTCTCTCTTCCCCGACATTTAGTATATATATATAATGATATTCATTTCGATATATTTTTTAAAAGTATTTTTTTTTGTAAAATACTATTAAAAAAGGCATTTAATTCACAATACACTTAATTATAAAAATACATAAACTACATTCTCTATTCTCTAATGAATACTCTCAATTATAAATATACATAAACTACATTCTCTACGTACAAGCACTAAGTTATCATGACATACAACATTTTCAGTTATTTGGAATCGAGTATCAGACCGATACTCAACTGTCAACTAGATAAAAAAGAAAAACAGTAAAATACAAGCCAAATACTTTAATGATGGGTGGGCTTAAGTTCACCTCTGTTTTAAATTTGAAAATTGACTATCACAAGTGTGACACATGTATACGCGAGAAGTATCATTCAACTAATTACTTAGAAAAAAAGAAACATATCATCAAAGGAACTTACTAGTAAAGTGTTGCTAATTCTGATATTCAAATAACTCCCTTTAGAAGTTTTTATTTTATTTTCTATCAGTGATATGAAACAAGTAGAAACATGATAAGGGACCACGAGACAACTAGACCTCTTTCCTCAAAATGGGATACAACATTGGATTTTGTACAAATTCGTGAAGTGGTTTATTTTTTCAAGTCTTTAGTGGGGTTGGCTCATCCCCACAACTTGTTATCGTAATAATGGCGATGTATGACAACCTAAGAGACGACCCCATTCAAGTCTCCTTTAGACTAAGTGTAGATGATCAATTTACTTTTATGCTAAGTGTAATAAGGATGATCAATTTAATTTTTCTATTATTTATCGTTTAAAATAACTTAAAATGCAGATACAAACATCCGCAACAACTGATAAAATACATTATTTTTTTCAAAATTGACTTTTATCTCTCCTCAAACCTGCGATACTCAACTTGAAAAATCTTTTTTTCCCGCAAAGAGGGCATGGCTTTCTCTTGATTTCGCACAAGAAGAGGTGTTTTCCTACATCTTTTCCCGCTCCACTCCTTAAAAACTTACGAGATTTTAGTATAAGCATAAACTAAGTTAATTATTATTATTATTATTATTATTATTATTATTGTTATTATTATTATTATTATTTTTATTTTGGCTGCAAAAGTTGATGTAATTTATTTAATTTTCTTTGCATCAAATAAGAATATAACTTGAGGTTTGTTATATTTTAATGATGATAGTTATAATGTTGTTGCCGTTAAAACACCGCTAAATAGCTAAAATGCCTTCTTGTAAAGGTTCATACAAATATCATTATACCAGCTAATTTAATTAGCCGTTATCCATTTGAGGGTGCTTTAATGGTGAATTTTTTGCAACTATCATCACTAATTTAATTAGCCCCATCACGTCTCGATTTTAAAATACCACTGTAATGTGTGGTGGTGTGTTTTTGTTAAAATGTTGGTGGTCACCATCACCAACTTGTGAGACACATAAAATAACACAAATATTAAATAATTGGGGTGTTTGACGGTAATTATATTACTACAGATGTTTTAGTAAGGAATGAATAACTGACGTGGAGCTTAGTTATTGATGATAATGTTTATTTGATTCCATCCTCAATAAAAATAGGTAAATAGATATATTACATAGCTTTAAAAGAAACAAAAGTACTAAAAGGCGACGTTACATAGCTTGAAAAGAAACAAAAGTACTAAAAGGCCACATCAAACTTTTGATCGGGACTGCATTGTATTTTATTGGAAAGAGATCAAGAATATGATGTTTTGTTGAATGTATGTCTTATATTTACATGCTACTTGCATGGAAATTAAAAAACAAAATTCCAATAAACATGGTTTCCTCCTTTGTTTGATTTAATTTATGGACCTCTTTCCAAACCTAGAATTATTAGAGGATAGAATGTGTCGGTAGGCCTAAGCTTACAAACCGACACATTCTATCCACTAATAAGGATAAGGTTTACAAACTTTCGACCCTATCAGTTCTCACAGAAAAAGAACTAAATATTACCTCACGAACTATCGAAAGATGTTATCCGTAGATTAGTCTGCCGAAAGATTAAAAAACATGGTTACACCCCTAAAAAAAACCTACAAAAAAATGTTGATTAAATCATGGCATAGAAAACAAGATCAACAATACCCAATCATGTCGTAATGAAGTATACAAATGTAGACAATCACATTTTTATCCACAATTTCTAAACAAGCGCACCGCTATCCGAAGCTAAAAAAGCTGGTTGCAAAAAGAAATTCCGACAAAGGTGTGTGTAAATAAATATATACATATGAGCAAACTATATAAAAACATGTATAAATAAGAAAATGCATACATGCATAAACTAGAAAAACATACAATTATACTTTATTGCTCATGACAATAAAACCAGTATATATAGCTCACTTGATGTTTTCTTCCCCAACCTGGTCGTTTATGATGCACTTGTTGGTACACCACACTCGTTTAATGAATCTAACTTAGGATTTAAATTCATTAGGTTTGAGCTTTCAAACATAAAACATTAAAGGGGAGCTATATCATAGATTGTTAGGCTGCTCAATCATTCATTGGTTATTCATTGAAATGTAGTACGTACACAAATGATTTCTAGTGGCTAACCTTTTAGTATAGTCATTGTAAGTTTTCAAATTGAATGATCAAATTTATTGTGCTCTTAATATTCATACAGAAGTTGTGTGGTCATGAGATGATCACTTGATCATGGTTGTTACATTGCCACAAGTCTCTAGTTCTCGTTCGTTTGTTCAATTTGCTTTCTATAATAAAGTAAGACTAGATAGCACTTTATTAAATACAAGCAATAATAAGCTATCACTATAAAGTTTCGTTAACCAGTTGAGAGTTGTATTTTGCTCTATACCATTTTCAGTTAGAAAACAAATTAATGGCAAGTGAATGATGAACGATACAGTAATTTCTAGACTGGTTAGTTATTTTTCCAAATCATGATTCAAAAAGTGGCGGCATGCTGATTTTTCACTATGTTCTAGCTTAAACGAGTTTATCAAGTTATGTTATCTTAAATGGAATAGACTTATATTTTTAGAACATTTAATCAATAATTTATCCTTATTATATTATTTTTTCATCATTTCCAACCAATAATTTTTAGAATGCACCAATCACATCTTTAAGTTTAATTTTAGATGTAGATTCTAAACATACAAATCATTTTTCTTTTCTTCTAGCATATCGTTTGGCTACTAGGCCACATTGGACCCAAATGAGTTTTAAATGTTTACTTATACGAATTAAAAACTAGGTTGAATTGGTTTTGCAATTTTGGGCTCACAATCGGCCTGAGTTTGTTATCTAGTCATATCTGGCAACGAGTGTTGTTTACTTCGTAAATTTTTTAGCAGGAAAGGTTCGATTTCATTTGGAGCACAATAATTTTGATCTAATCTTTCATTTCTACTGTTACATGTATTACTTTAGTAGTATGACGAGTTTAACTTATTACCCCTGGAATCAGTTTGGTCGAAAATTTATTGGTACTGTACTATTTAGTTTATCATGAGATATGTCTTCTCTTTATTTGGAACCGAGTTATAAATATTGCTGAATAATACCGGTGTAAGTCAATGATTGTGAAACGATACAATCGTTAAATACCAGATATGTAGGAAAAAAAAGGTTTACTACAGAATATTGAGTTATTGACTACAATGACAATTGACTTGAAACAAACGTCTTTTTTTCTCTAGTGCCTGCGGGCTTTTTATTAAAACAAACAATCTTAAGTATGGAAACATTACTCCGCATACGTGTTCTAAACATGGAAACATATGGAAACTCTTGCATAAGAATTTTACAAATATTTACCACATTACATATTTAAGGAAAATGATACATCTTCCTACGTTCTACATATCCTCCTACTTATTTGATCATGAATTTGTTGTGGGTAGTAGGATAAGTAGGAAGATATTGTAGGATCGAGTAGCATTGCTCCATATTTAATGTTTTCTTTCATGTTTAATCCGAGACAACATCAATTGAGCATCTCTACTAGTTGGCCTTTCTTTCGGATCATCAAGCGTGCAATTATAAGCAATCTTAAGAACCAAAAGCATTTGTTCCTCATACCCGTTTCCAATCATCTTCGGATCAATCGCTTGTTTTGGATCTTCACCAGTCATTACGATCCTCATCCATTTCAACAAACTCAATTCCGACCGTCGAAAAAACTCATCCGATGGAAGCTTTCCCATCACCAAAACCGCCAACACAACCCCAAAACTATAAATATCACACTTTTCATCAAACTTCATAGTTTGATAATACTCAGGCGCAATATATCCCAAAGATCCTGCAAGTTTGGAACTTTTCATGTGTGTTTCAGTATCAGGGATAAACTTTGCAATCCCAAAATCCGCTATCTTCGCTTCCATGTCATTGCCAAGAAGTATGTTCGCTGGCTTTAGATCTCGATGAACTATACGAGTATCAAAATTCATGTGCATATATTCAAGTCTGTGTGCTACATCTAATGCAACGTTGTACCTAGGTAGCCAATCAAATTCTCGACGACCTGCTTTAACTTCTTGTAATAAATCTTGTAAGCTGCCATTTTTCATAAACTCGGTAACTAAGTAATCACAATCGGATCTCGAAACATGGCCTAGTAACCGAAGTATATTCCGATGTCGTATTTTCCCTACCGTTAGGATCTCGGATCTAACCTGTCCCAGTTTCGTGTTGAGTGACCTTGTATTGTTGAGTGACCTTGTATCGTTGAGTGAACTGGTAGTAGTATCTCCTTCGACCAGCTCTCTACCACCCTCCATAGGCCGCACTATCTTTTTTATGGCAACTGCACTTCCATCTTGCATATAAGCTTTGTACACTTCCCCGCTCCCACCTCTTCCGATGATTTCCAATGATGAAACCGCGTCTTCTGTAAACTTCAAGAGCGCGAAGAATGTCTCATCAACTGCATAGAATGGATTATACGTAAAGAGAGAAGGCTTCATTTCCAGTCTATCTACTATTATTTGTAGAACTGCAACAAATATTACACAGACTGAAAACATGAGGACACAAGTTAGGACCATTTTCTTAATCATATCTTCGTCATTCTGTTCTTGAAATGGCTCTATGGTTGGAGCTGGTGCTGGTGGTGGTGGTGGAGCTTGTAAATCATTAGAGTTTGACTTTGGATTTGTTTCAGCGAAATTGTAGCATTTTGAAACAAGTTTATTGTCAATCCCATTTGGAGATTCCAACTGAGACATCTCATGGTGTTTTGGGTCGAGGTATAATCTAGCGTGAATTGATAAGATGAGAGTGAACAATGTGAGGAGATAGAGGTGGCAAATGGTAGTCATTGATGGTGGTCGACCTGAAAACAGTGATGGTGTTTGTTGTACTTTTAGACATTTGAAGTATGGTCGGAACGCGTGAAAAAAATGTACGACGGAATCTTTGGTAACTTTTTAGGAAACGCCAAAGAAAAACCTAAGAAACTTTCAGTTGGTGAACGACAAGTTATCCGCACCCTCCCATAGAGAGGGTATCCAATGATTGGGTGCATCGCTGGTTTGTACGGTGTGCATCGCGCGTTATACGGTTTGACCAAAACTGTATGATGTGACAACCAGTGGCGGATGCAAGATTTTAGACCGTGTGTGGCACGATTCCTGCTCGCTTTGCTTCGAAAATAGTTTAAAATTTTAGTTTTCATTTCTACAAGTAAAACTAGTTTTTTTTAATCCATGTAATGAAAACATAGTATAAAAAAATATAAATCCTTTTAATCGTAATACATTTTATGATATTTTTATAGATTTAAGTAAAAGGAAAATATTTTTTTTTGAGAAAGGTAAGCTTGAATGCCAAACATCATATTTCCATATTATTTATAGATTTTTCAGTTATGATAATTTACAATATCAACTTATATCTCATTCCTTAATACACAATTTTCACCAAGATACATAAGAATATCTAGCCTTTTTCAATTTCTTTTCTTTTATTCCTTGATAAAGCAAATAAAATATTCATTAAACTTCAACAAAGTTGAAGCAAAACACTGGAACATAGATCCACTTTTCTACTACGAAAGCTAAATTTGAAGATCTATTGCAAAGTGGCAAAACATAAAACCATTAAGTATTTTAACTCCTCAAGCATGGAAGACAAACTCCATGGTTGATCCACCACCCATGCATGAAAAAGTGAGCTGTGTGTGACATCAATTCTGATCCACCAATTAAATAGACTTTCCTACACTATAAATGACTGAAAACCTAGTATATAAAATGAGCCCACTAGGTTCTCTACATATTTATGCAAGACTGAAAAGAAGTATGTCCACTACTCCACTTGCATGTGTGCACATTAAACAATAGCAGATAAAATCAAAGAAGCAAAAAACATCACTATTCATCATCTTCAAACTTAACTCTCTTTTTTTTTTTTTTTTTTTTTTTTTTTTTTTTTTTTTTTTTTTTCTTCTTCTTCTAAAAATAAACTTAAAACACTGCTCTCTTATAAATGGGTGTAGCACTTCCGAAAAACCAAAAAAATTCACAAAAAATTACACTTCATTGGCCAAAACCGTATGTGGCACGTGCCGGTGGATCGGGCATAGCTCCGCCCCTGGTGACAACATAGGGAGGGTATCTATAACATATCACTTGTATTTATGTCGTTTCCTTTTGGTTTTGGATTTAATAAATGCAAAACCCATGTTTATTTTGTAATGATAATTAGTGGTCCCATTTTTTATAAATCATCTTTAGTTAGTTGGGTTTAGGATACTTTTTGATATAAAGTGTGTTTCACATTTATTCTTTCACTATCTCTCTGATACAACTATAATTTTATATTGATTTTTTAAATATAAAGTTATATATCAAAATATAGAACAATTATTTATTCATTTAATAATACATGTTTTCTCTTCTACATTAAATACAAATTTAAATCATAATCCTAATTCAAATTCAAATTCTAAATTATTTACAAACCAAACGAATCCTTAATCATGATTGTCAGTAAAAAGATTATTTATTTGGATAGCAAATCCCGTATTTGACCCAATTTTGAAATGTTGATCTCATAGATGCCTTAAAAAAGGTGACTTCCCAAATTAGACCATGGCGATTTGGACGACTCCACCAAAATATTAACACGTGTACATATGCCTTTTGCTATGGTAATTTCTTGTCCACTATAAAATTACCTATATGCCCTTTATCTTCCTCCATCAATTTCGATGACTTTTTTCATGTTTCCTTTAAGGCTGGGCATAGCGGTCGATCCCCGTGCATCGGTCGACCATGGTCTTGATCGGTCGTGCCCACTATAGCCGATCATTCTTGATCGGTCGATGGTCCCAAAAACAACAAGTTGGTCGGATTTATGACCGAGTTTAACACACACATATGGACAAAATTTAGTTGTGTTTGTGTGTTGTGATGTTTTTTTTTTTTCTATTTTTTTTTGTTTTTAATTTGTTCTTAAAAGAAAGAAATTTTTGTATTTGAAGATCTCGATTTGCAGGTATACAATAGAAAAGAAGAGAAAGACCAAAGTTCATTTTTTTTTTATAAATAATTAATTTACAGTTTATGCCCTTAAAGTTTGATTTCATTGTCATTTTTATAAACAATAAGATGGTATGTAATGTTTTTAATGTTATTTGAATAATTTATGTAATGTTTTCAATGTTTGTTTGAATTATTTATGTAATGTTTAAGTTTTAATTAAATTAAAATTTGTTGTTTAAAAAATTTGAATTAAAAAAAGAAAAAAAAAAACCTTGGTCACCATTATGACAACCTGATCGTCGTCAAGTCGTTAAAAAGAGATGTGGCATGGTCATATCTCGTCACCAGTGTGCCCAACTAACCTAATATAGTATTTTTGTCATTTCTTTTTTATCTCCCCACCTACCTCTCTCTCATAAATTTTTTACAAAAGTTTACCACATTACATATTTAACGTTCAATATCAGCTAACATCATTCTACAATCTCTACTATTAGGTCTTTCTTTCGGATTATCAAGCGTGCAAAAACAAGCAACCTTAAGAACCAAAAGAATTTGTTCCTCATACCCGTTTCCCAACATCTTCGGATCAATAGCTTGTTTTGGATCTTCACCAATCATCACGTTCCTCATCCATTTTAACAAACTGAATTCCGATCGTCAAAAAAACTCATCCGATGGAAGTTTTCCCGTCACGAAAATCGCCAACACAATCCCAAAACTATAAATATCACACTTATCATTAAACTGTGTAGTTCGATAATACTAGCTCCTTCGCAATATATCCCAAAGATCCTGCAAGTTTGGAACTTTTCATGTGCGTGTCCTCATCAGGGATATACTTTGCAATCCCAAAATCTGCTATCTTCGCTTCCATGTCATTGTCAAGAAGTATCTTAGCTGGCTTTAGATCTCGATGAACTATACGAGGAGTATGAGTTAAGTGCATATATTCAAGTCCGCTTGCTACATCTAATGCAACGCTGTGTCTAGCTAGCCAATCAGATTCTCGACGACCTTCTTTAACTTTTTCTAATAAATCTTGTAAGTTACCATTTTTCATAAACTCGGTAACTAAGTAATCACAATCGGGTCTCGAAACATGGCCTTGTAGTTGTATCTCGGATCTAACCTTCCCATTTTCGTATATAGTGACCTTGTATTGTTGAGTGACCATGTATCATTGAGTGAGCTTGTAGTTGTATCTCCTTCGACTAGCTCTCTTCCACCCTTCATAGGCCACACTATCTTTTTTATGGCAATTACGCTTCCATCTTGCATATAAGCTTTGTACACTTCACCGCCACCACCTTTTCCGATGATTTCCAATGATGAAACCGCCTGATTTTTTTCCAAGAACGCGAATGGATTCTATTTCCGTCTAACTGCTGCTACTACTATAACTACAACAACTATTATTGCAGCTGAAAGTGTGAGGATACAAGATAGGACTAATTTCTTTTTCTTATCTTTGTCATTGTGTTTTTGAAATGGCTTTATGGTCGGAGATGGTGCTGGTGGTGGAGCTTGTTAATCATTAGAGTTTGACTTTGTATTTGTTTCAGTGAAATTGTAGCGTTTTGAAACAAGTTTATTTTCAATCCCATTTGGAGATTCCAACTGAGACATCTCATGGTGTATTTGGTTGAGGTACGTATAATCTAGCGCGAATTGATACAATGAGAGTTAACGCTGAGAGGAGATAGAGTTGGCCAATGCTAGTCATTGGTGGTGGTCGACTTGAAAAGAGTAATGGTGAATATCAGAAAATAAATGAAAGGTTATACTGTGGACATTTGAAGTATGGTGGCCTGGTATGAACGCAAGGAAAAAGTTGGATGATTGATGACTTTCTAGGAAACCCCAAAGAAAAGATCGAAAACTTGCGGTTTGTAAAACACATTGTGATTACGTGATTACTGTCTTTCAGGAAATATAGCCCGTACTCCTACACTCCAAAGCCAGTAAGTTATCGAGTAATTAAGACGTTATCAAGTAACTAAGGCGTGGCAATCTAGACCCACGCAGGCGTAACTGAGTTTATATAAAAACTTGATTGCTTTTATGTTGATGTTGTTACATTAATTAAGCATATACATGATCAATTTTATGTAATCATATCATATATCAAGAACATCAAAGTAAACTTACATGATGATGATAACTCTCCCAAACCCTAAAACCGATCCCCCCCAATGGCGATCTCTCCACTCTAACTAAACCTCATTCAAATCGTTCCAGCACTTTTAATCTTATTACATTCCTGTTCTACTAATCTTGATTCTACTCTTGGGTTCTATCTTGATTCTTAAACAAGTCTATAATCAGGTTGGGTGTTAATTGATTGGGTTCTTTGCGATCGATCTTTGTTTTTAGGGTTTTACTAGTTTCGTTCTTAATTGGTTAATACTGCTTCTGATTTCAATTTCTGTAATGGGTTAGCAGCTTGGGTCTTTATGTTTTATAAACCCTAGTTTATCGACTAGGGTTTTACTGGGTATTGTTTCGAACATCAGACCATATTGTTCGTTGTTCTAAATTGGTTTACGTTTGTTTATGCTGGATTGTATGGGAGAGGAGAACATTAATTCGTCTACTCTTGTTGGTACTAATGGACAAGTGGAGCCGGTTTCACTTGGTTCGACCCCTAGTCATGTTGCTCCTAGCCAGGACACGCCTGAGGGTCATGATACTTTAATGAAAATTCGTGCCATTGAAAAACAAATTTTTGAGGGAAAACTTGTTCTGATGGGTGACGATGGGCAACCATTAAAACCAGGTGTGATAGAGGATGCTAATACTGCTACTGGGACTAATCCTTTTGAGCATCTTAAGGTGCCGCAGTCACAGAAGGAGCTTGATGAGATGCTTAATGCTATTGGTTATTATTCACATCCTCAGGATTCGAGTGCTCCCATGGCTTCTAATGTTAATGAGCATGATAATGTTAAGGCTGTTAAGAATGCAAATGGGGCTGTGGGTACTGATAAGGGTGGTGATTTGAACCAACCTTCTACATCGTATGCCGGTGTTACTTCTACTGAACCTAAGAATCACACGCCTAACTTTCGAAGGTTGGAGGGTAATAAAACAGCTAATGGTGTGGATCTTTCTGTCCCGATGAAAGTGGTTGAAGAGGTGAACTCTAGGTTTGAGAATACTTTGTATGGGTATTTCCTTGGTAATCGACTTGCTTTCCCTGTTGTTGATTACTTTGTACGCAATGCGTGGGCTAAGTTTGGTATTCAAAAGGTCATGATGAATGCTAAGGGGTTTTTCTTCTTTAAGTTCAATTCGAAGAAAGGTGTTGATGATGTTCTTGAGAACGGTCCTTGGTTGATTAGAAATGTACCTATTATTCTTAAACCATGGACATTAAACACCAACCTACTTAAAGAGGATTTGACCAACATCCCGGTGTGGGTTAAATTCCATGATGTTCCTCTTGCTATGTTTTCTGATGATGGTCTTAGTCTCCTTGCCACAGTGATAGGCACTCCCAAAAGGTTAGACGCTTTCACTAGCCAAATGTGCAAGGAATCATGGGGCCGTAGTAGTTTTGCTAGATGCATGATTGATGTGAAGTCGGATGAGGTGCTTAGGGACAGCCTTACTGTTGAGATACCGTTACTTGATGGGTCGGGTTCGACTATTGAGAAGATACGGGTTGAATATGAGTGGAAACCACCTCATTGTGACAAATGTATGATTTTTGGTCATACCCCTATTGAATGTCCTAAAGCTGTTAAACCTCCTGCTCAGCCTTCTAAGCGGGTTAATGATGGGTTCAAGATGGTTAATAACAAGAAGAAAGGTAAGCAAGGTGGGTCTACTATTCCGGGTCAAGGAGGGTTTACTAAACCTGTTGTGGGTAAGCAGTTTCAATATCAACCCAAAAAGACTCCTCCTGAACCTAAGAAAGTGGAAGTCACTAAGAAGAATGCTTCTGTGGTGGCTAGTTCGAGTGGTACTACGATCTCTACATCTAACAAGTTTGCTGCTCTTTCTACGGATACGGCTGATAGTCCTTCTAATGACTCCTGCAAGGATGTGGATTCTGGTCGTACAATGGAAGTTAATGATGATAAGTCTCCTATGAAGGTAATGTATCACAAGAACCCCTTGTGAGTGATTTGAAAGAGATGGACACGGATGTGGCTTCTAAAACTAGTGACTCTTGTATTCCGCCCGTCTCTTCTACTAAGAGAGTTAACCCTTTTTCTAAAGTAGGAGAGATTGAGGTGTCTGATTCTGAAGATGAGGTTGTTGCTAACCCGTTTGATGAGTCTGCTAATATATTTGGTGGTGGCCAAGAGTTTGAAGATGAGTATGATGACTATGACTTCGATGACTATGCGAAACAGGTTCGTGATCTTCCAGGGAATTTGGATGCCTTTAATGCCATTTATGGCACAAAGTTTCAAGGTCCTAGGAAGTAATTTTATGCGTTGTGTCATATGTTATCTTTTGAGTAGTGGTTTGGTTTCTTGTTTAGAAACTAGGAAGTATCTTGTTATGTAAGCTTTATGCCTATGTAACGGGCTGAGATATGGGACTTCACTCATATCCATTGTACTTAAACGTTTATTTGGTTAATTTATTTACCAGGGTGCAAGATTACTCCCCTTTACCAAAAAAAAACTTACATGATGATAATAACCAACCGAATATTATGATTAGATGATGAAGCCATAGTGTTAAGATTAGTCGATTCCGGTAGTGATGTCAATAATCCGATAGAAGGATTTCTCTCTAGTTAAGGTATAGTTAAGGGTCTAAATGGTCAAGGCCATATCTAAAGAGATTTATTCTAACATTCTTCCACTTGGTCGTAAGACCATTTATTCATTGAGATGTAGTACACAAATGATTTCTAGTGGCTAACCTTTTAGTATAGTCATTATAAGTTTTCAAATTTAATGATCAAATTTATTATGCTCTTAAATATTCATACAGAAGTTGTGTGGTCATGAGATGATCACTTGATCATGGTTGTTACATTGCCACAAGTCTCTAGTTCTCGTTCGTTTGTTCAATTTGGTTTAATTTCTATAATAAAGTAAGACTAGATAGCACTTTATTAAATACAAACAATAATCAGCTATCACTATAAAGTTTCGTTAACCAGTTGAGAGTTGTATTTTGCTCTATACCATTTTCAGTTAAAAAACAAATTAATGGCAAGTGAATGATCAACGATACAATAATTTCTAGACTGGTTAGTTATTTTTCCAAATCATGATTCAAAAAGTAGCGGCATGCTGATTTTTCACTACGTTCTAACTTAAACGAGTTTAACAAGTTATGCTATCTTAAATGGATTAGACTTCTATTTTTAGAACATTTTATCAATAATTTATCTTAACCATATTACTTTTCATCATTTCCTACCAATAATTTTTAAAATGCACCAATCACATCTTTAAGTTTAATTTTAGGTGTAGATTTTAAGCATACAAATCATTTTTCTTTTCTTGTAGCATATCGTTTGGCTACTAGGCCACATTGGACCCAAATGAGTTTTAAATCTTTACTTATACGAATTAAAAACTAGGTTGAATTGGTTTTGCAATTTTAGGCTCACTATCGGCCTGAGTTTATGTCACAAATTATTTTCTTATTTTCCACTATCAGCCCAGTTTGTTATCTAGTCATATCTGGCAACGAGTGTTGTTTACTTCGTAAATTTTTTAGCAGGAAAGGTTCGATTTCATTTGGAGCACAATAATTTTGATCTAATCTTTCATTTCTACTGTCACATGTATTACTTTAGTAGATATGACAGAGTTTAACCTATTATACCTGGAATCAGTTTGGTCGAAACTTTAGTATATAGTTTATCATGAGATGTGTCTTCTCTTTATTTGGAACCGAGTTATAAATATTGCTGAATAATAAGTCTATGGTTGTGAAACGATACAATCGGTTAAATACCAGATCTGTAGGAAAAAAAGGTTTAGCAACAGAATATTAAGTTATTGACTACAATGACAATTGTGTAAGAGTATTGTCAACCTAATGTTTATTCTATCAAATGTTTTATTGACTACAATGACAATTGACTTGAAACAAACGTCTTTTTTTCTCTAGTGCCTGCGGGCTTTTTATTAAAACAAACAATCTTAAGTATGGAAACATTACTCCGCATACATGTTCTACACATGGAAGCATATGGAAACTCTTGCATACGAATTTTACAAATATTTACCACATTACATATTTAAGGAAAATGATACATCTTCCTACGTTCTACATATCCTCCTACTTATTTGATCATGAATTTGTTGTGGGTAGTAGGATAAGTAGGAAGATATTGTAGGATCGAGTAGCATTGCTCCATATTTAATGTTTTCATGTTTAATCCGAGACAACATCAATTGAGCATCTCTACTAGTTGGCCTTTCTTTAGGATCATCAAGCGTGCAATTATAAGCAATCTTAAGAACCAAAAGCATTTGTTCCTCATACCCGTTTCCAATCATCTTCGGATCAATCGCTTGTTTTGGATCTTCACCAGTCATTACGATCCTCAACCATTTCAACAAACTCAATTCCGAACGTCGAAAAAACTCATCCGATGGAAGCTTTCCCATCACCAAAACCGCCAACACAACCCCAAAACTATACATATCACACTTTTCATCAAACTTCATAGTTTGATAATACTCAGGCGCAATATATCCCAAAGATCCTGCAAGTTTGGAACTTTTCATGTGTGTTTCAGTATCAGGGATAAACTTTGCAATCCCAAAATCCGCTATCTTCGCTTCCATGTCATTGCCAAGAAGTATGTTCGCTGGCTTTAGATCTCGATGAACTATACGAGTATCAAAATTCATGTGCATATATTCAAGTCCGTGTGCTACATCTAATGCAACGTTGTACCTAGCTAGCCAATCAAATTCTCGATGACCTGCTTTAACTTCTTGTAATAAATCTTGTAAGCTACCATTTTTCATAAACTCGGTAACTAAGTAATCACAATCGGATCTCGAAACATGGCCTAGTAACCGAAGTATATTCCGATGTCGTATTTTCCCTACCGTTAGGATCTCGGATCTAACCTGTCCCAGTTTCGTGTTGAGTGACCTTGTATTGTTGAGTGACCTTGTATCGTTGAGTGAACTGGTAGTAGTATCTCCTTCGACCAGCTCTCTACCACCCTCCATACGCCGCACTATCTTTTTTATGGCAACTGCACTTCCATCTTGCATATAAGCTTTGTACACTTCCCCGCTCCCACCTCTTCCGATGATTTCCAATGATGAAACCGCGTCTTCTGTAAACTTCAAGAAAGCGAAGAATGTCTCATCAACTGCATAGAATGGATTATACGTAAAGAGAGAAGGCTTCATTTCCACTCTATCTACTATTATTTCTAGAACTGCAACAAATATTACACAGACTGAAAACACGAGGACACAAGTTAGGACCATTTTCTTAATCATATCTTCGTCATTCTGTTCTTGAAATGGCTCTATGGTTGGAGCTGGTGCTGGTGGTGGAGCTTGTAAATCATTAGAGTTTGACTTTGGATTTGTTTCAGCGAAATTGTAGCGTTTTGAAACAAGTTTATTGTCAATCCCATTTGGAGATTCCAACTGAGACATCTCATGGTGTTTTGGGTCGAGGTATAATCTAGCGTGAATTGATAAGATGAGAGTGAACAATGTGAGGAGATAGAGGTGGCAAATGGTAGTCATTGATGGTGGTCGACCTGAAAACATTGATGGTGTTTGTTGTACTTGTAGACATTTGAAGTATGGTTGGAACGCGTGAAAAAAATGGACGACGGAATCTTTGGTAACTTTTTAGGAAACGCCAAAGAAAAAACTAGGAAACTTTCACATGGTGAAGACAAGTTATCCACACCCTCTCATAGAGAGGGTATCCAATGATTGGGTGCATCGCTGGCTTGTACGGTGTGCATCGCGGGTTATACGGTTTGACCAAAACTCTATGATGTGACAACATAGGGAGGGTATCTATAACATATCACTTGTATTTATGTGGCTTTCTTTTGGTTTTGGATTTAATAAATGCAAAACCCATGTTTATTTTGTAATGATAATTAGTGGTCTCATTTTTTATAAATCATCTTTAGTTAGTTGGGTTTAGGATACTTTTTGATATAAAGTGTGTTTCACATTTATTCTTTCACTATTTCTCTGATACAACTACAATTTTATATTGATTTTTTAAATATAAAGTTATATATCAAATTATAGAACAATTCTTTATTCATTTAATAATACATGTTTTCTCTTCTACGTTAAATACAAATTTAAATCATAATCATAATTCAAATTCAAATCCTAAACTATTTACAAACCAAATGAATCCTTAATCATGATTGTCAGTAAGAAGATTATTTATTTGGATAGCAAATCCCGTATTTGACCCAATTTTGAAATGTTGATCTCATAGATGCCTTAAAAAAAGTGACTTCCCAAATTAGACCATGGCGATTTGGACGACTCCACCAAAATATTAACACGTGTACATATGCCTTTTTCTATGTTAATTTCTTGTCCATTATAAAATTACCTATATGCCCTTTATCTTCCTCCATCAATTTCAATGACTTTTTTCATGTTTTCTTTAAGGCTGGGCACAGCGGTCGATCCTCGTGCATCGGTCGACCATGGTCTTGATCGGTCGTGCCCACTGTAGCCGATCATTCTTGATCGGTCGACGGTCCCAAAAATAACAAGTTGGTCGGATTTATGACCGAGTTTAACACACACATATGGACAAAATTTAGTTGTGTTTGTGTGTTGTGATGTTTTTTTTCTTCTATTTTTTTGTTTTTAATTTGTTCTTAAAAGAAAGAAATTTTTGTATTTAAAGATCTAGATTTGGAGGTATACAATGGAAAAGAAGAGAAAGACTAAAGTTCATTTTTTTTTATAAATAATTAATTTATAGTTTATGCTCTTAAAGTTTGATTTCATTGTCATTTTTATAAACAATAAGATGGTAATGTGTTATGTAATGTTTTTAATGTTATTTGAATAATTTATGTAATATTTTCAATGTTTATTTGAATTATTTATGTAATGTTTAAGTTTTAATTAAATTAAAATTTGTTGTTTAAAAAATTTGAATTAAAAAAAGAAAAAAAAACCATGGTCACCACTACGACAACCTGATCGTCGTCAAGTCGTTAAAAAGAGATGTGGCATGGTCATATCTGGTCACCACTTTGCCCAACCTAATATAGTATTTTTGTCATTTCTTTTTTATCTCCCCACCTACCTCTCTCTCAAAAAAATTTTACAAAAGTTTACCACATTACATATTTAACGTTCAATATCAGCTAACATCATTCTACAATCTCTACTATTAGGTCTTTCTTTCGGATTATCAAGCGTGCAAAAACAAGCAACCTTAAGAACCAAAAGAATTTGTTCCTCATACTCGTTTCCCAACATATTCGGACCAATAGCTTGTTTTGGATCTTCACCAATCATCACGTTCCTCATCCATTTTAACAAACTGAATTCCGACCGTCAAAAAAACTCATCCAATGGAAGTTTTCCCGTCACGAAAATCGCCAACACAATCCCAAAACTATAAATATCACACTTATCATTAAACTGCGTAGTTCGATAATACTCCTTCGCAATATATCCCAAAGATCCTGCAAGTTTGGAACTTTTCATGTGCGTGTCCTCATCAGGGATAGACTTTGCAATCCCAAAATCTGATATCTTCGCTTCCATGTCATTGTCAAGAAGTATGTTAGTTGGCTTTAGATCTCGATGAACTATACGAGGAGTATGAGTTAAGTGCATATATTCAAGTCCGCTTGCTACGTCTAATGCAACGCTGTGTCTAGCTAGCCAATCACATTCTCGACGACCTTCTTTAAATTTTTCTAATAAATCTTGTAAGTTACCATTTTTCATAAACTCGGTAACTAAGTAATCACAATCGGGTCTCGAAACATGGCCTTGTAGTTGTATCTCGGATCTAACCTTCCCATTTTCGTATAGAGTGACCTTGTATTGTTGAGTGACCATGTATCATTGAGTGAGCTTGTAGTTGTATCTCCTTCGACTGGCTCTCTACCACCCTTCATAGGCCACACTATCTTTTTTATGGCAATTACGCTTCCATCTTGCATATAAGCTTTGTATACTTCACTGCCACCACCTTTTTCGATGATTTCTAATGATGAAACCGCGTGCTTTTTTTCCAAGAACGCGAATGGATTCTCTTTCCGTCTAACTGCTGCTACTACTATAACTACAACAGCTATTATTGCAGCTGAAAGTGTGAGGATACAAGATAGGACTGATTTCTTTTTCTTATCTTTGTCATTGTGTTTTTGAAATGGCTTTATGGTCGGAGCTGGTGCTGGTGGTGGAGCTTGTAAATCATTAGAGTTTGACTTTGGATTTGTTTCAGTGAAATTGTAGCTTTTTGAAACAAGTTTATTTTCAATCCCATTTGGAGATTCCAACTGAGACATCTCATGATGTATTTGGTTGAGGTATAATCTAGCGTGAATTGATATAATGAGAGTTAACGCTGTGAGGAGATAGAGTTGGCCAATGCTAGTCATTGGTGGTGGTCGACCTGAAAAGAGTAATCGTAAATATCAGAAAATAAATGAAAGGTTATACTGTGGACATTTGAAGTATGGTGGCCTGGTATGAACGCAAGGAAAAAGTTAGATGATTGATGACTTTCTAGGAAACCCCAAAGAAAAGATCGGAAACTTGCAGTTTGTAAAACACATTGTGATTACGTGATTACTGTCTTTCAGGAAATATAGCCCGTACTGCTACACTCCAAAGCCAGTAAATTATCGAGTAATTAAGATGTTATCAAGTAACTAAGGCGTGGCAATCTAGACCCACGCAGGCGTAAATGAGTTTATATAAAAACTTGATAGCTTTTATGTTGATGTTGTTACATTAATTAAGCATATACATGATCAATTTTATGTAATCATATCATATATCAAGAACATCAAAGTAAACTTACATGATGATAATAACCAACCGAATATTATGATTAGATGATGAAGCCATAGTGTTAAGATTAGTCGATTCCGGTAGTGATGTCAATAATCCGATAGAAGGATTTCTCTCTAGTTAAGGTATAGTTAAGGGTCTAAATGGTCAAGGCCATATCTAAAGAGATTTATTCTAACATTCTTCCACTTGGTCGTAAGACCATTTATTCATATATAAATAAACCTAGGTGAATCATCATAATAGCATCAAAACAAAAAGATACAGCCTAACATGTCGCGTTTGACACGGGACCCCATCAATTTTACTAAAGGTACTAATTTGAAATATATGATTTTATTAAGCCAAAATGACATGTCTATAATAAAACATAAGTATACACGCTTAAAAGTACATATAGATAAACTTGGCATTATAATGAAGGATATTATCTTAAAGCGCTTGTTTGAAGTTACACATAATCATGAAATAGTTCACTAACTACAACATTATGTAAGGTCTTGACGAAAACCCATTTTAGCAACATGGCCTTGAAATACTCTGGGTGGTAGACCTTTAGTTAGCGGATCCGCAAGCATTTCATGAGTTCTAATGTGCTCGATACATATACGTTGTTCCTCCACTCTTTCACGTACAAATAAGTACTTAGTATCGAGGTATAAACGATCTCCAATTGAACTATTACTGTTCGAGAAGCTCACGGTTGCGCTATTATCACAATAAATCTTTAATGGCCTTGAGATTGAGTTAACAATTTTGAGTCCAGTGATCAAATTTCTCAACAACATTGCATGGCATGTCGCATTATAAACTGAAACATACTTTGCCATCATTGTTGAGGTTGTCGTTAGCACTTGTTTTTTACTCTTCCAAGGAATAGGCCCACCTGATTGCATGAAAATATATCCCAAAGTTGACCTACTAGAGTCTGAATTTTGAAAAGTCTGAATCCGAGTAACCAATAACTTCAAGATTTTCGCATCTAGTGTAAGTTAATTTGTACTCCTTCATTCTTTGTAGATATCGCAATACTTTCTTAGCAACTTTCTAGTGATGTTGCCCACGATTTGATTGAAACCTACCCAACATGCCACATATATAAGCGATATCTGGTCGAGTACAAACTTGAGCATACGTTAAGATTCCTACTACGAAAGCGTAAGGAATCTGATTCATTTCCTCATGTTCAACTACAAGTTTTCGGACATTGATGAGACATGAAAACATCACCCTTAGTTACGGGAGCGACCGTGGGAGAGCAATGTTACATATTGAACCTATTGAGTACACATTCAATATATGCCTTTTGGGACAATCCTAATGTCCCATTGGCTCGATCTCGGTGAATTTCAATTCCTATAACATACGACGCTTAGCCAAGATCTTTCATGTCAAAGTTTCTAGGAAGAAAATGTTTTGACTCATGCAACTAATCTGTTAGACTTAGTGAAAGTGATTGCCATTCTTAGATTAGTAAATCGTGATTTGCATTCATCTTTTACGATTGTAAACGATTTATGTAAGATGTGAAAACCGTAAGTTATTATGTTTTTATCCTAAAAACCTAACCTACCCCACATCGGTGGAAAGGGTAAACTTTGTAAGGGATCCTTAGCTATAAAAGGAACTAATACCCTTCCATTCCAAGGGTGTGACATTAGGGGTAAGGTTAGAGAGTAGGAAACTTTGTATGTGTTTCATTATCTCATCAACATAATTTGTCTTTCTTTCTTCTTTCTCTCCTACACCACCACCACATCACGCCACCACCACATCATGCCACTACCACCACTTAACCTCGTCACCACCACCATCATAGCCTAGTAGTATGTTAAAGTTGATAAAAACAAGGTCCTACAGTTGGTATTATTCGACTAACAATGATTTAGGAGTGCGTGCGTCTCGTTTTTCTGTTGAATCTTAAAAAAGGTCACGTTTTTCTTCCATAAAAACGTGAACTTTTATTAAAAAGTTTTAATTTTTACGTGTTATTTAGGTTAAAGTTGTTGTTTTTATAGATCTAGTCATTATAAATAAGTTTTAGCAAAAAATTTGGAGTAAAGACGTTGAAAAAGGTGGTTTTATCGATGTGAAAAAGTTTGAAAAATCTGCGATTTTCCGAGTAAGAAAACCCTTTTTTACCGAGTAAAAAAACCCTTTTTTTTATCGAGTAAGAAAACCATTTTTTCCGAGTAAGACTTTGCGATTAATTCCGTGTAAGATATCCGAGTAAGGAAAGGTTCCGAGTAAGCAAAATTTCCGTGTATTAGGAAACGAAACTCTCTCTGAGTAAGAGTAAGACTTCCGAGTAAGGAAAGGTTTCGAGTAAGCAACATTTCTGAGTATTTGGAAATGAAACTCTATCCGAGTAAGAGTAAGACTTTCGAGTAAGACATTTCTGAGTAAGATTTCCGAGTAAGACTTCAAAGTAAGGCTTTCGATTAAGGCTTCCGAGTAAGACTTCAGAGTAAGACTTCCTAGTAAGACTTCCGAGTAAGGGCTTCTGAAAGAAGTTATTGCAGATTTTGAGTGTTTAGACCAAATTTCCACAATAAAAACTTACCTTATTTTACAACAAACTCAACTCCTTTATCGTTGAACCGAGCCTAGATCAACTTTATCCTACATACCTTCATCTATGACAACTCAGCAAGAAATTCATGCAGTCGGTGCCGAAAACCGTCCTCCTATGCTTGAAAAGAGTGGGTATCTTCAATGGACAAGTCATATGTTACGTTACATCAAGACCAAACCTAATGGAAAACTCATGCTCCAATCCATTAAGGACGGACCTTTGAAGCCATGACAAATCCAAGACACTAGAGATCGTAATGGACCACCTCATGTTCTACCACATCTTCGTGATCAATATAAATCAGAATATAATGAAGATGATAATAACCAGATCGAAGCAGATGACATGGTGATACACATCATCCAACTGGGATTACCACAAGAAATATTTGCTGCAGTGAAGAGCTATGAAACTGCTTATGAAATGTGGGAACGTGTTAGACGGTTATGTCATGGAATTGAAATTGGAAAACAAGACATGGAAAACAAGCTGCTAACTGCATGGGAAAAGTTTACATCAACTCTAGGAGAATCCATTGAATCATACTACTCAAGGTTCTGCACATTGATGAATGAGTTAACTAGAAACAAGCTTACACCCAGAACCATCGCGAGTAACATCAAATTTCTTAACAACCTTCAAGAAGAATGGGGACGATACGTCACAATTGTCAATCAAACAAAGGACTTGCACCAGGTGAATTATGATCAGCTCTACGATTTTCTCAAGCAAAACCAAGCAGAAGTTAATGAAGTCAGAAAGGAACGGTTGGCAAAGAATCATGATCCTCTTGCATTTTATGCTCAGACAACAACTCCATACACAGTGAACACACCTTCATCATCTTCCACTAACAACATGAAACAATACATTCCACAACCACAAACAGTTATCATCCCTCAACAACAATTTTTATCCACCAGAACATTAAGTCATTCAAAAACAACAATATCCACAATACCAGGAACCAGGGATCACTAACACTGAAATTAAACAAACAGAGGCTTTGACTTAAGCATTTGCCTATTTGACCAAGGCATTCAAAGGACACTATTCCACACCAACTAACAACAACCAAAGGATTTCATCAAACACTCACAATAGGAAAATTGCACAAGCGGGTTTAAATATGGGTCAAGCAGGAAAAATGGGTGCAGTTACTGGGAATCAACAAGGATATGCTAGTGGATTTCAGATGGGTAATCAGAATATGCAGATCGCAGGTTAATTTGCTGGAAATCAGATGGTTTCGTATAATGGTAATTAGTTGGGTCAGAATGTTGGAAATCGGATGAGTCAGAATGTTGGAAATCAGATGGGTCAGAATGTTGGTTATCAGAATAGGAATGTTGTTGCACTAGTTGTTGGGAATTATGGAAATATGAATCAGGGTAATCAGATAACGTGTTTCAACTGTCATGGAGTGGGTGATATCGCAAGGAATTGCCCTACTAAGCCGAGAAAGAAGGATGCTACATATCTTCAGAGAGCGTTGCTATTGGCATAAAAAGCAGAAGAAGGGATCCAGTTGAATGTTAAGGAAAATGATTTTATGGCTCTTATGGATGACATGGAAGAACGAGAGGAGATCAATGAGAATTGCATCTTCATGGCAAATATTCAGGAGGCTAAGTACGACACTGATTCTGGAACACCTCCTGTTTATGAGACCAATGCACTTTTAGAGGTACCAATATTCAATCCATGTTATGAAAATGCTATATTTGATATGTCCCCTCATGAGGAACAACATTCTGAGACTCCAGCACCCACTAATGATACATACTTGGACGAGCTGAGTAGTAGCAATATTAACTTTGCAACTCCAGATGTGGATCCTAGTGGAGGCTCAGTTAGTCAGAATACTGAGACGGATGAGGAAACACATGCCTTCTTTGAAACATTAATTAATAATTGTGGTATTGAGATTGCGAAAGTTAAAATGGTCAATCGTGAGGTTAAGGCTATGAATGAGAAATTGACCGCTTAGCTTGCGAGGTACAAGGAAAATGAAAAAAGCTTTTGAATTTCATAAAAACAAAGAGTCAGAATTAGAAGCTAGTTATCGAAATTCCGTTTAAAGAGAAAAATAATTGCAAATCAAGTACGACACACTTGATATTAATTTAAGCCTGAAAATAAAATCTTTAAACGAGGAAATTTCTGATCTTAAAAACCAACTTTCTAAACAAAAAACAACTTGTTCTGATCTTGAAAAAGAGAAGAAACACTTGAAAGCTGATTTTTCAAAATGAGAAGATGAACTTCTTGATGAAATTCTTGAGAAAAATGAGAAAATTAAAAAATTCGAAAATTTTCTAGTTAAAATGGGTCATTTAAGTCAAACAATAAATATGCTAACTAATAATCCAGATGCGCTTTATCATACAACACAAAAAATGGCTCTTGGTAACAAAACTCCTTGTGCACTCAAGAAAGCTCAGAAAGCACATAATGCTTTGTATAATGGAAATGTTTTGTTAGATAAGCATGCCCCTATAACTGTTCGTGATTCTGACGAAACGATAGAACTTATTGAAGAGAGTAGAACAAAAATGAAACAAAAGAACCCATAATTAAAACCCATCGATTAAAACAAACTTCTGCAGTTGCTTTTGTTACATAAAAAGATAAATCAAGTTTTTCCATAACTTCTAGTGTTTCAAAAAAAGTGTCAAAACCAATTTCAAAACCCACTGTTGTCTCCTAATCATTTTCGAACATGGAACAAATGTCTTCAAACAACCCCTTTAACACATGTGCTACAAGAGGATTTTTTAGATGACCCTAAAACTAGAATTGAGAAACTTCAAAGGATTGTTGAAACTAAAGCAAATCTCAATATAAATAACTGGAATTCAAGCTTTCATATAGAAATGAAAAAGTGTTTGAAACTGAAATTGTCACTCCCCTAAAAAACATCCATGCGAGGGTAATTCATTTTGAACAAGCATTTTTGAAAGAAACAGTTGACTTTGTCAAGGACCACAAATACCTAGTAAAGACAGCTAATGAATGCCTTGAAAACAACAAAGTTTTGGAAACTTAAATGACTCTCTCTTCGAAGTAGTTCTATCTACCGATATTGTCCATTATCCTACAAATATATTCTGTTGAAGATCATGAAAGACTCCAGTCTGAGACCTCTGCAATTGTTTCAAAATATGAAAATACTCTTATAAAACTTGAGAAAGAAAACATGTCATATTCGAACCAACTTGATCGAAAAACTGAGGAATGCAAGTATGACAAACTATTGTATGAGCGTGCCTTTAAGAATATGAAAGAGCAAAATGATCATTTGAGGGCTCAGATGGAAAGTAAAAAAGTAAAGGCTGTGGATACTAAGTTTGTAAAAGCATTGACTAAGGAGAAAACAAAAGTTACCAAACCGATTTCTAAACCAAAAATGTCTATTTCTCAGTTTCCTCCAAAAGTCAATGAGAAAAATGATTTGTCAAAACCAGTCACTCCACATCCTTTGCCTATTAAAAAGAGATTATTAGAAAGTATTGAAAAAAAATTTGAAAAAGTGGTTGTCAAGAAACAAAAGTGTTAGCACTTGGCCTTTATAGGATTAGTACCACTACTGTGTCTGCCTCCACATCTAAACCATATGGGACAAATGACATGAGCTTAAAAATACAATCATGACGGGTCTAGGAAAGTAGAAACTTGTTCTAATGACAAAAATGTGAATCCTAATGCATGTGCCTTACCTTTTACAAGACTAGAAAACACCTCTAAGAGCAGCAAACTATAGACTAGGAGCAATACAAGGAACAATAGAGTCTCACATGTCTCTAAGAGTATATTCCTAAATAAAGAGAAAAAAGTAGAAGAATACCATAGGACTTTACCGCTTTGTAATAAGAAAGACATTTCATCTGAATGTAATGAATATATCCGACTTGCTATGTTTAATGAATACGTTGAATCTTTTTGTGTTAAGTGCAAGAAATGTTTAATTAATTATGTTCATGATGATCGTTTTTCTAAAAATGAGACTGATATGTCTGAATAGAATATTGTTCCAAAAGGAACTAGTGCTAAAACAATAGGAAGACTAGTTACATGATCTAGGTCACCCACTATTGATAAGAAGCATAGTTTTTTCCTTAGGAATAGTATTTGGAAACCAACAGGTAGAATGTTTACACTCTAGAATGGTAGAATGAATGTTATTCCAGTAGAACCCGTAGAAACCTTCTATGAGTGTGATCCGGATTTTACCTCTAACCAAAAGGAACCAACATCAAAACGGTTTCAAAAAAAAAAACTCCTTCTGTTCTTTGCAGGTTATCAAAATATGTCTTTGGATCGTTGACTCGGGTTGCTCCAAGAACATGATCGGAAATCTAAAGCCATTGATCAATTTTGTTTGGAAATTCATGGGCACTGTTCGCTTTGGAAATGATCATGTAGCAGCTAATATGGATTATGATCTCCAGTTTAGGAATTATCTAATCACTCGAGTTTACTACGTCGAAGGATTGGGACACAATTTTTTTCTAGTCTGGTAGTTTTGTGATGCAAATTTAGAGGTTGCATTTAGGAGAAACACGTGCTTTGTCAGAAATTTGGAAGGCGATGACCTATTGACTGGTAATCGCGGAACCAATTTGTATGCTATCGATATCAACCAAATGGACTCTACATCACCAATTTGTCTTATGACAAGAGCATCTGGAACTAAGTCCTGGTTGTGGCATAGACGATTATCCCATCTCAATTTTGATACCATCAACAAACCTGCTAGAGACAATATTGTTACCGGACTTCTTAAGTTCAAATACACCAAAGATCACTTATGTCCATCATGTGAGCAAGGCAAAAGCAAAAAGGCGTCATATAAACCCAAAACCATACCTAGCTCAGAAGAAAGGTTACATATGTTGCATATGGACTTATGTGGCCCAATGAGAGTTGAAACCATAAATGGGAAGAAGTATATTTTTGTTATCGTTGATGACTGTTCAAGATATACTTGGGTTAAGTTTCTCAGGACAAAAGACGAAGCACCAGGCATCATCATCACCTTTCTAAAGCGTATTCAAGTCCTTCTACAAGCTCCACTCAGAATTGAAAGAATGGATAATGGCACAAAACTCACAAATCTGGAGTTAAGAGCTTATTTTGAAGATGTTGGAATCACTTATCAAACATCAATGGTTAGAACTCCTCAGCAGAATGAAGTAATTGAAAGAAGAAACTGAACTCTTATGGAAGCTACTCACACAATGCTAATTTATTCTAGTGCACCATTATTTTTATGGGTTGATACTGTAGCCACTCTTTGTTTCACTCAGAACCGATCATTAATCCACCCAAGATTCAATAAAACCCCCACGAGCTTGTGAACAATAGAAAACCGAATATCTCTTATCTTCACGTGTTTAGCGCTTTGTACTATCCGACGAAAGAAAAAGAAGATCTAGGAAAACTAAAAGCTAAAAGTGATATTGGAATCTTCATTGGATACTCAGATAACTCGAGGGCATTTTGGTGTATAACATAATAACTAAGAAGAAAATAGAGATGATGAATGTGAATATTGATGAGAATTCACAAATGGGTTCTGAGAGAATCGCTCTAGAACCAGCGCTTAACCCGATGGCTTCTAATCAACACAGATTAGGACCCACATCAAACCTGCAGACTTCTAGACACATCAGTTCAGGACTCGTATCTCAAAGCGCTCCATCAACTTTTTTTGACAAACCTTCAGAACAAGAATGGGAGAATTTATTCGAGTTAATGTTTGATGAATACTATGGCGGACCTTCAAAAATTCATCAAACCATCATTCCGCTGCACCCACTCAAAACCATCAACCACCACCACCACCTACAGAAGATGCATCGACAACAATCGAATCTGACGCACCAACTCCACCGACCTCATTTACATCGAATCCAACAACTTTAATTCTTGAAATAGTTCTACCCAGAGTTGATGAGCAAACCCAAAACACAACATTTCAAGAAGAACCAACTCATACCCGAAATGATGCAGTGTTAGAAGAAGAAGTGTTCGAAAACCTGTTTGCTACAGAATCTGCTGAATCATCTTCATGGTTACAAGAACCATATAACATGCATACGTTCAACCAACGGTATCCTTCTACACAAAAGTGGACAAAGGACCATCCAATTGAACAAGTAATTGGTGAACCATCAAGGCCAATTCAGTCGAGAAGACAACTTGCCACAGATTCCGAACTGTGCATTTACATTTGCTCAATTAGCACGAAAGAACCAAAGAACATTTAGGAGGCGATGAAAAAAAATGAATGTATACAAGCAATGCAGGAGGAACTTCTTCAATACCAACTACATGACTCTTAGGAATTAGCTGTAAGACCAATTGATAAACATGTCATTGATCTCAAATGGATCTGGAGAACAAATTGGATGAAGAAATGACTGTTATTGGCAACAAGGCTCGTCTAGTGGCTAAAGGATACAGACAGGAAGAAAGGATAGATTTGAAAGAATCCTTCGATCCAGTAGCAAGACTTGAAGCAGTCAGGATATTCTTAGCCTATGCAGCTTACAAGAACATCACTATTTATTAGATGGACATCAAGACTGTGTTCTTAAATGAAACTCTTAAAGAGGAAGTGTATGTAAGTCAGCCAGAAGGCTTCGTCAACATGGAACATCCAGACTACGTCTACAAGCTCAAAAATGCCATCTATGGTTTAAAACAAGCTTCGAGAGCGTGGTATGACGAACTAACTTCTTTCCTTCTTAAAAATAATTTCACCAAAGGAACTATTGATCCCACCTTGTTTACTTGAAAATACAAATATGATATTTTGATTGTTTAAATTTATGTAGACGACATCATTTTTGGATCCAGTAATTTGTATCTTTCAAAACAATTTGAAAATCTCATGAAAAGAAAATTTGAGATGTCCATGATGGGGAAACTAAAATTCTTTCTTAGTTTACAAATACATCAATCCCCTCGTGGCATATTAATTAATCAAGCTAAATATACAATTGAGATTTTGAGAAAACATGGTATGGACAAATGTGATGGTGTTGGTACACCAATGGTCACATCACCCAAAATAAAAGCCAACTTATTTGGGAAACCCATCGATCCAAAGAAATATTGGAGCATGATTACTGCTAGTAGACCTGATATTCACTTTGTTGTTAGCTTATTAGCACGGTTTCAGGAAAAGCCTTCCAAACTTCACCTCAAAGAGGTTAAACGGATCTTTCGGTACTTAAGGAAATCCATTCACATGGATCTTTGGTATCCGAAGGAATCCGGATTTGATCTAATAGCCTTTTCAAATGCAGACCACGCAGTTGATCAAGTTATAGCAAAAAGTACATTAGGTGGAGAACAATTTTTGGGTGAGAAACTAATAAGTTGGTCTTCAAAGAAATAAGATTGTACTGCACTATTAACCGCCGAAGCTAAGTATGTGTCTCTATGTGCGTGTTGTGCTCAAGTTCTTTGGATGAGGACACAACTCACAGATTATGGTTTTACTTTCGACAGAATACCTTTGTATTGTGATTCAAAAAGTGCTATAACGATCTCCTACAATCCGGTACATCTCAAAGACCAAGCATATTAGAGTCTGCTATCATTTTATCAAAGAACACGTAGAAGAAGGTACTACTGAAATATTCTTCGTGAAGACGGATTACCAACTCGCCGATCTATTTACTAAAGCCTTTTCAAAAGATAGGTTTGACGATTTAGTTCGACAAATTGGAATGCGAAGCTTAACCCCTGAGGAGTTAGAACGTCTTCTCGAATCTTCTTGAAAATGATTTCAAAAAGCTTCGATGTAAATATTTGTGAAAAAAGCAAATACAAAATTTTAAAAACCAACAAAAACGAAATACAAAAATATAAAATTTTCAAATATCCAAAAACATTAGAAAATTTCAAAAATATAAAAACAAAAATCCAAAAATATTCTTCTTAAGACATGCCTCTCGAATAATCGATATTGTGTAGGTTCTAGAAATATCATTCAACAATGATTGGGACATGTACAGATGCTTGAGCGAGAGTTTACTAAAATATTTTATAAAACATGTCGTTTCTCAAAATGTTCTTCAACAATGGCTTTCGTATACTTCAGTACAAAACCCGAACTTAAAATGATGACTTTTGATTATTCAGATCAGGACTCGTATATTCAACGACAAACAGAAAAGTTAATCAAGATTTGTTGGATCGATGTACTCTAACCAAACTAACTTAAATAGCTTGTTAAGGTTTAATAACCTCGGATAAATCCTAAGTTATTAACAGAGAAACACTGAGCAAACTCTATTAAGTATGCGGAATTTACTTAACAAAGCTACGAAGAATAACTTTAACAATAAACGATTTTATTAATAACTCTAACTCTGCTTATTATGCAGATCTTTAACAGCTCTAATAATATCGAACTTCTCTCTAAAACTCTAATAAAATCACGTACATATTATGCCAATCTAGGGGTCCTTTTATAGGCTCAAGGATACCCTAGTCGGTTTACAATTTGTATCCTTGTACGTCAAGTAATCTAACATAGAATATTCTAGAATTACAAGACTTTCTATAAACAAATAATACAGTTCTTTGATCTTGCAGTACTTTGACTTCGTATGCAGTACTTTGACTTTATCATTAAGCAGTACTTTGACTCTTTGACTTTTCCAGTACTTTATAGTTTACAGTACTTTATCTTTCTGTAACACTCTGTCAACCTTCAGTACTTTCATATCCCAACAATCCTCCCCTAACTTGATTTTTACTTGTTTGACTTCAAGTTCCTTTGTGAATTTATCTTTATCAGCTTCATCTTTGAGAACAGATTGTGTCTTTGTCTTTGGATTGTATCTTTGTAGTTTCTGTGCATAGTCAAAGTATCTTTAGAAATATTCTTTTACAGCATCATCCAGCAAGCTCTATCTTTTCAGCAACACATCAACATATGACAATTTGTATATTAATTCAGTTTAAGTTGCAAACTATTCTCATCACTTCCAGGTGTGTTAACTCCTGTGAGAGGTGAATCATTGAAAATTTAATGGATTTAGATCTCTTTACCAAAGCCATTAACTCTGGAGTAGCCAAATGTTTTGGTGTGTAAGACCATGGTACACTGATAACCATATGATTTTTAGCAAATCATCAGCTATCAACAGATCTGATTTGTCTTTACCAAAAGCTGTACCCTTCTGGACTAGTTAGTTCTTTCATCTTGGTGAACTAATTTCCATATAATGGTTTTTCCACAGCCTTTACCACAAGCCATTTTCTTGTGGGCTAGCCAACTCTTCACATTACTGATATGGTGAGTTGATTACCATCCAACTTATTAGCAAGTTGTCAACTAAAAATTGATTTGATATATCTTTACCAGAGCCGTTTGCTCATGGATTAGTCAATCCTTTTGTAACCACGGTGGATTGATAACCTATTGATATTATCATCTCAAAAACCATTTATTCAACCTTTGCTTCAAAATTATTTGTTACTTAACAAAAGTTTTCTTCAAAAATCACTTAACTGGTTAAAAGCTGCAAGCAGTACTTTGATTAAAGTACTGTTTGATCAGCAGTACTTTGAATAAAGTATTGATTTATCAAAAATAATTTATTCAATTAAGTCTCATACCAGTTATTCATTATCTTCTGCAATAGTAGTCCAGTTGATAAACAAATTGATGACCATACAAGCAATTTCATTATCCTCTTCAACCTCCATTCCATGCTCTAGCATCCTCCTCATAAGATCGACAGTAAGAGGATATCTTCTATCAGCAAACATGTGAATCATTGTACCATTTTCCAGCTCTAGAACATGAACTCCAGATTGTTCAAAAAATCTCCAGCAAACAATTTCCCATCTCTCTTGATTCTTCCAAATTTCATCACTACTCTGTTCATCAGTTTCCCATGCAGTTGTGAGATCTCCAAGTAAGACCAAACCAATTCCTTCTGATGGATGATGTTCAAAGTATTCTTTCACTACATGATATAAATAGAATAAATCCACTCTATCTATGATATGCAATAAATCCCATAGTCTGTTGAACACTCTGAAGCTTTCATCTTCTCTATGAAACATCAGATATCTTCCATCTTTAGATTCCACAACTTCAAAAGTAGTAATCTGAGATCTTTTCATCTTCATGTCAGCATCTTCTCTGGAATATTCAAAATCTACTATTCTGAGATAATTTCTTAATTCATCCTTAGTTTCAGATCTTAACTCAACTTTTTCTTTCTTTGAAAACTGTTTATTTTCAACTTCAGTTTTTTTTTCTTTTCAAACTTTTCTTTCTTTCTGCTTCAGTCCAAGTAGCTTCATCTTTATAATCTTTAATACTTGCAACATCCTTCTTATAAGCTTCTGTCTCAGCATCATATAATCTTTTCATATCAAAATGCTTTAGCTTCTGCAATCCTTTATATCCTCGACTTTTCAAATAAGCCATCATTGCATTCCTTTCTTTAGCAAGATTTGGTTTTCTAGGCATAAAAGAAACAGGAACAGGCGACTCTAATGGTTCACTAGCTTCAGTATTCAATTCCTCATGCAACTTCTTAGCTGCTTCTCTATTCTGAGCTTCTTCAGCTTCCTTATCTTCTCTATCTTTAGCATTTAATTCTTCTTGAATCTTTCTAGCTGCTTGTTCATTCAAAGCATCTTGAGCAGCTCTTAACTGTGCTAAAGTTGGTTTCTTCTTCTTTACTTCTACCAAAACACTTTTTCCTTTATCCTTAGGATCAATAGTAGGTTGAGAAACTCTTGATTGTTCCTCTTCTTGCACTCCTAGAATAGTAACAGCCATTGACTTTGATAAATCATGCAAAATAGTTGCAATAAATTCATCATCACTAGCAGTATGTACTCTTTGAGGTGTATCAGCTTCCTCTGGTATAACAGTTGTTGAGGGACCAGCTTGTTCTTCATGTGGAATAGTTGAAGGACCAACTTCCTCTTCAAAATCTAATACCCTTGGTGTAACCAATTCATGTCTGTGAGTTCCAGTGAAAGCAGTACTTTGTTGTTCAGTACCTTGATCTTCAGACCTTTCTTCTTCAGTACTTTCAATGATAACATGCTCTTCAGTACCTTTAGGTTCTTTCTCCTTAACAACATCTTCTTTCAAATTCTTTTCTTCTAAATTCCTCCCCAATTGGACAGAAGATGGTTTGGGAACCGTTTTGCCTTTGTTTTTCTTCTTAAATTGCCTTCGACGCTTGTGTTCATTCTTAACCCATAAGCGATAACATTTAATAAAAGGCGTAACAAAATTCTTTAACCTCTTATACTTGAGCATCAACCTCTTAATCTGTTTTGCTTGAGCCTCAGTAGTCTTTTTCAACTTAACTAACTCCCTTGTCAAAACATAATTATCCAACGTTAACCCTTCAGGTGAGATAGTATGAGAAGCATCTCCTTGAATTGGTGAATGTTCCTCTGGTTGAGAATCAGGAACAGATTATTGTGGAGATGGAGAAGGTGAACCTGCAACTTCTTCTTGAACTTCAATACTTGGGGAAGCAGTACCTTGAGATGCAGCACTTTGAGAACTAGTACTTACAGATGCAGTACTTGCAGGTGCAGTACCTTCACTTGCTTCATCATCTTTAGCATCAGCTCTAACAGCTTGAACAACTTCCATCATAGAAGTAGTTAAAGGCGTATCTGGACCTCTGAATAGATCACTTCTTCGCGCCATAAAAGTAAAAATCTTTGCTTGTTGTTACATAACAGGTAGTAAATCTGTAGGCTTGGGTACATCAGCAAGTTGTTTGTTGAGAAAAACTTGAATAAACCTAGGATACATCAACCATTTTGATCCATGAGTGATGTGGGAAAGCATGCCATCTAGAATAAGCCTTGAAAAGTTGAAAACACGATCTGTAGCCAATCCCACCATAGCAGATGCTATTTTGATCCAAATTGCTCCCATGAAGTACTTTTTAGCACTAATACAATGAAGCAACACATGCACTAAAAACTTCCATTGAGGACAAAATAGTTGTTTCCTGAATGTTTTTTCTGTTAAAGACCCTTCATAACCAATGTGCCCAAAAGTATCCCAAACTAACTGCTTATCAAAACGAATAGCCCCTTCTTCATCATTAAACAATAAATCTTCTCGAATAGAGGCTTCTGTAATCTTCACAGTTCTTCCAGCAACTGTAGCACTAATATAAAATTTATCATTCTCCATATTATCCCTAGCAGTAGCCCAAAATTCTTGAATCTAAGGTTCAATGATATCCGGCTCCACTAAAAGAGCATAACTGATTGGCGACCCAGTGAGATAATCAATAATATCATGAAAAGCCTCATTATCTTCAGTCTTGTCTAAATTCGCCACCATATTGTGCTTTGAAACAGTAGGACGATTCGCCATGGTTGAGTATGTAAGCACAATTAGAGATAGAATCGAATAATAAAGAGATGATGAGACAATTATGGAAAAGATATGAGAATATCAAGATGAGAGGGAAAATCGGAGAGTAGTTATTTATAGGTGAGATTTGAAAAATCACAGCCCATAATAACAAAGTTACCGTTAGTAGAATTACCCCTAAATATTACCGTTGGAACAGTACTTTAATAAGACAAACAGTACTTTCCACGTGTGCAGTACTTTCCCAAGCAGTACTTTCCAAGCAGTACTTTCATAAAAAACAGTACTTATCCAAATTCCTCTGTATAATCTAAGTATACATAAATATCCTCCCCTCAAACAATACACAGGACTATACTAATATTAATAGTCCTCCCCTTAAATGTAGCTCAGTAGTTAATCATGCCAATGCTTACCACCAAGTGATTAAATCTTGAAACATCAAAGCCTTTGGTGAGTAAGTCAGCTACATTATCATCCGTGTGAACCTTGACCACATTAATGAGTCTGTGCTCATAACAATCTCTGATAAAGTGATGCCTAATCTGAATGTGCTTGGTCTTGGAATGATAGACTGGATTCTTCACAATACAGATAGTACTCTCATTATCAATATTGATAGGAGTATTCTTAAAGTTGAACCCATAATCCAAGAGTTGATTTTGCATCCACAGAACTTGTCCACAACAACTTGCAGCAGCTACATATTCAGCTTCAGTAGATGATGTTGCTGCAATTGTTTGCTTTTTACACTGCCATGAAACTAATCTTCTTCCAAGATATTGGCATCCACCTGTGGTTGATCTTCTGTCATAATTATCACCTGCATAATCACTATCTGAAAAAGCCTCCAAGTGAAAGGTGAATCCCTGGGATACCACAACCCTAACTTAGGTTGTTGTTTCAAATAACAGAAAATTATCTTCACTGCATTCATATGAGAAATCCTTGGTGAGACTTGATATCTTGCACATAAACAAACTGAAAACATGATATCAGGCCTAGATGCAGTGAGATACATAAGACAACCAATCATTGATCTATATAACTTGACTTCAACTGGGTGTCCATCTTCATCTTTGCCCAATGAATTAATTGATTTAATAGGTGTAGTGACAGACTTCATGTCATCAAAATTGAACTTCTTAAGTATGTCAGATACATACTTGTCTTGACTTATGAACATGCCTTCCTTTGACTGCTTAACTTGAAGTCCCAAAAAGAAATTTAACTCACCCATTGAACTCATTTGAAATTCTTTCTACATCAGCTGCTCAAACTCCTTAACCATAGACTGTTTGGTAGCTCCAAAGATGATATCATCAACATATACTTGAACTAACATGATATCCTTCTTGTCTCTCTTGATAAACAAAGTCTTGTCTATAGCTCCCCTTCTGTAACCATGTTGTAATAAGAATGAGGAGAGCCTCTCATACCAAGATCTAGGTGCCTGATGAAGGCCATAAAGAGCCTTAACCACCTTGTAGACTTTGTTAGGATGTTTAGGATCTTCAAAACCAGGAGGTTGTGTGATATACACTTCCTCTATAATAGTACCATATAAAAAGGCACTCTTGACATCCATCTGGTAAACCTGAAATCCCATATGTAACAGCTCTAAAGGTTCTCTAATTGTCCTCTCCTCAAGCTTCTTGCATGAAGCTTTGTGTTGTTTACCCTTCTTACACGCCAAACAGGAGTGTTCATTCTTGTAAGTCTTTGAAGGTAAACCTCTAACTAAATTGCCTTTGACCAGTTTGTTGATATTCTTGAAATTTACATGGCCCAATCTTCTATGACACTAATGTGCTTCTTCAGTTGTTGCTTTTGCTACTAAACATGTGGCTCTTCCATAAGAGTTAAGACTCTTCATGTCCAGACTATACACATCATTGGTTCTTGGTACTCTGAGTACTACCAAGTTATCATCAATAGGCTCGAATTCAGAAGAAAGGATGAGACATTCTGTGTCAGTGAATAACACAGGATGCTTTTTGTCACAGATTTGAGAAACTGACAATAAGTTGAACTTCAGCTCCTTCACATATCTAACATTCTCAAAATCTATACGCCCTGCTTTGATAGTTCCTTTCCCTGTAATTCTTCCTCCATTGGGATCATTCCCAAATGCAACTCTTCCTCCACTAATAGATCTAAAATCTGACAGAATATCTTTGTCTCCTGTCATACTTCCAGAGCAACCACTATCTACAATCAAATGATCTTTAAACTCCTCTTCTGGGTTGCCCTGCACAAAGATTTAGAGAGTTAGTCTCTTTTAGGAACCCAAGCCAGTACTGACTTGTGTTCCCCTTGTGGAGTTACAAACTCAAATTCTTTGAGTATGTAATTTCCACTATTTTTCAAAACATGATCCAGGATTATCTTTTGATTTTTAGCATGTGGATTTTCAAAACTTTTTGGATTTTCAACAGAACTTTCTTTTGCAAAATCATTCTCTTTTTCGTGTATTATGAAAACATCGGATTCACTTTTTGTTGAAAGTACAGTTTGTCCCTCAGCAGTACTTTCTCTCTTAACCCATTCAGTTTTAACACTTGGTTCCTGTGATCTAGATCCCCTATGTGGATTGTAGCACCTTCTAGGTTGATAGTAATGAGATCTCCTAGGATTTCTGTACCAAGTGGTATTCGCAGTACCTTGGTTTGACTGAGCAGTACTTTGAGAAGGTACTGCTGGTGAAGGTACTGGTGGTTTAGAAAAAGGTCTTCTCTGGTGGGGGTACCTATGATCTGGTGAGAAATTACTGTGATTGACCCTATTAGAATTATTCCAAACTGGTTTGTTCTCTCTAGGTTTCTGGTTGGCAGACCTATTCTTTGAAAATTTCCTAAGGTATGCTGAATGATGTTCACAATCCTTGATTAAATGATTAGGACTAAAACACACAAAACACAGTTTTTCACCCATACTCCCAATATGACTTCTTCTATGTCTATGACCAAAACTATTATGCCTTCTAGGTGAATGATTAAATCTGTTTTGACCAAAATTATCCCAAAAAGGTTTAGCAGTACTGTTTTGAAAAGGTTTTCTTGAAGGTACTGCTTGTGGAGCAGTACTTTGAGTAGAAGGTACTGCTTGACTTTGAAAATTTGTTTCAACAGTTTCTTTTGGGGTTTCAGTCCTAGATTGACCAATAAGCTTCTTCCTAAACTCTAGACTGTCTACACCAAAACGTGAAACATCAGGTCTTATGGGTTGATGACTACCAACTGGATGTGGAACAACATGATAGCCTCTGTCTTTCTTATACTCAGGAGGTGATTCACTAATTGAACCCTCATTACTATCTGTGTCTACATAATTAATGAGTTCATCATCACTAGTGGTTACATCCTCAAAATCACCTTCATCCTTATCACTAGATGTGTTTTCTTCTATGTTATCAAAGTCCATACCAAAACCTAAGCCAGTTCTAATGTATGCTCTTCTCTGTTTTTGAACATAAGTAACATGTGACAGACCAGATTCTTTCCAGGCATCAAACTTTGCTAACAAATCATCTCTCTCCTTAGTGAGTTTCTCAATTTCAGCAATTTTACAGTTTAGTTTCCATTCACTAAGTTTTAACTGGTAATCCTGTTGTTCATATTTTTCAGCCCAAGCCATTTCATTATTTTCATGTGTTATAATTTTGGCTTCCATTGGCTCTAAGGTTATTTGATAACCTGCTACCTCAGACCTAGCCTTAACACAATTATCTCTTTCAAACACATAATTATTTAGCAGTTTTTGATAGAAATCATGACAATTTGAGCATACCTCAGAGATAGGGGTTGAACTTGGTGAAGTAGCTACCATTGCAAGTAGAACAGGATCATCTTCACACTCCAAGCTCCAATCAAATCCTCCATACCCATCTCCAGATTCCAAAGCAGCATGATCAACTTCCTCATAAAAAACAGTGCTCCAGTCCAACTCTTCCACTGAATCTTCAACTACTTCTTCCACTGCTACCATACAATAAGTCACTAGTTCATCATCAAAATCTTCACTCCAGTCAACTTCTGACAAATTCTCTTGAGCAACCAAAGCCTTTGTTTCAGTAATGGGGATTTCTTTTAGCTCCAGCTTTGGTTTCTCAGTCATCCTGTTTGCTTGATACTTAGCAAACCTGCACTCCCTTGCAAAGTGTATAGTCTTTTGACAATTGAAGCATTCAATTTTGGATTTGTCAAAAGTTATCCCCTGTTTTGGTTTGAAATCAATGCTCTTTCTAGTTTTCTTCATGTACTTCTTGATCCTTGCAGTGATCAAAGCAACTTGACATCTGATATCAATCTCTTCTAAAGCATCCTCATCAATCTGGGAGAGATCTTCTTCATAAACGACAGGTAAAGAAGCTTGTTGTGCAAAGAAAGAACACACAACTTCATATGAATGCATAGTGGTAGGTGGTGGGGTTTGCTGAGCATAGGTGGGAGCAGTATACGAGACAATACTTTGAGTCACAGTACTTTGAGTTGGAGAAGCAGTACTTTTGGAGGAAGTACTGCCCCTCTTTTCAGATGATAGAAAATCAATATTGTGAGACTTAGAACTTGGTTGACCATTCATCTCATGCTCAAATACCTTCAGATGATTATAGAGATCATCAAAGTCCATTACATCCAAACCTGGTTGACCTCTAATCATTGTAGCTATTACATGCCATGTGGATGGAAAACTCCTTAGAAACTTCAGATTAGCATCTTCAACTGAAACTTCTGCCTGGTATTACTCCAACATATTTAGGAGATTTTGAAACCTATCATATGCAGCATCAAGACTCTCTCTTTCACCTACAGTGAAAGTTTCAAACTGTTGCTTTAGCAGATTTCTGTGCATCTTCTTAGAAGCTTCATTCCCTCAAAATCTGGTCTTGAGAGCAGCCCAGAGCTGCTTAGCATCTTTAGCATCATGAAACTTGAGAAGATGACCATCTGGAATGGCAGACAAGAGAATATTGAGTGCCTTCTCTTGATTCCTTAAGGTTGCTGCTGGTAAGACTGCCTTAGGTGCTTTAGGTTGTCCAGGAATGTCTACAGGTTCTGGAACAACTTCATTACCATTGACAATTACATTCCATAGAGCATGGTCTGTAATGGCAATGTACTGCCTCATCTTCATACACCATAAGTCATATTCGCCCTTCTTGATTACAGGAATCCTCATTGAGGTGATGGAAGGTGGTGGAACAGAATCAGTCGACATCTTTAGGTTCTGTTGTAGGTTTTAGGGTTTCTTCTTAGTCAGAGTTTCCACACAAGCTCTGATACCACTTGTTGGATCGATGTACTCTAACCAAACTAACTTAAATAGCTTGTTAAGGTTTAATAACCTCGGATAAATCCTAAGTTATTAACAGAGAAACACTGAGCAAACTCTATTAAGTATGCGGAATTTACTTAACAAAGCTAAGAAGAATAACTTTAACAATAAACGATTTTATTAATAACTCCAACTCTGCTTATTATGCAGATCTTTAACAACTCTAATAATATCGAACTTCTCTCTAAAACTCTAATAAAATCACGTACATATTATGCCAATCTAGGGGTCCTTTTATAGGCTCAAGGATACCCTAGTCGGTTTACAATTTGTATCCTTGTACGTCAAGTAATCTAACATAGAATATTCTAGAATTACAAGACTTTCTATAAACGAATAATATAGTTCTTTGATCTTGCAGTACTTTGACTTCGTATGCAGTACTTTGACTTTATCATTAAGCAGTACTTTGACTCTTTGACTTTTCCAGTACTTTATAGTTTACAGTATTTTATCTTTCTGTAACACTCTGTCAACCTTCAGTACTTTCATATCCCAACAAGATTTTTCAAAAAGAAATTAAAATCTTTCAAAATTTCTCTCAAACACCATGGTTTCTAAGTATCTTACCTTAGAACTCGCACTTACTAATGTCTAGTGTACGCTTTCGTGCACAAATCCCTACAAACCCTTAATTGATTTAAAACTTTACGTTTAAAAATTTTATTTTTTTAAGGGGGAGTATAAAAACTTCAAAATGTTTCATTTTCATGTAAAATTATAATCCGTTTTTCTCTTCAAAAAGCTCTCTTTTAATCTGTTGATATAAAGAATATCACCAATATGCTATTTTTGAGGGGGAAGAGGCGTGATTAAAATTGTGATCAAATAAGTTTAAAGATCGGTGTTGAATCTCAACAAAGCTCGACTCAGATATAACCAATGAATTGACGAAACAAAATGTCCGTAATCGAAACGACTTGTCCTGGATGGGTAATAACTTCAAGCTGGTCTAACTAGTGATGTAAACGTGTCTCAAAAAGGACTTGTCAATGTAGAATGTACCATCTCGAGAGACTCTATATAGACTTGCATCGAGACGGGTAATAATTTCAAGCTGGTCTAACCGGTGATGTAAATGTGTCTTGCAAAGGTCTAGTCTATTAAGAGTTGATCAATTCTAAAGAATGTGCAAACTCTTCCTTCAATGTGCATATTTATCTTTAAAAATTCTTATGAGCACATGTAGAGGGGTAGTATTTCAGAGAAAAAACTCCCAAAGTGTTAACAAAATATGTTTTATAATTATAAGCACTTTGAGAGATTTTACAAATGGTTTTATGGCAAGTGATCGACGATTAAACAACCTAGGATAATCATGGATTTATAAGGTAATTATACTTAGGTTTCATGTCTTATGATCCACCGGGGCCGGAGGGATCTACTCAAGGACAACAAAGTCCTTAGGTATGATTGAAAAAAGGAGTAAAGTGATGAATGAAGAAAGAAGGGGTTGAAGAATTTAAAAAAAATTGTGAAAGGGTGAAAAGAAATAGCCTTCCATAAACTTAGGTAAGAAACCGGGTCAATACATCTGCTACTGGTTGTCACAAAGATGACACCGGTATTGAAGACAAGACGTCATGGACCTAGTGACGCACAATACAACCCCTCCTAGCCACTCAAGCTCCTCTTAAAAGGATCTTGTTTCATTTCTCATGGAGAACACTGCATAATCTATCGACCTCTCATGTCGAGAATTGTTGATATTGTAACAGGAGGCACTGCTCCAGTCTCCGACCACTAAAATAAAAAAAACACTTAATCGAGTCTAGAGCCACGAGATTCATCAAAAGATCTCTTAAGACACATAACATTTATACACTTGGTGTTCAAAAATAAGAATACAAGTTATAATTTTAGAGTCCTTCACAGATCCTAGCAATCTGCCAAAACATTTATGAGGGGATTCACACATGCGATCCTCGGCAATTGAATGGAAATTCCTGCCAGTGTCAACATCAAGCAGCACTGACAGGAGGTCACTTCAGTAATTCCTTGAGGATTACGCTAAGTGTTCACGATGGTAGTTTCAAACGGTCTATAGTCATGGAGTGATACTTCGGTACACTTCAGCGGCTCACCTAAGTTGTTGATATACGTCACTATATCTTGTTAGCCTTCTTAAGTGCCTCAAATTTAGGAACAACGTTTGTAAAGATTAGAGAAGTATTTTCATACCATGCTGTTAATACTCTCGACATTCCAACCTGTAAGAGCTGGAAATCCTGCCAAGGAGATTCCTTTCACGAATCGAATCCTGAAGACGTGGGTCATTACTTGGTATTATCCAATGTACTGTTAACTGTCTCTAACAGGATTCGAATGGCTGATGTGCCCGACTAAGGTGAATGGAATCAAGACATTCATAAGTATTACAATCGTATTGGTCTTATCTCTAAGAAAAGTCCACTGTGATTGATTGATACTTTATACTAACAATAATTATGCAGGTACTGATGATAGTCCCCTAGAGGAAAGACCGTTACCATCACCATATACATCAACATCTTCACCTCCACATACTCATACTTATAAAGTTCATCCTCAAAAAGCTCAAATCAAGAATGTTCAAGACTTAGAGAATCAAGTTAAAGACAAAGATTTACATCAAAGTAAAAGATCCAATCAAGAAGTCAAGAAAATATTACATGTATCTAATGAGGATGTCATAAGTATGAAGTTTAATATCTATACAAGAAGTATACGTATGGTGGAGAACACGACGCAACAAATCAGTGGAGATGTCAAACAAAGGTAAGATTGAATTTGAAGATCACAAAGCATGAAAGAACAAAGAATCAAGATGAATTTAAAGACATTTCATGAAATTCAAGATCAAGACGACTAATGACTTCATCACATTGGAGCATTTAAAGAATGACATCCCTTAGGGGAGATTGTTAGACTTAGTGAAAGTGATTGTCATTCTTAGATTAGTAACTCGTGATTTGCATTCTTCGTTTACGATTGTAAATGATTTAAGTAAGATGTGAAAACCGTAAGTTATTATGTTTTTATCTTAAAAACCTAACCTATCCCATATCTGTGGAAAGCTAAACCTTGTAAGGGCTCCTTAGCTATAAAAGGAACTCATACCCTTCCATTTCAAGGGTGTGACATTAGGGGTAAGGTTAGAGAGTAGGAAAATTTGTATGTGCTTCATTATCTCATCAATATAATTTGTCTTTCTTTCTTCTTTATCTCCTACGCCACCACCACATCATGCCACTACCACCACTTCACCTTGTCACCACCACCATCAATATTATTACTTTCTAAAAGGATATCATCAACATAAACCACAAGTATAATAAAGTTGCTCCCACTCATCTTTAGGTATACACACTGATCTACCTGATTCTTGATGAAGTTGTGTTTCTTCATCACTTCATCAAATTTTTAATACCTTTGATGGGATTCTTGCTTAAGCCCATAAATAGATTTCTTGATTTTACAAACTAAATGTTCCTGGCCTTTAGATTTCAAACCTTGTGGTTGGGCCATGAACACATCTTCATGTAAATGTCCATTAAGAAAGGCCATTTTGACGTCCATTTAATGTAACTCCAAGTCAAAATGAGCTACAAGGGTCATTACAACCCTTAGGGAGTCTTTTATCGATACTGAAGAAAAGGTTTCTTTATAATTAACACCCTCTTTTTGAGTTTACCCTTTTGCAACCCAACGAGCCTTGTATCGCTCAATATTTCCATTTGGGTCAAGTTTAGTTTTGAAGACCCACTTGCATTTAATGGATTTTGCAACCTTTGGCAATTCAGCAAGTTCCTAAACATTGTTTTTGCTCATTGAGTTCAACTCATCTTTCATTGCTTCCCTCAAATGCGTTGCTTGGTTACAAGTAATGGCATCCGCATATGATTCAGGATCATGCATTTCCATAAGTCAAATCAGCCTCATTCAAATAGGTATAATAATCATCAAATTTTGTGGGTTACCTATGTCGTTGTGACTTGCACAACGACTGTTGAGTTTCTTGTGGTTCAACATTAATTTTGGGGTTAGGTTCATTTTCCTCAACATTATTTGGATGATTCTTGAGAATTGAGAAATTAAGTGATCATTCGAGGTGTCAAGTAGCATGTTAATCGGGATGGCTACATGAATTATTGGTGTCTCATCTCGAGCCCGTTGTAGTTTAATTCTTCTAAATGAACCGCTCCCACTGTTGTTAGCATTTTCAAGAAACTCTACGTGACGTGTCTCGACAGTTCTCATATTGTGAGACGGGCAATAAAATCGGTAACCCTTTGATCGTTCTGGGTACTCAATAAGAAACTAATGGGTTTTAAGTATAGTATTCGCGATTGAGGATTGTATAAACCTTGCTTCGTCTGGACATCTGCAAACCCATAAATAGTGTAAGCTGGGTTTTCTTCCTGTCCAAATTTCATCTAGTGTTTTTGGAACAGATTTTGAAGGAAATCTATTAAGGATGTAGACAACCGTTTTCTATGCCCCAGTCCAAATAAATTCGAGAAGGTTTGAATTTTCCAACATACTACGAACCATGTCCATAAGGGTGCGATTTCTACTCACAGCTACACCATTTTGCTGAGGGAGTACCCGGCATGGTATATTGGTTAATAATCCCATGGTATTTGCAAAATTCAAAGAAAGATCCAGGAGCTTGACCAACATCTATATGTGTGCTAATATTCACCTCCCATATTTGATCTCACCACTTTAATTTTTCAGTCAAGTTTATTTTCAACTTATGCTTTAAATGTTTTAAACATTTCAAGTGATTCAGATTTTTCATTAATTAAGAACAGGTACATGTAACAAAAGCAATCGTCAATGAAGGTAATGAATGATTATGACCACCAATGCTCGAAGGAAAAGGTCCACATATGTCGGTATGGATTAATTCTAATAATCTGGTACTTCGTGTGACACCTTTTTTATTTCCTTTGGTCATTTTTCCCTTTATGCATTCTACACATTTTTCAAAACCAGAGAAATCAAGATGGGGTAGAACTTCATCTTTCACAAGTCTACTCATTCTGTCTCGTGAAATATGGCCTAAACGTTGGTGCCATAACATTGACGACGTTTCTTGATCTTGTTTTCTCTTATTTTGATTCACATTCTCATTAACGTTAAATGATAATAGAAATTCCAAAAATTGATTATCTAAACATACCTTGGAGAGGTTTCCCTCAAGAAAACCATTTCCAACAACACATGATTTAAACTAATATATACTTTATTGTATCCAAACGTAAATATAAAGTCATCAATAATTACTTTAGATACAAATATTAAGTTTCGAGTCATGCTTGGGACATAAAAAGTTCCATATAGATATAAACAAAAGCCACCCTCAAATATTAGTGAAAGGATCCCAATAGCTTATACGTTCAAATCAAGTCCATTCCTGACTTTAACCGTTCATTGGTTTCTTTCCAATCTGCGGATTGTACGGAACCCTTATAAAGAATTAGAAATGTGTACCATGGATCCAGAGTCAATCCACCATGAATTAATAGGGACATTAATAGTAAAAGTTTCATTAATCATAAAAGATTAAAATATACCTTTATTTGCTAATCATTCCTTGAATTTTGGACAATCCTTTTGAGTATGCCCTTTCTTATGAAAAAATTGCATTTTGGATCATCTTGGAATGAGCTAATACTTGCACCCATATTCTGGACTTTATTTGGAGTAGAATTATCTCCACTTGAAACTTTGCCCTTCCATGAGCCCTTTCTCTTATTGGTGTTAGCAGTAGCAAGATGAACGAAATCAAGATTTTCAACTTTGAGTCATTCTTCTTCTTCAACACACATGGCAATCAGTTTGCTCATTTTCCATTTCTCCTTTTGCGTATTATAATTGATCTTGAAAGGACCAAATTGTGCAGGTAGAGATGTCATAATGAAATGAACTAAGACACCTTCACTGATTTCCACAGCCATGCCCTTTAGTTTATTTTCCATGTCGCTCATCATCATAATGTGCTCACATACACCACTAACCCTGTCATACTTGGTAGTCAACATTTTGAGGATCAAAGTACTTGCATGGGCTTTTGAAGTCCCTTTAAATTGTTCCTCTATAGCGCTTAAGTACTCCTTTGCATTCTCAGAGTCTGGAATGGCTCCTCGAATGGCAGCGGATATGGAGTTCTTAATGATCATGAGAGATATACGGTTAGATTGCTCCCACTATCATAAGGACGTTTTTTATCTACTGTACTAGTAGCAGTAAGTGCAGCGGGAGGATCAATACGAAGTGCATGATCGAGGTCCATTACTCCAAGAGTAAGTTTCACTTAATCTCTCCATGTTCAGAAGTTACTACTAGTTAAGGGTTCAATTCCGGATAAGTAACCTGTATTGGAAGTTGAGATAGATGGTGACATAGATTTAAAATTAAATGCATGCTCAGATAAAAACTAAAGGAATTATTGGGATATATATATATATATATATATATATATATATATATATATATATATATATATATATATATATATATATATATATATATATATATATATATATATATAAAGTGAAGCATATCCATATAAAAATAAACCTATCATGAACACCAAAGTAATAGGTATAAAGATTTTGTGCCTAATTATCAACCTCATGTTGGTTTAGTTGACAATTAAACCATTAATCATATTTTACTAGGATAAGCATGCACATATATCACATATCACCGTTGGGCAGAAACGTAACATATATGCTAATTATGCTCATATATTTTTCATTTTTCAAGTTATCATACAAATAGCCATTGGGTTCATTGAGTGGCAACTTAAGCAATTTTATAGTATGGCATGATTAAACTCCTATGTCAATTTATACAACTATTCGTTGGACTGGTGATCTAAATTGCCATAGAAGTTACCATTTAATGAATTTGACAAGTTCATAATTATGATTAACAGAATTAAATGGTATTGTTAACCTATTTTGAACCAATCAATTGATTAACGTAGTGAACAGATTGACTCGACCATATAATCAATTGTTAAGTAACAAATTAATTAATTATTCAATTCACTTGTAGTGGACCTTAATTCAAACGTGTTTAATTCAGACAAACAAAAAACACATCACTTTCTTTTATTTATAGAACACATGTTTGACCAAAATAATATTAATTCATGAGATATAAACCGCTCTGATACCACATGTTAAATTAATTAAGCATATACAGGAACAATCTCATGTAATCATATCATATATCAAGAAAATCAAAGTAAACTTACATGATGATATAACTGAATAAAGATTATGATTAGATGATGAAGCCATAGCTTTAGGTTTAGTCGATTTCGGTAGTGATGTCAATAATCCGATGGAGGTATTTCTCTCTAGTTAATGGTGTTTGATATGAGAGAATATGTTCTTGACAAGATATTGGAAAATGACCACATCCCAGGGATTTCTTGTTATGACAGTTATTTCCATTAAATAACTGTTAAATGTTAGTTCGGGTAGATTATGTTACTAAGGCATAGTTAAGTGTCAAAATGGTCAAGGCCAAATCTAAAGGGATTTATTCTAATAGATGTTAGTTTAATTTTTTTAATAGATCATGAATCTAATTTGGTTACTTTCAAAATTGTTGGGTCCAACGGGTTTGTTATATTAACATACGTACAAATTATCACTATTTAATATAAACCTATCTAGAATTGTTTGAGTCTAGATTAATTGCCAGGTCACTCAAGTATAATATGTTTAGGGAAATTTGCATTTGTGACACTGAAGATACCACTTATTTCGAATGTGACTTGCATAATTGATATATTGCTAAAACTATGACTCGTAAATGCAAACTTACAAAAAGGCTCTCACTTTTAAATGTTAGTTGCCCGTAATAATTTTTTTGCCTAGAATATTGTCAGTTTAGTCTAGTTGGTTGTACTTTTTTGTTACACTTTCACACTCATATACATAAAACACATTCATCTCTTTAAGTCTCATCTATATGTGAATTACAACATAAAAAAATCAAACAAATTATGCCAACTAATGTATTATTCGATGCTCATTAATTTGACATCATATACTTTTTAGAAGTTTTTATTGAGAATTTTTTTGTAAATTACTATAAATATTTGCATTTAATTCGCAATACACTTTAATATTAAATATACTTAAAATGGCATCTCTCTTCTCAAATGAATCTCATTTTTTTGCCCAAAAACCACCTCATTCCACCAAACAACCCCTTTTTTCCTGCCAAGAACCTCTTCTTTCGACCAAAGAACCCCTTCTACCTTCGACGAAACTCTTTTCCCTATTGTGTACCCCTGCGAACCGATTGCAAACCCCTCTTTCCACACCGATTATGATTCCATAACTATTGTGAACCATTTTTGAACCTCACCCATTACGAACCCCTCTCCATTCCTTCCTCCTTATCCTATAGTACTGCTTTTCACTCTTTCTTTTTTTAAAAAACCCACTTACTTTCAACAAAAATTTTCTTTTCTGCCTTTATTTTTTCGTTCATTTTAATTACAACACTAATATCCAAAAAAAAATCTTCTTCCGTATCATTTAAAAACACACTTACTTTCAACAAAAAGTTTCTTTTTTTCATTTATTGTTTCATTTAGTTTACCAACCATTACAACACTAAAGGCATCACTATGTTGGTTTATGAAAAAGGTTTATAAAATGATGAAGAGTTTTAAGAACTTGTAAACCATAGTGAGCGTCAATTTCAAGCTTGTGTATTATGAAGTGGTCTAGATTATTGAGCGTTTTCATAATTAAAACACTTTGATTATGTGAGATGTTTATATCTCCTAAAAAGTACTATACATAGTGGGATAGGTTTATTAACAGTACAAAATTAATGTCATAACACAAGTATAAACCTTTTAAAAGGTTTACCATATTCAATGGTCTAGTATCCAATTTTTTCTATTGCACTTATTAATTAATATTAATATATTTTAATTTGAGTCATAGTATGTAGGAAGAGTTCGTGTGACAATGTCAAAGTAAGAGTAAATTACCTAGATGGTCCTTGTGGTTTGTCCAAAATTGCATCTATCATCCTTGAGAGTTTCAAGTTGCCCTTATCATCCTTAACTTTGCAAAGATTTTCACCCGTGGTCCTTTTTATAAATGAACGTCTATTTTTCTAGTTTTCTTCACTCATGCGCCTCTCACTCAAGGGTAATGTCGTCACTTCGTTTCACAAAGATGATCCATGCAATTTAATCTTTTTTTATTATCTATTATTTATTATTATTTTTTATAGAAACATCACTTTATTAGAGACTTTTAGGATTTACAAGAAATAGTTGTTGAAGTAGTTTGTTGATGAAAATATAATTCAGGTGTGTATGTTGGCATAGTATATTGCCTACTAACAGAGCAAATTGAGGGTGCGAGGAAGATAATGAGTTTATAGATGAACGTGTAGTTGGAGTTGATGAAGATGAGTTTGGAGAGATGAGGTGTAATTTCATAAGCTTTTTAGAGGTCATTAACTTCTAAATTTGTACATATTTGATCATATATTTCCGTAAATTGTTCCTATTGGTCTTTTAGGTACTTGGGAGGAAAATGATGGAAAAGTACAAGTTTTGAGCTCGACTGGACTGAGAACGAAGAAAAATGACAAAGGACATTTGAAAGGGTTACGTAACGGTGTCACAACCACAACGTGACGTCATCTCCTTTGGAAGCAGACGACTCAGTGGCTAGAGATGGCATCAGAAGAGGCTGATAACATCACAACTATAAAGTAACACTGTCACAACTAAGTCGGTGCGACATCGAAATTCTAATGGGCGGCGAGCTAACAGCGTCAAAAAGTCTATAAATACAAACGCATTGTTTTCGTTATTGTGTGTGCAACTTTGGAGGAACTTATACCACTGAACCCTAGTCGATTTTTACATCTTTTGTAGGCCTTTTTAGCCATTGAAGACCTCATGTATTATTGAGATAAGTCATTTAATCAATCATTCAATCATGTATATGTGTTATTTTTTGATTTATTTAGTTACTTCTCTTTATATTACTATGCTAGGCTAAAATAATTAGTGTTTACTTGGGATTGCATGAAACCTAGTTATTAATTGCTTTGGTGTCGTCTCTTGTTTGATGGTGTGCACGTTAGGAGTTGAAAAACTGGCTAAGGAAAACTAGACTAGCTTGATCGTCCACTAAAACGTGACTAATTGATTACTTATGTCTTAGGTTATTAACTAGGCGAATATTTATTGCGTAGGTTAGTTATTGGGTGAGCTTGCCATCGACTTTACTCGAGGTATATTTGTGTTTTTCTTATGATTTACAGGTTATATTGGACAAAGAGTACACCATTTGGACTATCATATATTCTTTGATGAGGATTTATCCATATTTTCATTCTTTGATTAAATAAAGTGACGTCATGCATTTGTTATTTGTTTTGTCCTTAAATAATTTGTGTAATAAACCAAAAGAAAAACTAGTAAAGGTAATTTTAGCACAAAATTCAAATTTTTTATGGCATTTACTAGTGATACTTTAGTTTTAACAAAGTGTCTTATGGATAAGATTCATATGACTAGCACAAAAACCCTATCACTAAATTTCCACCCAAAAAATATGAGGTTTGTCTTTGGATATTTAGGAAGCATTCACCTTTAATGCTTGGGAGTGTACCAGTAGTATATAGATTCTAGAGCTTATTTAGTGATGCATTCCGAGATCACTAGTGAGATCACATTCGTGTGGTTGGGATTTACTAAATAATAAGAGGCATTATGATTAACAATTTTTTTAGCCTTCGTTTGTTATACTTACATTGAATTCATTGGTCAAGTAATCGCCCTTACACTGTTGTTGTACTCATTTTAGTACTCCCTCCGTCTCAAAATAATGTCCAATTTGACTTTTTGAAGTATTTCTTTTTCAACTTTGACCTTAAATATTTTTGTTTGTGTTATATAATACTTGATGAAAATTATAACAAAGAAAATACATTAAAATAAAATCCATTCATATATTTTGCATTAAGTATTATATAATACAAAAAAAGATCGTTAATATCAAAGTTGAAAAAGAAACAAGATACCCCTAGTACACCCCTCTGAGCCTATCTTTTCGCAGTTCTAGTGATATTTCGGTGGATTCCAGAATATTAATGAAGAGAATTGTTTACACTCCACTTCAAAATATACACCCAAATTGCCTTAGCCCCCCAATCGTGCACTCATTTTTAGTGTATGTACCCCATATAAAACAATAACCCTTAGTTAATTGTATAGTTGGTTACATGATTTCTAAGTCGACTCATATCTTGTATATACAGTTTTGGAATGATTGAGACTCATAGTAGTATGTTATTTATGGAGTAATGGGGAAGAACGTCAAATTATTACCAGCATACTTACGTTAATGTTTAAGTACTCCACATGTATTTATCCTCTTAATTCGGGTCTTAGTATTATTATGTTTACTTTTCAAGTTATTATCAAGTTATTCATGTATTGATTTTGTTAATACAAATAAATCATAAAAACGTTTATTTATACTTTATGATCTTCTAATGTTTTGTCGATAACAAACGTAGAATCATTTTAACGAAATAAATAAAATACGTAAACGCTTTGAGCCAATATTTTACTAACACACTTTACTGAACATATTAAAACCATCAAAACATGTTTAGTAAATAAGTTATATAAAACCAAAGACATTTTTATAAAACACTAAAAAGTAATATTGTTTACTTAAATCTTATAAGAATGTATATGTACTTTGTATATGTTGTAATGGGTAAAAACCAAGTCCATAACCCATGACCCATTGACTAGGTACAATGAATCTTGTTGGGTAAGAACCAAAGTCCATAACCCATACCCATGGAGCATGATCTATAACCCATGACCCATTGCATGAAGTCATGTTGGACATTATCCATGATCCATGACCCATGACCCAAGATCCATAACCCATTGACTAGGTACATTGCATCTTGTTGGGTATCCATGATCCAAAGTCCATGACCTATGGTCCATAACCCGGTTTGCAACCCAAATTCGGACTAAACTGACCTAGTAACCGAATCCCATTATTTGCACTAGCTGGATCCTTTTGGTGAGAGATCCGCCAGAACCGTGGGACAGTAGGCACATTTTGCCTATAAATAGTGAGCCATTTCTCTCTTGCTCACTACCACTCTTAGATATACTTTCTCTAAGTATTATAAACTCTCTAACCACAGATCCAAAGGATCATTCTATGTAGTTTTATCCTTGTGTGATTCTCTAGGTTCCTCTTAAAGGCGAGATCACCACCTCTTAAAGACGTGCAAGCTCAAGGTCATGAGTTGCTAAGCTTCATCATCATCAAGCCCACTGAAGTGCATCTTGTTAATAGTTCTTTCCTCCTTCCATAGAAGTGTCGTGTCGAAGGCATTAGTGAATGGTGCCGAAGATGTACAATCGATATGGTGCATCGATGTACAAGTTGTGTAGTTTGGGTTAAAGGATGTTGATATCCTTTCTAATGTTGTAAAAAGGAGTGTGTCTCCTTTGGGTAGTTGTGTTGTAGTGTAGTGTTAAGTAGTAGTTCCTCCTTTGTAATGGAACTCGGTATCTATCTAGCCTTGTACCAGATAAAGTGTAGGCGACGTTGTGATAGGTTTGGTTCTACCTCGTGGAAGAACTCGGTGTCTAGCCTTGTACCGGATAAAGAGTAGGCGGCGTTGTAAAGGCTTCTCCGCCACTTTAAGGAGTTTATGTTGTGTAGTGCTTAGAAACTCTCGAGTGGGGTACTCGGGGAGTGAAGTAGGGCAGGAAGGTATCCTTGTTGTCCAACCACTATAAATACTCGTGTCGTGGTTTTGTGTTCCTTTACTCTTTATCTCTTGCATTACTTACTTATATGTTCCTCTATCAATATCCAACACAAAATCTAAATAGATTGACATAAGTCGATCTAAATACTTTAAAACGACGTTTTAATCGGCAAAACTATTCAACCCCTTCTAGTTTTCCACAATTGGCATCAGAGCTTTGTTACCAAGTTTCTTAGAGTATATTGTACTTTAAAATCTTGATACGATCCGTGTATGTTTGAAAACTACAAAGAAGGAAATTTCTTAAAACAAAAATTCATGTTTTAGAAATTTTTTTATTTTAACAAAATGTTGGATAGTGATAGATCATTTTAACATTTCTTTTGAGAAATCTTCATGCTAGGATTCTTGCAATGACTTCGTTCTATCCAAAGAAAAAAGAAGTCAACATCTAAAGAAGAACCCAAAAGTAATCACAACTTACTTTCACAAAGTACGATTGATTACTTTAAAAGCTCATGAAGTATTTCGCGTCTATGGTTTATAAAAACCATAAAAAGGGAATATAGCAAAGGTATGTCCTCTTAGCTACAACCAGTTGATATATAAATGTAGTAATCGCATGTGGATAAAATGATGGTATATGCTTTTCTCTCACAATAAGCATCCTTATAAAAACTTTGCGTATATGTAATACTATGTGTATGTATGGATTAAGCATTTGACATCAAAGTCGCAAGTTTCTAAAAAGTCTCTCTTCACTACTTTCCATCTTAACACATCATCGGGAATACTATTCCTCCTTGATTCTATTAAAATCTTGTAAGTTCTTCAAACCTACGCCTTCATCACAAAATAAATTATTGATTGTTAAAATCTTGATTCACCATCCTTTGGTTCATTTTTTGATAAACAACTACCTCCCAAAACATCTTAGCTAAACGTTTATTCAAATAGGACTATAACCAAAATCACACTCTAGAAGTTCTTCTCAAAAATAAAGTTATTGTATAACTTACTACAAGTGAAAGAACAATCCAAATCACTCCAAAAATTGTCAGCAGCGCTGGATCCTTCAAGTTGGACTAGCCGGATCCCTCAAACAAGGAAACCGGCGGAACCGTGCATACAGACAAACAGGAGATTTGTTTTTTAAAACTCAAAACACTCCATTTTCCCTCTTCCCAAAACCTACAATGACCAAATCTCAGTCCCCCATCATTCTAGGGCTTCATACTCTCAAGCATCTCAATCCTAAACATCATTGTAAGTAATTACACTCATATTTCATATTCCTCATTATCTCCATACTAGGGTTTATGGTTTTAAACTTTTCAATTGGTTTTAACTTCTCATATCATCAATTGGCAAATTGTTTATTGCAAAATTGTTTTCCATGCAAAAAGGTTCTACATAATTAAGGATTTTCAAAACGCCATTGTTAATACAAAATAAACTCATAAACTCATCTTGACAAATTTTACCTAATTGGAATATTATTTTTCTAGGATCAAACATCCCTAAATCCACCCAAAAAGACCATCATGACATCGTTCACTACATTCCTAGATATTATCGCAAATAAGGGTTGTCAAAAAGGGAGCACAAAACCTTCAAAATGCTTTAAAAAAGACTCATCCACGAAGGTCATATAATTGAGGAATGTTTCGTTGAAAACAACGACATTCCTTAAGTCTTTTCCGCAATCAACTTTGATTGCCTCCTCAAAATTGACGAACAAATTTGTCCAGTCTTCATTTTTGAATTCTACAAAAGTGTTAGGAATATCCGAAAGAGTGATGAAAGTATTTCAATCGCTTTCGTCATAAACAACCAAAGCATCACCTTACCTCTCACCACATTCGCGCAAATCCTTTGCATACCATGCGAAGGAATTTGTATGTATTTCAAAGATTGGTCAATTGCTTGTCAATCCTTCGCATTAGACCCTAAACCTATCTATCACACTCCACTTGACAACCCCATTGTTGTTCGAGATACAATCTTCACAAAGAGAGTCGACCAATCTCGTTATAACCGGAACAAAGAACTCATTCATCGTGATCCCTTTCAAATGGAACTCTTTGAGATGATTCGCATTTACAAAAAGTGGGAAGAAATTCTTAGAGAAAATGTCATTTGTTTGGTTGGAAATAAAGACCATCCCAATGCTTGTCTTGTCCAAATGATCTATTGTCTCATCCACTAAAAGCCTTTCAATCTCGCCTATTACATTGCCAAAAGAATGGTAGGTGTTTTCAAAACCGAAAAAATGTTTGTTCCTTATGGTATGCTCCTAACACGTCTCCTTGAGTATGTTAGTGCAATGAAACCTACTCCTATTACCGATGACCACTTTCTCGCAAACCATGTTATGGTACCTCTCACCAAACAACCCACCAAACGATTTATGATCAATGGGAAAAGGCCTTGTTCTCTCTCGGACTCTTCGGATGAAGATGATGATGTTGAAGTCGACCTTGTTTCCAATTATCAACTCGATCCCATAACTTACTTTGAACAACTTCCCACTCTTCCAAAGGAAACCAAGGAATTCAAGCAAACAAAAGGAATTTTTAAATGTCTAACTCATTTCCTCATGAACTCAGGAAAGAAGAAAAAGTGAAGAGATTGACAAAAGGAATTTTGTACCCTATATGATGATTTTGGATGTTTTATGATTATCAAAAAAATGTATGATCATTATCTACTTTATGCAAGACATACTTGGTTGTTCTCATTTCAATATATGGTCATTATCTTGTTTGCTTACCCATATGTTGTTTCTATATGTTATACTTACTATGCTTCACTTACATACATGTATGTTTGTTGTAGAAATGGTTAGTTTCAGAATTTGATACCTAGAACAAAATATTGCACGCTTACTATTAAGAAATCTGTCACAGATGCTGGATCCCTAGGCTATAACTAGCTGGATCCCTCAAATGAAGGATCCGTGAGATCCGCGTAAACAGAAGTTAGTTTTCTGATTTCTTACATTAATCCAACCTTCCAGAACTTATTGAACTAGTTAAACATGCTTCATTAGGATCACTTAAACTTTCCTTAGGCTTATTGGATCTCACATTTACTCATGGATGAATTAGGATCATATTCAAGGTGTTTTTGATTTATCATTACTTCAAAACTTACCATCTTTCCGCTCCAATGCTTACACATTGTTCTTTTTATCTCACCTAGGTTGATATTTCTCTCAATTTTATCAAATTGATTTTAGTCATCTTTACCTTAAAATGATCTAAAACTAGTTTTTCATTTCTTGCGATTTTAAAGGAATTTTTTAAAATTTTCTTTGCTCACCATCTGGTCTCTATGATCATTTGACACCCTCAAGACTCTTAGTGTCATCCCTGATCACTCAATGGTGCTCATGAAAGCTCCATTTCTTTCCATAAAAGACATCATTAGATATCCTCACTCATTATGCTTGATCATTTAAGTCTCATACCATTTAAGACACCTGAAGAGACTTAAACACTCAAGATATGTAGGTACTAGACCTTACTAGAATCTCATCACTCTTTTTGTTGGCTCTTGAGAGTCGGATCCCTGGCTTTAGGCTAGCCGGATCCTTCAAGTGAGGGATCCGTGAGAACCGTCTGCACAGACTACCTAAACTTACTTGATGTAATCATTTCAAACGCTCTTTGTTAATCTAAACACTCCGCATGATCTTAAATGGCTCCCTAGATCAGAACAAATCTTGTTAGGAATTAGAAATTCCAGGTATTAAAGAGTCGGTCACCTCAAGTATATGTAATCGTTAGAAAGCTCGTAGTCGTAGTTATTTTAAGCTTAGTAGTATTTAGTTAAGTAACACCGTGGAGGACGGACGGGTCTTTACCCACTGTATGCCTGATCCACAGCCCGTTGTGTGGCGTTTTATTGTAAGACTATAAATACTCTCTACCTTCCAAGGTAGAGAGTTGGAGCTCATAATAAGATTTTTCTTTCTCTCACTAAAGTTCCCAAACCTCTAACTTTCTCTCTCTAAAACCTCTTGCACGCCTACTTTGTGTCATGGTTTGATGTGTATGTGAAATCCAATATCTTACAAATGGTATCAAGAGCCATGGTTAGATCATCTCTCACATATCTTTGGATTTCTAGTGGTTTTTAGGTGGTTTTTGAGTTTGAAAAAGTTTAGTGGTTTTTGCATCATTTGGGTGATTTCTAGTGTTAAAGTTTGGATTTTGATAGTACTTTTGTGTTTAGAATCATCACAAGTGTTTAGGTTTCGATTTTGAAGGCTTGAATCATCGTGGTTGAGTTGTTATTGGATTGAAAGGTGGTGTTTTTGTGATTTTCTAGTTAGCGACTTGGCTCTCGGTGTGATATTCATCATAGCAACTTGCTTCGTAAAACGTTAGCGAGTTGGAGTGGTATTTGGTAGCGATTTGGTCCTAGTGACTTGTCTATTGAGACAAGCCGACAAAAAGTACACGTAGTGGATTCTCCACTACACGTAGCGACTTGGTGTAAGTTAGCGACTTGTACTTTATATTGTTAGTGACTTGGTGTTAGCGAGTTGCTATTTAGCGACTTGAAAAATTAGCGACTTGGTGCTTAGCGAATTGCTGTCAAAATTTTGCTAGCGACTTGGATTGTAACGAGTTGTTATATAGCGACTTGGCACTTAGCGACTTGGTTTAAGGTTTCCTAGCGACTTGGGTGATATCCTTTGAATACGGTTTTCTCTTGATTTAGTAAAATCCCGTGAAAGAATCTATTTCCCGGTTTAATCATAGAGTTATAAAATCCGGTTTAATCTGTCATCATGTCTACCAACGTTCCTACAATCATCTCCACTGTTGCCGAGGATGTTCAAGCAGCTGGTTCAGATACTCGTCCACCCATGCTTGACAAAACTGACTACGACTCTTGGGCTCAATGAATCAGATTGTACTGTCTTGGAAAGGAAAATGGAGTCAACATTCTCAAATCCATTGATGAAGGACCATATCGGGTTGAGACTACTAGAGACTTAATTGATACAGCTGAAGATGGAACAATGATCTATGGAATTGACAGACCAAAGACATATGATGAGCTCGATGATAAGGAGAAAAAGAGATTCGATGCTGATATCAGGGCTTCTAACATCGTACTTCAAGGTCTTCCAAAAGACATCTACAAGCTGATCAATCACAACACCAAAGCAAAGGCAGTGTGGGATAATGTCAAGATGCTTCTCTCAGGTTCTGAATTAACTATGGAAGACAGAGAATCACAACTCTATGATGAATTTGAACACTTCAAGATGAAACCAGATGAGATTGTCTATGAGTACTATGTGAGATTCCACAAGCTTGTTAATGATATGAGGAACATCAGAATGACTATGCCTAACATTCAGCTGAACTCAAAATTTGTGAACAACATGAATCCCGAATGGCACAAGTTTGTCACTTCTATGAAGCTCACTAAAGGATTGAAGAATACAAACTATGAGCAATTGTATGCCTTTCTTCTCCAGAATGAGAGACATGCTATGTTTGAAAAAAGGATTCTGGAGCAGTTCAAAACCAATCAGGGAGAAACAAGTTTATCAAATGATTCAACTGCATTTTTCACCAATGATGGAACCACTACTAAAACATCTCATGTCATTCAAGATCCATGCTTCAAACAGCCTGATGCAAATGCTGTCATGGAACACTTTATCAATAAGCTGGCTTATATGGTTAAACAAAACTTAACATTCTCACCACACACCAACAAACTTCACATTAACAATGAAATCAGGACTGCATCCAATCTACACAACCATGCTTTGGTCAGAGATGGAAAGGTTACAGTACAACCAGCTCAAGAAAGACAAAATGAACAAAGAAGAGGTGGAGTAGGAGGAGGGTATGTGGAAAATCAGAATAGAGGAAGGAATGGAAATCAAGGACAAGTAAAGCTGACCAAGTTTTACAACTGTGGAGGTGAGGGACACATTGCAAGGAACTGCACATCGCCAAAACGCCCTCAGAATGCAGAGTACTTCAGGGATAAGATGTTGCTTGTGCAAGCTCAGGATAATGGTGCAGCTTTGGATGAAGAGGAGTTGTTGTTCTTGGCTGAGGGAAATGCTAAGACATATGATGCAGATGTGGATGAGCAACCAATTCAGGAGATATGCCATAATCATCAGAATGCCTTTCATGTAGCTAATTGTGATGCATACGACTCTGATGTTGATGAAGAACCCACTGCACAAACCATCTTCATGGCTAGCATTTCTCCAATGGTCTCTCCTAAAGTCTCTTCATCACCACAAGCTGGTCCATCCAAAGACAAACTCATTTCTGAGGTATTAAAATTATACGATGAAGTTGATGAGGAAAAGATACATAACGAAGTACAATCAACTGTATTTATTGAGTCAGATATTGAAAATATGGGTAATATCAATGTTGTCCCATATTATCAATATGTGAAACAAAGTGAAAGTGAGATTGTACCAAGTGATGCATCTTCTGCAGTCAATAATGATTATGTTTTTGATGAATTCACTGCATGTGCCCCTGATGATTCTGTCATCTCTGAACTGAATGCCTATAAAGAACGTGTTGCTATTTATGAACAACGTGCAAAATTTGAGTTGACCACCCGTGAGCAGGAAATGGATGACCAAATGCGTACTACTATTAGAAAAAGTAGGTTTAGAGAAGAGGTATTAAAACAAGAGTTAAACTCCTTACAAGAAAAGCTTTCTAAAACTGCTAAGCAAAAACAAGAACTTCAAGAAAATGTTAAAATGCTTAAGCAAGAATTCAGTGCTAAGGAATCAAAACTTTTGAATGATTTTTCTAATCTAAAAACCTTGAAAAACAAGCTTGAAAATAAGTTGTACGTACAAGGAAATACCATTCAGACTGCTCACTTAATCACTAAGCATAGAGTCTTAAGCGATAAGCATAGCATTCCCCTTGTTGAGGAACCAAATACAGAGGTCATTAAAAAGGCTAGAAATGCTCATAAGGTTCTTTATGATGGCAATGAAATTCTTAAACCTAGACAAAAACCTAGTTGCGTTAAGTGCACAGAGGAAGATAAGAAATCAGATGAAGTCACTAGGGAGAAGATGAACAAGAAACTAGATGATCCTAAATGTAAAGAGAAGAAAGTAATTATCACACCCTATGACTACAAAAAGGAGAATTGGATCTCCTTGAACATGTTTAAGCCTCAAACATTGTTGACTCCCGAACAAGTGTTCTGGAAAATGGACTTAGATAAGCAGAAAGCGGAAAATATTGTTGAAAAAAACTCTCCCCTTAGGAAAATGCCTAAAGCGACTGTGTATCCTCCCAATACACCAATGCATCTAGTTCCTAGAACTATTGCCACAAAAATCAAAACCTTAATCAGTCAATATGTTATTTTTCAACTATTTGTTGATTTTGAGAAAACTTGTAAGAAAAGGATCACACCCACTGGTATAACTGAAGGGGAAAGGGGTTTTGAGCAAACGAAAGAATGTTATTTAACTGAAGTCATGCCTTTCTTTAAACAACTAAAAGATCATTTTGAAAGTCTTAAAAAGGGAATGAATTTAGACATTAAAGAAATGGAAAAGGAATTTGATGCAATGATAGTTGAGGTTAGTGACTATGAGCGTGCACTAAAATATAATGAGATTGAGAGGAAGAACTTGCATACATTGAATGAGACTCTTATTTCTGAATGTGTTGCTCAAGATGTGTTTTTCACTGCTACAAATTGTTCCATTAACGCTTCTCAATTTCATGAATTATTTGTTGCCCTGAAAGTCTCCCATGATCGTGTCACTGAGCTTGAAAAGACTAATTCTAAACTAAATGAGAAAATTGAACTGGATGATCACGACAATTTGGTTAAACATTTTTCTAAACTAGAGGTTGAGCATTTTAATTTACAACTAAAATATCAACATCTTAAAGAAAATGTCAAAACTTCAAATATCAAGACATCCTCAGATGCTCCAGAGTTTGATGCAATTTTTCAAATTAACAAACGCGATGAACAAATTCAAGCTCATTGTAACACGATCAGAAAGTTGAAAGCCCAAATCTCTCAATTAAAGGGTCAAAAGAACGATGTGACAGGCTCCCAAATGCCTCCTCCTTTAGATTCTCAGAATTCTCAAACGTTTCATCTTCAAAACTTAGTAAATGCATTACAAAAGGAAAACGAAAACTTTCTTGAAGAAAATGAAAAGATTAAACGTCATTTCAATGAGTTATTTGAATCAATAAAGGTCACTCGTAACAAAAATACCGAACAAATTGATTCATTGCAAAAGGAAATTGAGAATCTGAAGAGCCAGGTAAAAGGGAAAATGCCAATGACCAATGGGGAGAATGGTGGATCAATGGTAAATGTTTGTAATAAATATGCTTTGTCTGTGAAATATGTTCCTCCTCATCTAAGGAATAACAAACTTCCAATTCAAACATATTTCTCATACCTTAAGGATTTTCTAGAATGTCTCCGTGAGATTGTTGAAGAGGATAAGTTAGAGAAACCACTTGACAATGCAATTGGGCATGCATGCTTATATGCCAAACGATCTCAAGAAATTCTAGAATGCTTAATCACAATATGCCCTAAGTCCTTAGGTGAGAGTGTTAATCCTTTGATTACGTGCTCTATGCCTAGTGCTAAGTATGATATTCATTCGATACCCGATGTTTTGAATGTGAACCTTAGTGTGCCTTCAAGCAGCTCAGATTCCAGATCTGTTAATGCTAAGAAAGTGAACTCTAGTGTGCCTTCTAGAAGTACAAATTTCAGTACTTCTAGTGTTAAGAAAGTGAACCTTAGTATGCCTGCATGTAGTTCAGATCCCAGCACATCTAAACAGGAGAAGCAAAGAGTAGCAAAACCAACTAATGTTCCCATTCCCTCTACAGGAGTAATCAGTGACATTAAAGCGAGCAGGTCAAAGTCTGAAGACAATACAAGGAATGACAGGACCTTGCAAGCTAAGAATGTGCATTGGAAGAAAGTAGAAGACCAACCTAGGAACTTTAAGTTTGAGCTGAATAAAATGAATCGTGTTGATTCTAGTATTAGCCATAGGCGTACTGTAATTAATTCGAATTCTGATACTATTTGAAAACCTTGTAATGATGTCTGCTTGAATTCTGTTTCTAATCATGAATGTGGTGTGAATGTTTTGTCTAATGCTGTCAAATCCCCAGTTAACACTGTTAATGCAAAATATCATGCTAAGAAGGCAAAAAGGCAAAGGCGAAATAAAGTTAGAAAACAGTGGAAGCCCACAGGAAGAACATTTAGTAAGATAGGTTATCAATGGACACCTGTTGGCCATAAGGTTAATCAGACAATGCCCACTAGAAAATGGATGCCTACTGGTAGAACTATTCCCTTAAAAAGTGAACATACTTTAAATAGGGCAAATACGGACACTAGTACTGCATCTATTCATAATAACTCCATTGATTCAATTTTTGATATGAATGCTTCTATTTCTGATGTGGGTGTTCCAACCATTGTTACTAACCAAATGGAACCCATTCTTGCATGGGGATCCCAATTATCCAGTTATCCATTCTTGTCTGTATTCAACTGCAGATCGTTCAAATCATTCTGTGGTACCTGGACTCAGGCTGTTCCAAGCATATGACTGGCGACCGGTCGCGGCTCATGAACTTCATGAGCAAATTCATCGGGACAGTTAGATTCGGGAATGATCATTTCGGTGCAATTATGGGTTATGGAGATTATGTTGTTGGTAAAAGTGTTATCTCCAGAGTATATTATGTAGAAGGTCTTGGTCATAACCTGTTCTCTGTTGGTCAATTCTGCGATTCTGATCTAGAAGTAGCCTTCAGAAAACATACTTGTTTCGTTAGAGAACTTGATGGTAAGGAACTTTTGAGAGGTTCACGTGGTTCAAATCTATACACCATCTCTATCGAAGATATGATGAAGTCTTTTCCAATTTGCTTGTTGTCAAAGGCTTCAAAAACAAAGTCATGGTTATGGCATAGTCGTCTTAATCACTTGAACTTCAGCACCATCAATGATCTCTCCAGAAAGGACTTAGTTGTAGGTTTACCTAGACTTAAGTATGAAAAGGATCATCTTTGTTCAGCATGCCAATTGGGAAAAAGCAAGAAGTATGCCCATAAACCCAAACCTACTAACTCTGTCACAGAAGTTCTTCATACAATTCACATGGACTTATGTGGACCCATGAGAGTGCAGAATATCTTTGGGAAGAAATATGTGTTAGTTGTGGTTGATGATTTCTCTAGATTCACCTGGGTAAAGTTCTTAAAGACAAAGGATGAAACTCCAGATATCATCATCAAACTCATCAAACAGCTGCAGGTTCGTCTTAACAAAACAGTCAGAATCATTCGAACAGACAATTGAACTAAGTTTGTTAACAAACAACTTAGTGAGTTTTATGAAAGTATTGGAATCAGTCATCAAAGAAGTGTTCCTCGAACTCCTCAATAGAATGGTGTAATTAAAAGACGAAATCGAACTCTTGTGGAAGCCGCAAGGACAATGCTGATTTACTCAAAAGTTCCAATGTTTCTCTGGGGTGAAGCCATCGCCACTGCATGCTACACCCAAAATCGATCCTTGATTCACACTGCTCATGGAAAAACTCCATATGAACTTGTCCACAACAGAAAACCTAATCTTTCATTCCTTCGTGTGTTCGGTGCATTGTGTTATCCAACTAATGAGGGCCAGAATTTAGGCAAACTTAAAGCTAAAGCAGACATTAGAGTATTAGTAGGTTATGCACCAAACAGAAAAGGATACCGAATCTACAACAAGAGAACCCGAAATATCATGGAAACAATTCACGTCACGTTTGATGAGCTGACCGGTCAAATGGCTCCTGAAGAATCCAGTTCAGGACCCACTCTTCAAAACAGTCCCATTGGTTCATCCCTTGTACCAAACTCCTCTCCAACTATTCCATATGTACCTCCAACTGAAGATGATTTGAAGAAATTGTTTGAACAGATGTTTGATGAACTCTATGAGCCAAGTGCTATTGAACTGTCAATTCCCACAACAGAGGCTGCTCATATCCCTGAGAATGAAGTCAATCCTTTAGTCACAATATTATTAAATCAAGAATCACCTGCTGCTGATAACTCAGTCTCATCAACAAATCATCAATCTTCGAATGTACATCATGGAACTGTTTCTGGCATCAATGATGAAGTTAATCCCTTTGCTACTCCTGAAGATGCTCCATTTGAAAACATATTTGCTCCTGAATCATTATCAGAACCATCTTCTTCAGGAGACATCGACTCTGCTACCTCAGTCCCTTAACAACTGCCACATGAACACCTTAGAAAATGGACTCACAATCATCCCTTAGACATCATCATTGGAAATCCCTCTCGTCCAGTATCCACACGGAAACAACTTGCAACCGATGCCTTATGGTGCTTCTTCAACTCTGTACTCTCTAAGATCGAACCAAAAGATGTTAAAACCGCCATGAATGAAGATAGCTGGTTCAATGCCATGCAAGAAGAAATTCATGAGTTTGATCGACTTGATGTATGGGAGTTAGTACCTGCTCCAGATTGTGCTATGATCATTGCTCTAAAATGGATCTTCAAAGTAAAACTTGATGAGCATGGTGATGTGTTGAAGAACAAGGCTCGATTAGTTGCTAAAGGATACCGTCAAGAGGAGGGTATTGACTTTGAAGAATCTTTTGCTCCTGTTGCTCGAATTGAGGCAATCAGAATCTTTTTGGCTAATGCTGCTAGTAAGAACATGGTAGTCTATCAGATGGATGTAAAGACGACATTTCTGAACGGAGATCTTAAAGAAGTCGTCTACGTTAGCCAACCGAAAGGATTTGTGAATCAAGAGCATCCTACTCACGTTTATCATTTGAATAAGGCTCTTTACGGTTTAAAGCAAGCTCCAAGGGCATGGTATGATATGCTATCAAAGTTTCTTCTATCTACCGGATTTAGCAAAGGAGCAATTGATCCAACATTGTTCACCAGGAAGTCAGGCAAACATTTAATTCATGTTCAAATTTATGTTGATGATATCATCTTTGCCTCGACTGACCCCAATGAGTGTGACCATTTTTCAAATGAAATGGGTTCAAAATTTCAAATGTCAATGATGGGACAAATGTCATTTTTCTTAGGACTACAAATTTCACAAAGTCCCGGAGGCATCTTCATAAATCAATCTAAATATGCAAATGAGATTTTAAAGAAATTTGGATTTGATTCAAGTGACCCTGTTGACACTCCCATCATTGAACGAACTAAACTAGATGAGGACCACTCAGGGATCATGGTAGACCAAACAAAATATCGTAGTATGATTGGATCCCTGATGTACCTCACAACTAGTAGACCAGACATCTTGTTCGCTGTTTGCATGTGTGCTAGATTCCAGGCTAAGCCTACTAAAAAGCACCTTGAAGCGGTTAAACGGGTCTTTCGGTATCTCCAAGGAACCATCAATATGGGACTTTGGTACCCGAAGGACACCGGTATGTCACTAATAGCCTATGCAGATGCTGATCATGCAGGATGTCAAGATACTCGTCGAAGTACGTCTGGAGGTGCTCAGTTTTTGGGTGATAAGCTTGTGAGCTGGTCTTCAAAGAAGCAAATGAGTACTTCTATTTCCTCTACAGAGGCAGAATACATAGCCATGTCATCTTGTTGTGCTCAAATCCTTTGGATGAGATCTCAATTAACTGACTATGGCTTTGTATTCAACAAAATCCCTCTGTACTGTGATAATAAAAGTGCTATTGCTCTTTCATGCAATAACGTTCAACACTCAAGAGCTAAGCATATCGACATTCGACATCATTTCATCAGGGAACAAGTGGAAAAAGGTGTGGTGGAACTCTATTTTGTGAGGTCTGAATACCAGTTAGCAGACATCTTCACCAAAGCTCTTCCAAGAGAACGTTTTGAGTTTATTCTTCCACGACTTGGCTTGAAAAGCCTTCAACCAGAAACACTCAAACGTCTTCAGGAGGAAGACGAGGAGTAAAAGGTTTCCTTCATCTATCTCTTGTATATATCTATTCGAAAAACAAAATACAAAATTATAAAACCTTCAAAAATCAAAGAGAAAAATATAAAACTTTCAAAATCCATAAAAATTTGAAAAATTCGAAAAACCCTCAAAAATTATTGTCATTTTGTCATGTTTTTCTCGATTTGATTATATCTACAGTCTTGATGCTGTCATTCAAAGAATGATACGGGTCTTTAGATATTGTTCGAATTAAAAAAAAAAATTGAGAGAAAGAGAAAATATGGCTTATTGTCATTTCAGGCAGTAACCCGCTTTTCAAAGACAGAACAGAGCCATACTTTTTCGTGGTTTTCAAATTTTTTGCTCTGTTTCTTTAAACTAATCCTTACTATCTAATGTAAACTAGTTGCTTTGAAAAATAACTAGTACTCTATTTTTGATAATCATCTGGACTTATTTGTCAAAAGATCTATCTCTCAATCAACAACCTTTGTCATTGATTGAGGGGGAGAATGATTTCAGTTAAATTAAAAGGTTATTTGTCATTCAATTGTTTTCAAAATATATTCATGCATGTTTAATTCTATGGAGTTTAAAGTCTTACAATCCGATCCTTATCAGTTAAAACACTTTCATAATCAAGTCACAATTCTCCTTAAAAGCTTTCAAAATCAATGTAAATCTACAAGAGATCACAAATCTCAAAGGATTTGATAATTGTGATCGGGGGAGATTTTGTGATTTAAATTGGATTTAACCTGATAATTCGGTAAATGGTTTTTAAGGATGTACAAGCTCTCCTTCCCACATGTGCCAAACGATTTCAAATTTTCTATGTACATGTTGAGGGGGAGCATCTATCTTAAACCACAAATATTTAAAATGTGATCAACTAATCTCAATGTGCAGTCTTTTCCTAATATGTGCAAAACATTTTCAAATATCTATGCACATATTGAGGGGGAGCAAGCTTATGAAAACCTCATCCTTCCCTAACATGCTTTATCTAATTGTTTTGATCAGGGAAGTGATGTTGATATCTTTTAGAAAATGGTAATCAAAGAAGTTAATTCTTTCTCTTGCCTCCGTGTGCAAAACGATTTCAAACATTTGATGCACATGTTGAGGGGGAGCACTTGTTCTAAAAATATCAAAAACAATTCAGGTACAAAATGCTTTGATAATATATCACAAGTATCTGGATTGATTTTCAAATGGTTTTCAATTGGTTCAAATGGCAGATGAACAATACCAAATAGACCGACCTAATTTACTTTATGTACGGTGATATAAGGATGATAAGGTTAGGTATTTGTTCCCATGATCCGCCAGAACCGGAGGGATCTACCCAGGGACAATCCACTAGTTAGTGTAGAAGTCCTTATGTATGATGATAAAAGGAGAAAAATGAGATATGGGAAGAGTGCGGACTGAGACAGAGCTAGTACTGGAACAAACCCAAAAAGGTTCTAGCTATGAAGTCTCGGTAAGCACTGAAGGGGTTGAAGAATGAAAAAGAATTGAATGAGAAAAGGGTGAAAAGAAATATCCCTCCATTTATTCAACCATAGGGCAGAAACCGGGTACAATTCATATGCTACTGATGGTAACATTGGTATTGAAGACAAGACGTCATGGACCCAGTGACACTATGCACTACAACTTCCCAAACCACTCAAGTTCCTCTTATAAGGGCTTATTTCATTCTCACGGGGAACCTACATAATCTATCGACTTTCTCTTAGAGATTGTTGATATTAAAGAAGGAGACCCTCTCCCTAGTCTCCGGCACAGGAACCAAATATGCACAAATTGAGTTTAGAGCCACGAGATCATCAATAAATCTCATTAGGACACTTTCAATGAAGACTCTCTGTTTCACACAATGTGGAAAGAGAGATTATATCTTGAGTCCTACGCATTATCCTTGTGATATTGCCAGAACATCTGAGTTATATGCAAACATATTCACAATGAAGATGGAAAGCCTTCTGGAACCAACATCAAACAAGCTCCTGGTGGGTGGCATATGAGATCTATTCAATAGATCAACCATGTGACAACTGAACAGAAACAATGGAGCAATTCAATCTTTTGAATCAACCCTGGTTCAGGTTATGGATTGACGGATACCTTTGAAAAACCGGTCATTGTGCTTAAAAACTCTTTTCTTTAGCACATCGACCGTGTACGAATATTTCAAATCAAAAAGTTGTTTACGATTGATAATTTATTTTCATTAAAACCTTCGTTGTATTGCAAAAACAATTTCTATTGTGCGATACACGATTGTTTTTCAAATATCTTTTCATCAATCAGTGAATCTCTATTCGTTGGTTCACTCACTCCGTGTTGTCTTCTTTGAGACGTTCCGGTTTGAGAACAGCTAGAGCAGCTGCGAAACCCTGTTAAGGAAATTCTTCGGAATTATACCTGATCACAGGCAGTACTTGTACTGATCAACGGGGAACCATGGGCCGTGTACCTCAATTCAACGAAAGTGATCAAAGACACTTTCGTGCACTTTATTGCTAACTGTTGTATGCAGGTACTCCCGACGTTTGTAGCTGATCAGAATGAAGCGGTCAATCCATAGCCGCATGCTCACACAATACATTCATTTCTCAAGAAATCATGATAAGTGCATCAATGACTCTGATATTTTCACCCCATGCTTCTGCTACGCTGATGCCAATATCATGAATCAACGAAAGCTTCCGCTACTCTGATGAGAAGATATCATGATCCAGAATGTGAGCATGTCGGTCCGAAGGTCACAACATCACATAATACCAACACCACAATGGATGTATCAGAGATTTTTTTTAGCTGATGATCTCAAAAGCTGGCTCAAAATTATTATCACGTGGATCAGCAAAAGACCTCCACTTGGATTAACCAAACATGCAATGAGAGGAATCAATGACTACGAGCTTCGGAGCAAAGTACTACATCAAGAATGCAAGAACAATTGTTAATGTAATATCTGTTTGTATTCAATGTAATTTTAGTATATGTTTGAGGTGACCTCCCTTAGGGGGAGATTGTTAGGAATTAGAAATTCCAAGTATTAAAGAGTCGGTCACCTCAAGTATATGTAATCATTAGAAAGCTCGTAGTCGTAGTTATTTTAAGCTTAGTAGTATTTAGTTAAGTAACACCGTGGAGGACGGACGGGTCTTTACCCACTGTATGCCTGATCCACAGCCCGTTGTGTGGCGTTTTATTGTAAGACTATAAATACTCTCTACCTTCCAAGGTAGAGAGTTGGAGCTCATAATAAGATTTTTCTTTCTCTCACTAAAGTTCCCAAACCTCTAACTTTCTCTCTCTAAAACCTCTTGCACGCCTACTTTGTGTCATGGTTTGATGTGTATGTGAAATCCAATATCTTTCAAATCTGTAGTCGACTCTTGTGCATGCAAATCATTGCAATTTGAAGAATTTTAGTGGTTTAGGATTTAATTTACTTGTCCAATTTCTTCCCTTATAAACCACTTATGTTTGTACTTCCAAATCACCATTCAAACTCTCATTCTCAGTAGCTAAAACCTCATTTCACATCCCTCATTTACCATCTCAACATGAGAAAAGCACCTAGTGCAAACTCATCAACCAAAGGACCTCCCAAGAAAATTGCTCATGTTGTTCATGAAATCTCCTCAACCGAGTCATCACCCATTAAAGCCTCAAACACTAGAACTCCCTCACAACCAACTCTACCAATCAAACCAATTCCCATGAGGCTTGTTCCCATAAGACAAGCTTTGCCAAATACTACCATACCTCCTAAACCAAACACTCCTACCTCCACTAGAGCAACCAAACCATCACCTCTGGTACCTAGAGCTATCTCTTTCACCACACCACTTTCATCCCCAAATCTTTACAACTTAGAAGACTTGCCACCTAGGTCGTCTCATCCACTACCATTGCCAACATTTTCTTCAATTGAGAAAATGGTGCCACAACAATCCTCTCACCAAAACTTTGGTGTTGACACCACACTAGCACGCCGTATCTTATTCTCCTTCACCCTCAAATGGTCCATTTTAGATTATAAGGAATCACCAAACTCAACAACCGGACCATATGGAAGTAGATACTTCCTTACCTCCACCACCGATACATATATCACCACCTTCACCCGTAGTTGAACCACCTCCGACTTCATCAAACTTGCCTCCACAAATCCCTCCATCCTTTGTGGAACCTCCACCTTCCTCATCAAACTTTCCACCTCAAAACGCTATATTCTTACCACCACCATTCCCTATCCATGACAATGATTGCTTTCATTGTCAACATGTCCAAGGGTTAGTCCATAAAGTACGTGAAGAATTACGTTTCATGTTATATCACCTTCTCGAACGTTTTGATGAAGTCAACAAATCTAATCGTCCCTAAAACATAGGAATGCAAGCACAAGTGGTGTTTTCTCTAGTCGTAGGCACAACTTAGAATTTTCAGGAAATTTACTACATGTTTGTATCATTTTCTTAGTTTTAGAGATATGTGTATCATTTCTCGTATTTTATTAAATGAAACTACATTTTGTATGCTATATAGTTATATGAAAATGTTTGGAGCAACAATACATAACTCATTTGGACGTTTACGTCACTATTTATATCTACGTTGCTGCCAATTTGCTGTAGGTACACGATTCCCAAGAATTTGCCTGGACGGATCCCTCAGATGAAGGATCTGGCAGAACCGTTTGATAGAATCAAATCTTTGAGCTAATTTGGAGCTCATTTGCAGGAAACAATGCACCATATACTTGTTTTCTAACCTTTGTTTTGTAGATTTTCAAATACATATGAAGACTTTGACACCATCAACAAGGGGGAGCTTTTCGTTAAAGCAAAGCGTTTCAAAATACTTGCAATACATTCACTTAGGCTTCCTAACTACTTGATGCCCTCATCAAAAAGGAGCACTCGTCAAGAGGAAGCATTTCGTCAAAGATAAAACCATTACAAAATCACTTGCAATACAGTCGTTTAGCCTTCCTCATCACTTGTCGCCCTTAACAAAGGGAAGCATCCGTCAAGGGAGAGCTAAGACGAGAATATTTCTGTTATCTTAATACTTCTCTTTACTTTTCTTTTTCTAACTCTTTCTCATTTTTTTACTTTTCACAAGTTTTTCTCAAAAACATTTTCCACTATGTGTTAGTTTCTTTTTGACGATCTTTTTGTTTCGACAAAAAAGGGGGAGAAGAGAGTAAAACTCCAATTCAAATTTTTATGAATTTTATTTTCTTCTTAAAATAATCTTATGTTTTCTCATCAACAGAAAGGGGGAGATTGTTAATACAAATAGACCTTAATAACATTTATTTATATTTTACGATCTTCTAATGTTTTGTCGATAACAAACGTAAAATCATTTTAACAAAATAAATAAAATACGTAAAAGCTTTAAGCTAATAGTTTACTAACACACTTTTACTAAACATATTAAAATCATCAAAACATGTTTAGTAAATAAGTTAAATAAAACCAAAGACATTTTTATAAAACACTAACAAATAATATTGTTTACTTACATCTTATAAGAATGTATGTGTACTTTGTATATGTTGTAATGGGTAAAAACCAAAGTCCATAACCCATGACCCATGACCCATGATTCATTTACAAGGTACAATGAATCTTGTTGGGTAAGAACCAAAGTCTATAAACCATACCCATGGAGCATGATCCATAACCCATGACCCATTGCATGACATCATGCATGAAGTCATGTTGGACATTATCCATGATCCATTACCCAAAGTCCATGCCCAATGACCCATGATCCATAACCCATTGACTAGGTATATTGCATCTTGTTGAGTATCCATGATCCATGGTCCATAACCCATAACCCGGTTTGCAACCCAAAATCCGGACTAAACTGACCCAGTTGCCGGATCCCAGTATTTACACTAGCCGGATCCCTTTGGTGAGGGATCCGCCAAAACCGTGGGACAGTAGGCACATTTTACGTATAAATAGTGAGCCATTTCTCTCTTTCTCATTACCACTCTTAGATATACTTTCTCTCGGTATTCTAACCTCTCTAACCACAGATCCAAAGGATCATTCTATGTAGTTTTATCTTTGTGTGATTCTCTAGGTTCATTTTAAAGGCGAGATCATGACCTCTTGAAGACGTGCAAGCTCAAGGTCATGAGTTACTAAGCTTCGTCATCATCAAGACCACTGAAGTGCATCTTGTTGATAGTTCTTTCCTCCCTCCATACAAGTGTCGTGTCGAAGGCATTAGTGAATGGCGTCGAAGGTGTACAATCGATATGGTGCGTCGATGTACAAGTTGTGTAGTTTGGGTTAAAGGATGTTGATATCCTTTCTAATGTTGTAAAAAGGATTGTGTCTCCTTTGGGTAGTTGTGTTATGGTGTAGTGTTAGGTAGTAGTTCTTCATTTGTAATGGAACCCGGTATCTAGACTTGTACCGGATAAAGTGTAGGCAACATTGTGATAGGTTTAGTTCTACCTCGTAGAAGAACTCAATGATTAGCATTTTACCGGATAAAGAGTAGGTGACATTGTAAAGGCTTCTCCACCACATTAAGGAGCTTTTGTTGTGTAGTGCTTAGAAACTCTCGAGTGGGGTACTCAGGGAGTGGAGTAGGGCAAGGAAGGTGTCCTTGTAGCCCAACCACTATAAATACTCATGTTGTAGTTTTGTGTTCCTTTACTCTCTATCTCTTGTGTTACTTAGTTATATGTTCATCTATCAATATCCAACACACAATCTAAATAGATTGACATAAGTCGATCTAAATACTTTAAAACAAAGTTTTAATCAACAAAACTATTCAACCCCCTTCTAGTTTTCCACATATTTTATCGTGAAAGCAGATCAAAATGATGGCAGGGAAAAAAAGTATGCAAAAAAAAAAAAAAAAAAAAAAAAAACCATATGGACTGACATCTTGCTTATGCTTCAGTCAAGAAAAGCAATGAAAGAGAGTATGATTCAGTTTATCAAGTCTCAGCTTAGCAACGCCATTTTGATCAAGTAATTAAATTATATAATTTGCTTACCACCCGTAAAAATTCCCCCATATCCCTTAATTATGTTTTTCCTTACCTTACGCCTAACTTTACAACCCTTTATAAAAACCTCTTGATAGTTTATCCTAGGTGCTTATGCCAAAGCGGTGGATGTTTGATTCTTTATCAAGCATGTAGTAATCTGTGTGCTATAACAGGTAGCGAGTGCAAGTTTTCTCGTTTCTATACACTAGTACAAAAACGGGATTTGGTCACACATGGTCGAAATGGAACGGCCACACATTCGCATATTTGTGTGGCTGAAGGTAAGAAAATTGACAACATTTACTAATTAGTCACACATGAAAATTTTGATTGTGTGACCATTAGAACTGTATTGCCACACAATTGAACATTGTGTGGCTAAAGGTATCTGGTGATTTTGTTTCAGATCATTTAGCCACATATGAATTTGGAACGCGTGATAAATACAAGTAACCTTGATGCGTTAGTCACATAAAGTAATTTTTTGTGTGTCTAAATCATAGAGTCAAGTTTTGTCACACATTATTTAAGGGTGACTGATATGTTTTGCCAACTCTTTAGCCACATCTGAAATTGGAACGAGTGACAAATGAAAAGTAAGGTTGAAGCATTAGTCACGATATAAATATAAACAGTGACAAATATATGTCACACACTTGAACACTGTGACCAAAAGCCATATATGGTCACACTAAATGTTTTGTCACATATTCGTTAAGTGTAGCCAAAATCCAGTACATATGTTCACGTAAGTTAATATGTGTGTTTAAAGTTTAGTTTGTGTTAGCTTGCCAAAAGCTAATCTATAAAGTCACATTTGCTACTAACACCGTGACCAAATGCCATATATGGTCACACTAAACGTTTTGTCACACATATTATTTAAGTGTAGCCAAAATCCAGTACATATGGTCACGTAACTTAATATGTGGCCATTGGATGATCAATAGTCACTCAAAATACACGTTTATTCACTTTAAACATCATATGGTCACATTTATTAACACTTTTAGCCACTTTATGGTTAATTGTATGTGACTAAATACCCAAAACAAACATGCTTTGTGTGACTAAATGTTAGAAAAGGCCACACAAACATAAAATTCATGTGGCCATTGGATGATCAATAGTCACACAAAATACATGTTTCTTCACTTGAAACACCATATGGTCACACTTATTAACACTTTTAGCCACTTTATGATTAATTGTATGTGACTAAATACCCAAAACAAACATTCTTTGTGTGACTAAATGTTAGAGAAGGCGACACAAACATAAATTTAATGTGGCCATTGGATGATAAATAGTCACACAAAACACACATTTCTTTACTTGAAACACCATATGATCACACTTATTAACACTTTTAGCCACTTTATGATTAATTGTATGTGACTAAATACCCAAAACAAACATTCTTTGTGTGACTAAATGTTAGAAAATGCCACACAAACATAAATTTGATGTGGCCATTGGATGATCAATAGTCACACAAAATACACGTTTCTTCACTTTAAACACCATATGGTCAAGTTTGTTGCATTTATTGTGATGTTAATGAAAATGTGGGTTTGTAGGTGATGGCTTTTATAGTCACATTGATATGCGCACACAAACACACATATTAACACTTGTGCAACACCACAATCTACTAAACTTGGATAAATCCAAACTAATTATATATATGAAGAACTCTTTAACAACGAGTACTTGATTGTTAATGCGAAATCTTAACAACAAGCAAGAAGAACACAAATACTATTTCACTAATAAACTTCTTTTATTAATATTTATATTCGTCTAAGTACAAGTTCATTTCACTATACTTTAGGGTTCCTTTATACACTTAGGAAAACCTAGTATACAAAACGTGTAGAAGGATATAGATATCTCTTCCTAAGATATCTCTACGCGTACATATGCCTTCCCTAAACTCTAATAAACTATTCTGTTTTTCATAAACAGAACTAACTACGAATACTACCAGACTTAACTGTTATACTGCCAGTATTATTGCTGTTGAGCTTTTGATTCAATTAACCTCAAAAGCTGATAGCATGCATCATCCTTTCTTTCACCTAACAGCTTCTTCTCAAGCATAGCCCTGCAAATACTGTTTAGAAGTGGATACTTCACTTCTGTAAGCATATAAAGAATTGCAGTTTCTAATTCCAAACAGTGCACATGACAAGTGTGGAAATATCTCCATCTGATCACTTGTTCTTGACAGGCCAGCTTCTACATTTCATCATCAGCATCTGGTGTCTCAAACATGGTCTTCTAGTCACCCCAGAGGACTATTTCATATTCCTCTTCAGGTCTCGTGTCACCATGCTTCTCCATCATCAGCTGGTACATGGTCTTCAAATCATCCCTGGACAAATCACTCAATAAACCAGGAAAGTTCACATATCAGGTAAACTATGGGGTGTCTATGTGATTTTCCCTTACTATCAGGTAAACTACCTTTTTCCCATTTTTGATGATATGAACCTTTGCAATCTTAGCAGGAAGTGTTGAACCTGTAGGAATGGAGCCCATTGTAAACTCTTCTGATGACGGTTCATCAACCTTATCCTTCATGTACTCTTCCACTTCCTTCTTAACATTTGTCTTATCCTTTTTCACTCCTTTCTTTCCAGTGGATTTCTTCCTTGTCATAATAAAAACTGGTTGCTTAACCTCAGCTTCCTCCTCTTTCTTTACAGTTTTTGGCTTATCACCAAGTTTTTCAGCTTCAGCAACCTTTTCAGTCTCTGCAATCTTCTGCTTCTTAGCATCCTTTGGTTGAAGATTGTAACCCTTCCTTTTAAGCGTTGAAGCTTCCAACTCTGAATCCATTGGAATAAATTTTTTATTTTGGTACACTACTTTTTCAAATTCTACTTTTAGAACATCAGCCTTCAATTTCCTTAACTGGCTCAACTTCCAGGTAGGATTCCCTTGACTTTTGATGTAGTGGATCATATAATCCCTTTGCTCAGCTTTGGTCAAGGGTCTATGCATCCTTTCTCTTTGTCTCTGCTCTCTGAGAAGCCTCTTCTTCTCATTAATCATCTCAACCATTTTACTTGCATAGTCTTCTCCACCAATATCAGGAAGGATATCTCTGTTTACTAATAATCTGGCCTTTATAGTATCCCATTCTTCATCAGTGTAGAATTTGGCAGATTCCACAATTTCAGCTTTCCTTTTCATTTGTTCTTCAGTTAATTCTGGTTCCTCCTGCAGAATTTTGGCAATCAGCTCATCATTCAATGTTTGTTCTGCACGTTTAGCTTCTTCAGCCTCATCCTCTGCTTGAATCCTAGCAATCTCAGCTAAGCTAGCTTCCTCTTGTGTGAGTTGATTTTTGGTCTTCACTGGCTCAAAAGATTCTTGCACTATTCCTTTGCCTTCCCTATGCACAAACTCCTCACCAGTACTACCTGGATCACTACCAGGATTAATATGTTCAGTACTAGTATTAACTTCAGCATCAAAGCGAGTATTAAAATCTTCATCAAAAGCAGATATAATTTCAGCACCACCAGACTTATCTTTAGTAAAGTCACCAGACTTATCCACTCCACTAGAACTTGCAGCTTCTTTATCCAGTCTCTTCTTAAAGGATTTCTTGTGACTGGAATTATTAACAAGGATTTCAGCTGCTTCCAATCCTTGAGGACTAATTTGAGTTTCCTCAGAGGATTCCTCACCTTTTGAGTCTGTAATGTCTATCCCCATCTGTTTGAATTTCCCCTCTAATTTCTTAACTCTTTTGCGAGGAGTCCCCAGTGACTTCTTGGTCTTCTTCAATTTTTTCTCCAACTCATCAACCCTTGAAATCAGTTGTGGAACCAGTTGAAGTAGATCTTCCATAGATAAAGAACTGGGTTCTGCTGTAGTAGTGGGTGTTGGAGGTTGTGGTTGAGAAATCACTGGTGGTTCTTCCTCATGGACTGAAGGTGAAGGTTGTGGGGGTGTTGGTGTCCTCTGTTCAAACTCTGTTTTTTCTAGTTCAGATGTAGGTTGAGCCTGAGCTTTTGATGTAGCAGTAGGAGATGGAACAGATGTAGATGTACCTTCAGGGTCAGTAGCAACAGCAGGCAACATAGCAGACAAAAGTGGCTTGTGTACCCCTTCAAAACCCCTTTTCATATTACCAAATATCTTTTTAGTGAAAGGGAGAGCAATGTAAGGATGTTTGCTTGCTGTTTCAACATTTAAGATCATTTGCAAAAATCTTGGGTACATCAAAAACTTTTTCTTATTCTTGGCATTAGCAACCATGGCATCAAAAGTCATTTTTGAAAAATTGAAGAGTCTGCCAGTGGAGAGACAGACCAATGCAGAAGCAATATTGCTTCCAAATTGATCCCATCCACCACTTTTAGAGCTCATACAATGTAAAATATGTTGCACAAGGAAACGCCATTGTGGAGTAAAATGACTCTTCCAAAAAGTGAATGTTCCATCAGTTAGATATCCAATATTTTACAATCCCTGAAAGAGGTCATTATTTGGCAACATTGAAATCCCTGAGGCATCAGCCAATTGAAGCTTGCTTCTGACTGATTCCTCAGTGATTGAATACTCTAACGTATGAATAGTTGCATTTAACTCTAGTGTCCCATCAGCAATAGTTCTAGTAGTAGCAGTCTGCTAGAACTGTTTGACTAGGGAATCATAGATAGTTGGATTATGAGTAAGGGCATACCTGATATGACTACCCTTTAGAAAGTCCACTATCTGCTCGAAGCCTGTGCTTTCAGCAGGCTTTTTGAGAAATCCCACTTGATTGTGCTTGTCTACAAACTTTAATTGTGCCATCTTTTATGTTAATTGAAGTACTGGTAGTGCAGCGCAATTAGGGTTTAGTGCTGGTAAGGAGACTTAATCGAAAGAAAATATTTAAACTTTTAAAGATTTGGATAACGTAATTAAAGGATAAATATGAATTCAAAAAAGTAAAATTATCCATATAAATACTTCTGACCACCTAAAATTAGGTAACGGTACTATTTAAACAGTAAAAATCATTTTTTAATTTTTGCACTATGAGACTAAAGAATGGTCAAACAGACTTAAAAATGACATCACCAGAATTAACTCTGTACTATAGCACATCAACTAGCACAGCTTCCATACATCTCCAATCTGTGAGAATTCTTGCTTTTCAACATATCCTTAAACAAAATAATATACCTAACAGATTTAACTAATATTAAGTCTTGTATTATAAACATAAATCCTTAAAAAAGTACAAAAAATCGAATGTCTATATGCTTTAAAAGAGTGAAATATGATAAAGGTAGAGTGTGACAACTTGACCATAACATGGTTCACTTGGATTTTCGTATAACAACACCTCCACAGTCGGTTCGATAGTAGTCAGTTCGTGATTCGTTACCCAAGTCACGTCGATCCACACGTGGCAATATGTTATCATTGTGCTGGTGAATGACGGTACTAAATTCCTCATCGGCTTCGTCATACATATCTTTGTAATTCTTGGGAGGTGTCTTAAACACAATAGACAATTTTTTATCTACCTGGTCTTTCACATAAAACACTTGTCGTGCTTGTGCGGCTAATATGAACGGATCAACCTTGTGGCCTAAACTATTCAGGTCAACCAATGTATACCCAAGAGTAGTATCGCGTTTCACACCACCAGCTTTGTGATTAACCCAGTCACATTTGAAAAGAGGAATTTGTATGTAACGGTAATCTAGTTCCCATATCTCTTGTAAAACCCCATAATAATATTCTTTTCTTGTGGTTGCAACTTCTTTAGATATGTGCATATCTAATGCCTCAACACTAACCCCACTGTTCTGGTAAACTTTGCCTTCATGATCTTTCGTACGAAAAGCATACCCATTGATGTGATATGCATCATATTTCACTATGGTGGCGCGTGGTCCATAGGATATCCACCTTACAGTTTCTGATACACTTTCTTTGTCGATTTCTAACTCTCTCTCAACCTGAATTTCATTACAAGTATATATTAGCTCAAAAGAATAAGTACACCAATTTTCAGATCAAAATGAGCTCAGAAATAAGGTTTAGAAAGGGTATGTTGAGTAACATAAGATTAATTACTTCTTTGCGTAACCACTTGGAAAAATATTTGCTGTGCTCATTCTCCAGAAATGCTATTCGTTTACCCGGGTTTTCTGCTTTCAAAACTTGCTTGTGTCACCTGAAACAATGTGTTTGATTATTATATTTGATACATCATTTTCAGTAACGAAATAGACATGTGTTAGTAAGACTTACTCGATATACGGTACAATTTCATCTGTATTATTTATTACATACAAATGTGCTTTCTGAAAGAGTTCCGCCGAAACTTCACTTGATTTGCCAGCCGACAATGGCTTTCCTTCCTCATTTTCATCTGTTCATGTTTATCAGGTGGGATACCAACAGTTTTCATGGATTTATGATATTCGCTAAAAAACTCTATTGTTTCTTCCGCAATAGTATCCTCAGCAATGCATCCTTCTCGTCTATTTCTGTTCCGCACATGTCCTTTAATAACCTTCATACATCTTTCAAATGGATACATCCACCGAAAGCATATGGGACCGCATAATTTTACCTCCCTAGCTAGGTGCACAGTCAAATGTATCATAATATCAAAGAATGATGGAGGAAAGAACTTCTCGAGTAGGCACAATGCCACTACCAGTTATGCTGGCATATTATCTAGTTCTTGCAATATTGTTTCTTTGCAACATATTGATTTAAAGAAAAAGCAAAACCTGATAATAGTATATCGTGTGGGTGGGTGCATGATTGAACGTATTGCAATGGGCAGAAACTCTTGCATTAGCATGTGATAGTCATGCGATTTTAGGCCAATGAGCTTCCTATCCTTTAGGCTGAACAAACTAGAGAAATTTGAACAATAGCCTTGTGGTACCCTGATGTTGTGTAAAGTTTCACAAAAAATATCTTTTTCAGCATTCGTTAATGTGTAACCTGCTGGAGGTAGTGTTGTTTTGTCTTGTTCTTGCATAGCAAACAACTCTTGTTTTACCCCCAACTCAGCCAGATCCAATCGAGCATTCAGTCTATCTTTCGTCTTTCCTGGAACATGTAGCAAAGTTCCGACGAGACTCTCAACAACATTCTTTTCTACATGCATAAAATTAATACAATGTGGAACAGAATTATGCCTCCAATACCTAAGTTTTCGATACCAAATGTTGAATTTCTTCCAATACGCACCGTTTTGTCTGTTTACTTGGCTTGAACTACCCTCTACTTCTGTTATGTTTCTTTTCTGCTTTTGAATCTTCCCACCTCTGCCTCTCGTATCTTCTTGGTTTTCTGATGCATTATTGTTTGTTCGTTTTCCTTTTCCCCACTTATTTTCAATATGTTGTACCTCGTTGTATATTTGTTCCCCGGTCATTGGATTTGGAGCCGGGAGAAATTCTTGTTGTCCATTAAATGCCTTCCTTTTCCTTCTGAACGGATGGTCATATGGTAGATATCGTCTGTGACCAACATAACTTTGCTTGGATGAGGCAGAAAGTCTAACACAGTTTGTATCTTTCCCACATACTACACAACCTTTGAATCCACTGTACGGGTAGCCACATAATGTACCAAGTGCAGGGTAATCATTTATTGTCCATAACACAACGACACGTAGATTAAAGTTATCTTTTATGGATGCATCATATGTATCAACCCCTGTATCGAATAAGGTTTGCAGATCATCAACAAACGGTTCTAAAAAAACATCGATATCATTTCCTGGGTATCCCGATATTAATACCGAAAGCTTGATAAACTTTCTTTTCATACACAACCATGGAGGAAGGTTGTATATGACAATTAAAACTGGCCATACACTGTGATAACGCTACACGCGTCGTTCGGGGTCAAAGGAACTTCCTTTTCGTCGAGCAAGTTTTTCAACACCCTAGGCAGTGAACCTAATCGTTTTAGTGTAGTATTAGGGTAAGCCACGGGAATTGATATCATTCTCTAAGGGAATAGGAATGCTAGTGAGGAGTTACTACGCTAAGGTTGGGGTTGAGGAAGATTATTTTTTTTATCTTTTTATGTTTTTTAGGAAATGGAAAGGTACGAATCTCGGGGTTTGGATTTGGGGGTTGGTATTTCTACCGATTACTCTACTTATCTAATTATCTAATCTAGTGGTGTATGTAGTCTATGTCTAATTATTGTGTGCTCGTATGATGGTTTAAAGATGTGTTTACTTAGGTTTTATTACTCCTTAATTATCTCCTATTGATGGTTGAATTGTCACGTCCTTATTCTTAATCGCGTTGTGTGTCTAAGGCTGTAGGGTATGCGTTTATCCCTAACTCTTTGAAACTACCAAAGGGTCTTGTCTACAAAATCTCTAGGATTTATAAACTCTAACTCTAAGGTACTCTTTGGATGGTTTAGCCTACAACTACTCTAGGTGTTATAGTCTAAGGTTCACAAAGATTAATCAAGCATTAACTACACAACGAATGACCTATCGCATTACTAGATCATTAACAATTAAGATAAGAGACAACCAATCAATATTCAATAGTTAAGTTTCATATTCCCTAAGCAAACACACAAGTAAATTAGACGGACATGGAGAACATGCAAGCATACACACAAGTAATTGAAGACATAATTGAATTAATGAAGTAAAACACTTATCTTGATGTAAGATAGGGTTTGGAACCCTAAAATACTGTACAAGACAGCCTTGGTTCAGTTTAGGTTTTTACTCCAAAAGACTACACACTGAAAACTAAAAAATTCGGATTCTATATATAAGATTACAATCGCGATGGCGTCACTTTATGAATTGTGACGCCGTCGGGTCGCCGTCATTAAGGTTTCGTCTTGGCCACGTTAGTCTTGCGACGGCGTCACCTTATGCTTGTGACGCCGTCCCCTTCAGTCTCTGACGCCGTCTGGATCAAATCTAGGCCGTCTGAGTTTTGACGACCTACTCTTTTAAAGCCTGACACCGTCAGTTGTAAATAAGCAATTTGGATACTGAGCCGTCACAAAAGTGATGCGACGGCGTCACAGATAACACCTGACGCCGTCCCCTTTTATTTCAGCAGCTTGAGTGTCTCGATTCTTGACTTTGGCCATTTTCTTCGTATATCCGCGCCTTTTCGTCCAAATAAGTGTCATTCCAGCAATTTGCCTTCAAGAGACCTGAAAAGTGAAAAAGAACGATATTAAGTAATAACGGATACAAAAGTGATCAAATAAGGGCTTAAACGACCCCTCAAAATGGTACCTTTTAAATCCTTATCAAATATCCCTACACTTGGTATTTGCTTGTCCTCTAGCAAATGTGCTTTTAGCCAATTAATTTATAAGTTAGGGGTCATGAAGCATTGGTTTAAAACAATCCACAACACATATAAGCCCCGTAAAAGTCATAACAAGCATGGAAATTACATACTAGCACCTCACATGGGGTGTTTGGATACTCACATCTCTCGGGTGTATATGAAATATAACAAGTTGGAAATGGAAGATAAACACTCATTAACCGGTCCTAGTACATAGATTACCATAGGCTTGAGAATAGATCAAACCTCCATCACTTTGGCGTAAGCACCTAGGAAAGACTATTAAAGAGGTCTTTTAAAGGGTTGTAATGTTAGGCTTACGGTAGGGAAACAAAGGGTTTGGTGGGATAGGCTATTTAGTGGTGGCAAGTCAAAATTTTTTATGTTACAAGCATACGAAGAATGGCGTTGCTAAGCCAAGACTCGACACTCTAAACTCTAGATAACTGAAACAAACAAACATAAATTTAAAGATAGATGTAGGATAGTAGCCCGTATGTTTTTTTTTAACACTCTATTTTTTTCTTTTCTCTTTTTCTATTTTTTTTTCGATTTTTTTTTCATACACTTATACTCTACCATCCTCTACGGTAACATCAAAATGATAGGGATTTATAGGCACATCCCTACACTTGAGTTTTTATTACTCTAACACTAATTTGACCCGAATTGAAAAGATCAAAACACTTGGAGTACATTATTACGCAAATAAAGGGAATTTGAATTTAACGTTCCCTTCCCATCATTTCATAAACTTTAACTTTTCCCAATCGTCCCAAAACTGTATACAAAGGATATGACTCGACTTAACAACTCATGCAAGCAACTAGATAATTGAACTAAGGGTTTAGGGTGATAACAATAATGCACTAAAAGTGAGTGCATACAAGGTAGGCTAAGGTGATTTGGCTGTACATTTGGGGGTGGGGTGTAAACAATGCTCTTCATTGATATTCCGGAAAAACCGAAACATCACGAGAACTGCGAAAAGGATAGGCTCTGAGGGGTTAACTAGGGGTATCGTGTACTAAAGATAAGTACAACGCAAAGATGTGGGGGAATTACTCAACTGAAGTAGAAGAAGTAATTATATTACGGGTATAAAACAAGGGTTATCCTAATGCCTCTTATCATTTAATTATTTCTAACTACACAAGTGTAGTCTTACTAGCGATTTCGGGATACATCACAAAACAAGTTCTAGAATCTAATATACTACCGGTTCACACACTAAGCATTAAAGATGAATGCTTCAATTCCTACTAATCTAAGGGCGATCCTCACATTTTGGGAGGAATTTAGGTGGTAAAGGGTTTTTGTGCTAGTCATGTAACTTCCTATCCGTGAGACGCTTTTGTTAAGACTAATGGCCCACTCCTATATGTCATGGAAAATTTTAAATTTGGTGCCAAAATTACCCTAACCGACATTTTCTCATGGATCATTACACAAATACAATTGGACAAAGCAAATAATCAAGGATAAGCATAGTTTCAAAGTTCCCGTTTTATTTTCCCTCCCTACACTTAAACAGAACATTGTCCCCAATGTTCCCCGAAAGTATCAAAGTTATGATAATAGAAGGTAATTAAAAACGAAAGAAACTAATACTCCCCTGATTAGCTTGGTAGGATCCGTGTAAAGTGGTGGTTAAATCCTTTCCAAGAAGAATGTATGCGTGAAAAGCTCCTTCCAATCTTATGTATCTTCTTCTTAGTAAATTAAACCTGCACACTTGAAGAAAACAAACGAAACCTTCGCGTAAAATCGGCGGTAATAATATATATAAGACTCTATTAAACTAGGATATAATGCTTGTGGAATGGATGTTTACAGAATTTTTGGAAAATTAAGACCTGGAAAATTCCAAAAATTTATAAGTAGCTCAGAAAATGAGAAAAAAGTAATCAGTTGTTTTTACTCCTTCCTGACGCCGTCAGATTGCGATTCTGACGCCGTCAGGTTATCCTGACAAAAACTGGTCTGCGATTTTCTGGAAAAAATTCTGGAAAATTTACATCTTTAGAATCTGGAAAAATTTCTGCAAAACATCCATTATGACTCGATACAAGCATTTGACTCGAACAAACACACATATATATATTTTAATTAATTGAAATTCTCATGTTTACGTTTCTTTTGAAAACGTGTGTAATCCTCCTTACACTTATCCTTTATGTAAAATACCTTTATATGCAATTAAGACGAGGTTAAAAACAAAATAAAGCATTTTTACAAATTTAAACATGAGAATAAGCAATCAATAAAAGATATATGACACTAACAAGCAAACAATTAAGCATGGGTTGCCTCCCACGAAGCGCTTGTTTTTGTTTGAGTCACGAGCCTGACTCTACCCTTATTTAACAAATAAAGGGGAAGTTTTCCCTACACTTAAGTTTAAGTGCGGGTGATAGTAGCGATACACACCCTTAGGGTGGAAATTTGCTACGTGAGGAGAGGGTGATGGGTGATTTATATGCTCAAAGGAGTGTACTCCATTCATTATAACCTTACCTAAGTCTACTGGTATAGTGGGTGAATCAAATCTCTCTCCTAAAAATGGATCATCTTCTATCAACTTTAAAAGATTCTTAGTTAAGGATCCATCTTGACCTAATAAACCCGGTTTAAACCCATAATGTTTCTTGTTATCAACCATGAATGGGTGATATAAGTGTGTAAGGTCATGAGTTACTCCTATATTAGCTTCCACTCTACATGGACTAGAGTCTACCACCTTTATCAAGCAACTACCCGGATTATTTATTTTGATGGGTGGATTGGGGCCTAATTCAATTCCAAGATTCACATCTAAAGACGGAAAATTGGGTAAGGTTTTTGGTTGAGGCTCCGGTTCATCAAAATTAGGAACTTCCCTAGGACTAAGAAAGAGGTCATGACAACAAGCATCTAAACCTACATTCTCTAGTGGCGTTTGGTCCAAAGGTTCTATATCAATCGGGGTTCCTATAGTCTCTTCTACTTCTTCCGGGTAAGTTATAGGAGATGTGTGTTCCTCAAGTGATGGTAGGGCTTGTGGGCTTGGAATTTCCATCTTATTCTCCATTATATCTAGATCTCCTAAATGTTCATCATGTGTTTTAGTATGATCTAACCCAAATACACTCCTAAGCATCTCACATCCTTCTGTGGCCATTTCAAATTCTTGGTCCGATTCACAAGAATCATTCTCAAAAACTTGACTACTATGTTCTATTGGCCTAAAGGATTCCTCATGCATTTTATCCATTTCCTCAAGTTGTACCAGCCGATGGTTTATGAATAGGAGGCTTTTCTGAAAAATTCTCCAGATAGTCTCACTAAAAGGAGTTGATCCTGACAACGATCGTTGAATAGAAGCCACACAAACACAAAATATATCAAATCCATCCAACCTTACACCCGTCTCCTTTTGGATATCTCTAAGTTTACTCACAAAGTCATTAGAACAATAAAAACCAATCCAATCTGCGAAATTCAATTGTTCCTCATTTGTTAATGATTCAAATACAATTTCACTTGCCATAGCAACAAATGAAAAGGGCTTTACGAACACAAACACAAAGAAGGGGGATAGACTACAAGGAAGGTAAAAATGAGAAAAAAGCTAACTTGATAGGAATCAAGCAAGGGAACCTAAACGAGGTGGACTCCTAACTAGCTATTCTATTCCCCGGCAGCGGCGCCAAAAACTTGATAACGCTACACGCGTCGTTCGGGGTCAAAGGAACTTCCTTTTTGTCGAGCAACTTTTTCAACACCCTAGGCAGTGATCCTAATCGTTGTAGTGTAGTATTAGGGTAAGCCACGGGAATTGATATCTTTCTCTAGGGGAATAGGAATGCTAGTGAGGAGTTACTACGCTAAGGTTGGGGTTGAGGAAGATTAATTTTTTTTATCTTTTTATGTTTTTTAGGAAATGGAAAGGTACGAATCTCGGGGTTTGGATTTGGGGGTTGGTATTTCTACCGATTACTCTACTTATCTAATTATCTAATCTAGTGGTGTATGTAGTCTATGTCTAATTATTGTGTGCTCGTATGATGGTTTAAAGATGTGTTTACTTAGGTTTTATTACTCCTTAATTATCTCCTATTGATGGTTGAATTGTCACGTCTTTATTCTTAATCGCGTTGTGTGTCTAAGGTCGTAGGGTATGCGTTTATCCCTAACTCTTTGAAACTACCAAAGGGTCTTGTCTACAAAATCTCTAGGATTTATAAACTCTAACTCTAAGGTACCCTTTGGATGGTTTAGCCTACAACTACTCTAGGTGTTATAGTCTAAGGTTCACAAAGATTAATCAAGCATTAACTACACAACGAATGACCTATCGCATTACTAGATCATTAACAATTAAGATAAGAGACAACCAATCAATATTCAATAGTTAAGTTTCATATTCCCTAAGCAAACACACAAGTAAATTAGCCGGACATGGAGAACATGCAAGCATACACACAAGTAATTGAAGACATAATTGAATTAATGAAGTAAAACACTTATCTTGATGTAAGATAGGGTTTGGAACCCTTAAATACTGTACAAGACAGTCTTGGTTCGGTTTAGGTTTTTACTCCAAAAGCCTACACACTGAAAACTAAAAAATTCGGATTCTATATATAAGATTACAATCACGACGGCGTCACTTTATGAATTGTAACGCCGTCGGGTCGCCGTCATTAGGGTTTCGTCTTGGCCACGTTAGTCTTGCGACGGCGTCACCTTATGCTTGTGACGCCGTCCCCTTCAGTCTCTGACGCCGTCTGGATCAAATCTAGGTCGTCTGAGTTGTGACGACCTACTCTTTTAAAGCCTAACACCGTCACTTGTAAATAAGCAATTTGGCTACTGAGCCATCACAAAAGTGATGCAACGGTGTCACAGATAACACCTGACGCCGTCCCCTTGTATTTCAGCAGCTTGAGTGTCTCGATTCTTGACTTTGGCCATTTTCTTCATATATCCACGCCTTTTCGTCCAAATAAGTGCCATTCCAGCAATTTGCCTTCAAGAGACCTAAAAAGTGAAAAGGAACGATATTAAGTAATAATGGATACAAAAGTGATCAAATAAGGGCTTAAACGACCCCTCAAAATGGTACCTTTTAAATCCTTATCACACTGTGATGCCTATTTCCTGAGTTGACGTCAACCCCATCAGCCGATATTCCTAGCCGTAGATTTCTTGGATCTTCTGCAATTTCGGGGAATTTTTCATCTATGTTACGCCATGCCTTTGAATCTGCGGGGTGACGTAACACACCATCAGTTATCCTCCGTGTCGCGTGCCATCTTAAATCTTCTAAAATACTTTCTAGCTTAAATAGTCATTGCAGTCTTTGTATAATTGGAAAGTACCACATTACCTTTGCTGGAATGTTTTCGTATACTTTATGTGTCTTATTATCCACCTTCCATCTTGATATCCCACAAGTTCGACACGCAGTCAAATCCTTGTCATCCTTACAGTAAAGAAGGCAGTTGTTGATACATACATGTATCTTTTTGTATCCTGATCCCATCAATTTCAAAATTTTGTTGGCTTGATAAGTTTTTTCCACCATTTCGTTACCAGCAGGTAGCATCTTCTTTAACAATCCTAGTAATTCAGTAAAGAACTTATCAGAACATCCGTACTTACCCTTCAAGTTGAGTAGTTTAACTATTGCGGACAGCTTTCTGAAGTCAGGACATCCTGCGTAAAGAGGCTTCTCTGCGTTTAATAATAATTGTTGAAACTTGACAAGATCATCCTCATCAAAATTATCTTTTGTAGCATTAACTATTTCTACTGTTGTTGGGGCATCTGTTGGAATATATGAAGCAAAATCCGTGTCGTCAACAAACTCTGTTGTAGCGTTAACAGGTGTTTCGGTACTTATTGATGACTCATCCTTCTCTCCATGTTTAGTCCAGTTTATGTAGCTTAGATCAAACCCATTGCTGTATAAATGGAACTGCACTTTCTCCACTTTATGCTCTATGTGGTTTAAACAATCTGTACACGGACATGGCATTGAAAGATCATTTTTATTAACTCGTGGGTCGATGTTCCCCATCTTCCGCAAATTGTGTACTGCATAATCAATAAACGTTGCTACTCCATCAACATAAGATTTGTTGGTCCTATTAGTTCCTATCCAAGACTTGTCCATGTTTATAAATGTGTCCCACTTATCCGAGCAGCAATGTTTATAAATGTAGTCCCTGCAGGCATGTTAAAAAGACAGTCCAAGTTATTGAAGATTATAGAAGACAACATCAAACTGCAATTGATGATATTAAAAGTTAAAAAAGACATTCCAAATAATGTGGATAGCTCAAAGATTGAATGTGGTATTGAATTATGCTAAGAATTGAATAAAGTCTAATGAAACAGTTCCTAAAGGGGTGTTTGGGTCAAGGAAAAATAAGAAATTAACTAGCTAAATTATGGTTCCATGTTCATGTGGTAACAGGCTTATCAGGGTTTCTTAAATTTTTTTAACCAATTAACTATCTAAATTTAACAAGAAAATGACATAATTTACAAGAGGATATCTCGAAACAAATGTTCAATTAGCTAATAGGCTTAACAGGGTTATTTTATGTGTTAGAACGATGTATACAAAAGGAACATAACAATACTTACCAGTGGTGACGGGACTGGTGGGTCTATGACGGGAGAGTTGTAGTGGTGACGGGATTTGTGGTGAGATGAGAGGGAGGTGTGGCGGTACAGGAGGAGGAGGAGTTAATTTTTGCAATTAGTTTAGAATGACCTTGATGCAAACTTTGGGGGGAATAAATTTAATTTGTGAGGGGGAATTTTAAATTTGCTTAAATTTTTGAAAAGTTTTCATATTAGTTTAAAAAGGTTTTTTCTCTTTTGATTTAATGATTTTTTTTCATTTAATTAGTTTAAAAAGGTTTTTTTTATTCATAATAAATAAAATAAAATTCAGAAAAATACAATTTTTAAAAAAAAAATATATATATATTTTTAAGTATTTAGGACTTTTAAAAAATAATTTTAATTTTTATGCTTAAATTTCCAATATTTGGTATTTTTAGGATTAAGTGCATTTTAGGTTATTTCGACTTTTGTTACTTGATTTATTTGCTTATTTAGTTGTTTTTAGTTTAAAAAAAAAGTAAAGTAACTCCCAATACCGTCTTCCATGGGTTATGGGTCCCAATACCGTCTTCCACGGTGTATGGGGGAGGTTGAGACGTAGACAGCCTTACCCCTACCTAAGGTAGAGAGGCTGCTTCCGGTTCTACGAAAGGTAGAAAAGGACCTCCGGCCTTGCAAGGGGCGAGGATCTGCTTCCGGTTCTACCAAAGGTAGAAAAGGACCTCCGGCCTTGCAAGGGGTAAGGATCGAACCCTTGACCTCTTTCCCCAGAGGCAAGAGTGTTAACCACTTGATCTAACCTTGCTTTTTTTTGTTTTTAGTTTATGTTTCATAAATTTATTCACAAAATCCAAATATCTTTCATTATTCTTTATCACCCGATCACGAACCGAACGCGAATTTCCATTCACACTCCGTTGGGACTTAAAAAGACCTGGGAATATCTCATATTTCTGGAAAATATTGTGTTTTGACTTTCTTTTACCAAATTGGGATTTTCATTCTCGGGTAGCCAGCAAATTGACCATTTGGTCGGGTTTTTCATAATATAATATTATATATACTATTGATTGAATCATGTCGTAACATGACACTCTAAGCAACTATAACCCAATGCTTTTGACCCATATTATGTCAAATACCCATTAATGAATGTGACCAGTGATAACGTAATACCCTACCCACCATGTGAACTAGCCATTATCACCGGTCATGAATGGGTTGCACCGGCTTGGTAGGTGTATAGTTATAGTGTGAAGGTTATATGAACTGTATTAAAGTTATTAAGGGTGGGCACGTTAATTTTGACATTTCAGGATGACATAAAATCATTAACTCGTCTTACTCAAAACACTGTGTGAAACTGTGTTTAGGGTTGCGTTAGATACGTTGGGCACGGTAACACAACCCTTGTGTGTTTTCGTCCGTTTTAGTCCGTCCTATACGTTTTCGTCCGTGTTCATACGTTTTCTTAGTTTTGTACATGTTTTCTTCCGTTTTTGTACGTTTTTACACGTTTTCGTCTCTTTTCCTATGTTTTCGTCCATTTTTGTACGTTTTTACACTTTTACACATTTTCATACGTTTTTACACGTTTGCGTCTGTTTTCATACGTTTTCCACCGTTTGCGTACGACTTTGTCCTTTTTAATAAGTTTTTATACGTTTTCGTTTTTGTTTACACGTTTTCGTCCATGTTTACACTTTGTCGCTGGTTTTTTCATGTTTTAGTCCGTTTGTATTAGTTCTTGACCGTTTTCGTCCGTTTCTAGCCGTTTTCATCTATATTAGACGTTTTCGTCCATTTTCATCTGTTTTACATATTAACGTACATTTTATTACGTTCTTATACGTTTTCGTCCGCTTTAGTTCGTTTTTTGTCCGTTTTAATCCGTTTTAGCCATTTTCATATGTCTTGAAGACTTTTTCGCCATTTTCATATGCTTTCCTACACTTTTACACATTTTCATACGTTTTTACACGTTTGCGTCTGTTTTCATACGTTTTCCACCGTTTTCGTACGACTTTGTCCTTTTTAATCAGTTTTTATACGTTTCGTTTTTGTTTACACGTTTTCGTCCGTGTTTACACTTTGTCGCTGGGTTTTTCATGTTTTAGTCCGTTTGTATAAGTTTTTGACCGTTTTCGTCCGTTTCTAGACGTTTTCATCTATTTTAGACGTCTTCGTCCGTTTTCATACGCTTTCATCTGTTTTACATATTAATGTACATTTTATTACGTTCCATACGTTTTCTTACGTTCTTATACGTTTTCGTCTGCGTTAGTCCGTTTTTTTTTTCCGTTTTATCTGTTTTTAAGACTTTTCGGGTCAACCCAAGAAGCGAAGTGAATTCATATTCGGTTTTCGACTCACTTCGGTTTAATTCTAGTTCTTTGGTTTTCGTGTTGAACCGAATAAAAAAATAACCGATTTAACGAAACCAAACAACCCGATAACCAAACGGATAAACACCCCTAATTTATAGTGATAGTTTAAAAGGAGGACTTATTTTGCGGTTTTAAAGTTTAGGTCTTTATAGTTTGAATTCATAAGGAGTTACAAGTATCTTCTCTATCACACTATCCCCACAACTCTTCTTGAACCTTTCTTATCAATCTTTCAATAATATCATATTTTACCCAATTTCATTATCAATGGCAGCACCATCACCACAAAACCAATTGGCTAAGCGTGTTATTGATGACCTAATTGAGTTTAGCTGGGAGACATCTGTTGATGGTTTGATGTAGACTAAATAAGAAGATAACAAAAATCGGACCTGTTGATTCACACGAATACCAGGAACGATCCTACCAATAATCGTTGATTCACCCGAATGCCGATTATAGGGAATTCTTAGCAAAGCTGCCAAAAATAGACTTTTGGTATTTCACAAAACTGATTATCCCACATTACAAAGGAACTATTAAATAGGAATACAAAACAGAAATGGGCCTTAAAAGACAAACGGGCCGAAAGTTATTGCATAAACAAAGTCCAAAAAAACCCGAAAAAACACTAAAATGCAAATAACTCATAAAATAGAGTGTTTTGGGGCTCAAAAGTTCTAGAAACCGACAAAGTCAGTTTTCCACCACGTGCTCCTCATTTCAAGCTTCGATTTGACTAGTCATTCGCCTAAAACGGAGCCCCGTAGCCCAAGTTATGCCCATTTTAGTGAGGCCCCTTTTGTCACACGATCTTGGGCCTCCAGAAACATCATAGCCTGCTCATCAACACTTGGGCCCACATCATGGTTACATGAGTTTCTTCAAGGCTCAGCAAATTTCTAGTCTCCGTGGCTTTATAAACCGGATGATCGAAGAGGCCACCACAGCAAAGAATGAGATTGCGCAGTTTAATGCTTTAATTGCTGAGATGGTAGCTCTTGGAGATGGGGATGAACATTTTGACACATTGATGGATCTTAGGCATGACTTGGAGGCTGCGAGGACTAAGCTGCAGGGGTTGAATGATCTCATTACTCAAGCTGAGGAGGATATCGAGACCAAGGAAGAACAAATTCAGTCGATGAATGGTTGAAGGGTTGCTCACTATGTAAAGGGATGGTTTCTTTTGCTCTAGTGTCATCTGTTTATAATGTCTAATGTCTTGGCTTAATATTATGGTTTGTAGATATATTAACAATGAAACATGTATGGATTTTTTGATGGTTTATCCATATGACACTCTAAAATATGTATGTTGTTACAATGGAATGGAATGGGATGCGCTCACTAGTTTGTTTCATCTTTTTCTAATGTTGTTTTGCATTTAGGAATTGGTTGTAGTGTTTAAGTTCATATCTGGTAGAATGTATTATTGTAGGTTTGAGGTTGATCCAATCACAGTGGTACATCCCATGTGTCGTGTTCAATGTTGAGCCATGGATATGCAGTTCATAATTGCTTTGCTTAGGTTGTTCATTTTTTAGGTTGTTCTCAATTTTTAATGACTGATTATGAAGTTTAGGTCTCAGGGCTATTTGTTGTGTCAGCAGTCCTTGGTTGGATTTGATTATTTTTGTGCTTACTTGTTTATTTGGGACTGCTTATTAGTTATAGTTGCTTAATTAGTTGCTTTAATTCCATTTTTTGCTTTTGTTTCTTCATTTGTATGCGCCATGTGGTGAGATTTTAGTGTAGCTGCAGTTATATGTGTCTTTGATACAACTGGTTTGAAGTTATATGGTTGTTTGGGACTGTGGGTAAGAACCATTTCTATCATGGGTGTGTTGGTTTCAAAATGCAGCCAAAAATGAAATATGTAAATTCTATATTATCAATTTGGAGGCACATTTTAAAATTATCAAATTTGGAGCCAAATTTCAGCCAAAATTTTTAAAATTACTTAGGAAATTATGGTTTCCTTAATTGAAAAACTGCCCCATAATGAGCCCTAATTTTACTCCAATAAATCAGGATTCAAGCAAAACAACCAGAACTTCAATTTTTACACCATTGTTTACCAATTAACTTTACTAATTTTCTTTAACACATTACTTCTGACGAATCATGGCAACTCAAACCAATTGTCAGGATGATTTGCTTTATTCTGATCGTGAAAATGATAACCCATTTGGATATGAATCAGAGGCGTATTTAGATGAGGGTGAGGATGCTGAAAACAACCATTCAAATGCGAATGTTTTTAAGAGGGGCATAACTAGATTAGCTAAGTTTCGTAGGGATTACGGAAAAACCGACGGAATAAAGGTCAGTGTAACCTTCGATGCACTGAATAGGTTATCAGGAAAAACCAGGGAATTGTTTTAGAGTTTTTTGGGTGATTTGGTTCGTGAGCATATAGGTGTCAGGATTCTATCCTGTAGGAAGGTTGATTCAGAAGCAAGAGATAAAATGTGGGACGAAATCACGGTACACATATACTTTTTTTTTAACTAGTAGTGGCTTGGCTGTCGTAGGTACAAGGTGTTAATAAGTTTATCTCTGCATTTACATTATGTGCAACTAATTAACAACATTGTGTTAATCTTTGCAGCGATATTTTGATGTTGACTTGACAGTCAGAAATCTGATAATGAATCGTCTTGGTTAACTTCTAAGGAATTTCAGAAGGAAATTGACTTAAAACTACATATTGCCCAACCAAAATACCCTTTCAAAACTTAGTGAAGTCCCGGCGAAGTATAGTGCAATTATAAAAGCCGAAGATTGGGTAAATTTTGTAAACTACACGGCCATCGAGGAATACAAGGTGTTAATTATTCATTTTTATTCAAGTTCAAATATCTGTCACATTTGATGTTTCCACATATATTAGTTGTATACTATCAGCATTACTACATCTAAACACCTTTTTTATTTTGTGGTGCAAGGTGAAATCAGCTGCATCTAAAGTGGCGCGTTCCAAGTCTGTTTATCAGCATACAATGGGACGAGGTGGATACGCCCGTGTGATAGATAAAATGGTAACATTAAACATTAAACATTTGCATTTAATAGCATCATACTTTCGTTTATATTGGTTTATCTTACAAGTGTATGTATTTGATGTTTATAAGATCGAGAATAAAGAAATTGAACCAGATGAAGAACCACCGCGTGGTATGCTGTGGTTGAAAGGAAGGGTGAATAAAGACGGAGAATTTCACGATGATGATATCAGAACAGTTGGACAAAAAATTGTAAGTTTGACTAATTTTATTATTATGTTTATTGTTAGTTATAAGTGAATACTGATAGTGTATTAGTTAAAACTGTTAGTTATAAGTTAATACTGTTAGTTATAAGTTAATACTGTTACTTATAAGTTAATACTGGTAGAATTAAATAACCTATTTCCCATATTGTGTGTGCAGAAAGAGACGGAGGAGAAGATCAAACAAGGAACCTTCAAGGTTGATCACTGATGCCATGACATTTGTATTAGGTAAGGAAAAGGGAGGATATGCGAGAGGAGTGGGAGGTGGAGTAACCTACAAGAGGTATTTTGACCTGCCTCGAATCAGACAAGCATCTGATGAAAGAGTGGTGTCACTTCAAAGTGAACTTGATAATGAGAGGCGCCAACATCAAGAAAAAGAGGCGGTAATACAGGATTTGATGAAACAATTGGCTGCACAAAGGGGGCAGTTGCAGTCAACTTCAACTCCATTGACAACGGAAGTAAGACATAAGAAAGTAACATTCCATCTTTTTTTTTACCCTTTTAAATACTGCTGCAGTCTTCTTAAACAATTTATATTTCAGGTGTCTTCGGTGAACATTAATCTTATAAATAGCAGTGCTGATGAGGATGCCGGAACACGTGTTGCTGGACGTGAGAAAATTGCGAGCATTGAGAAATCTAATGGACTTGCAACTTTGGAAAAGGAAATGGAAACAAGTGTAAGTAATAAATCATCCTTCTGGGATTTTTGAATTCTACATACATGTATTATTTACCGTGTATTATATATATAGGAAACTGTTAAATCTGTCGCGTCTAAGAAAACGACTAGATCAAAACGAAAGGATTCTTCACGTCAACTTTCCGAATCACAAGAACATGAGTCTCCATTAACAGTACTACCACAAGTATGTATTTAAACATTTTCATATGTTCTTTAGTTTAATTAATTACTGATACATATATACATGCAACAAATTATCTTTTTAGGTAATTAAGTGCAGACTGTGGCACTTAAAGAAATCAACTATTATTGCGGAGGGTACCGTGTACAAAACTAATGGAAAACAAATGCTTCATAACAAACCACTCCCAAAGTATTGCTACAGAGTGTCTATTGAAAAATCTTTAGTGGATGCAGCATGCATACCAGATGTAGGAAGTAACAGTCTCAAAACAGTTAAGGATGCAGTAGGTGGTTTTTATGCATGGCCAAAGGATCAAGTGGTTTTCGATGAAAAGGTACATACATGCATGTGTTTTATAAACCTACATATATCATTCTTCATATTTAATTCAGTTTTTGATACACCCGGCTTTTGTTTCCTACAGGTAACACCACCAAGTACCATAAAACTGATTGGTGAGAACAGAATTGCACCTAAATTACAAACGAAGCGCTACGTCTCTAGTGATGCCATGCAAAAGAAAGCTAAGAAGATCAAGAGTTAGAAGTCGTTAAATTATTGAGAATTTTATTATGTACGACATTACAATTTTATATACATTCCAATTTTATTGTATTTGAATATATATATAAATATATTTGAATTTGTTTTGATATATATTGATTTCTTATATGTGACTAAAAGATTCATATAGTCACAATTATTAAAACTTTTTGGTCACAGTTTGCTTAATTCGATGTGTGACTAAATGTTAGAAAAGGCCACACAAACATAAAATTCAAGTGGCCATTGGATGATCAATAGTCACACAAAATACACATTTCTTCACTTTACACACTATATGGTCACACTTATTAACACTTTTGGCCACTTTATGCTTAATTGTATGTGACTAAATACCCAAAAGAAACATGCTTTGTGTGACTAAATGTTAGAAAAGGCCACACAAACATAAAATTAATGTGGCCATTGGATGAGCAATAGTTACACAAAACACACATTTCTTCACTTAAAACACCATATGGTCACACTTATTAACACTTTTGGCCACTTTATGCTTAATTGTATGTGACTAAATACACAAAACAAACATGCTTTGTGTGACTAAGTGTTAGAAAAGGCCACACAAACATAAAATTCATGTGGCCATTGGATGATCAATAGTCACACAAAAGACATATTTCTTCACCTTAAACACCATATGGTCACACTTATTAACACTTTTGGCCACTTTATGCTTAATTGTATGTGACTAAATACCCAAAAGAAACATGATTTGTGTGACTAAATGTAGAAAAGGCCACACAAACATAAAATTAAAGTGGCCATTGGATGATCAATAGTCACACAAAACACACATTTCTTCACTTTACACACCATATGGTCACACTTATTAACACTTTTGGACACTTTATGATTAATTGTATGTGACTAAATACCCAAAAGAAACATGCTTTGTGTGACTAAATGTTAGAAAAGGCCCCACAAACATAAAATTCAAGTGGCCATTGGATGATCAATAGTCACACAAAACACACATTTCTTCACTTAAAACACCATATGGTCACACTTATTAACACTTTTAGCCACTTTATGGTTAATTGTATGTGACTAAATACCCAAAACAAACATGCTTTGTGTGACTAAATGTTAAAAAAGGCCACACAAACATAAAATTCATATGGCCATTGGATGATCAATAGTCACTCAAAATACACGTTTCTTCACTTTAAACACCATATGGTCACACTTATTAACACTTTTAGCCACTTTATGATTAATTGTATGTGCCTAAATACCCAAAACAAACATTCTTTGTGTGACTATATGTTAGAAAGGGCACACAAACATAAATTTAATGTAGCCATTGGATGATCAATAGTCACACAAAATACACATTTCTTCACTTTAACACCATATGGCCACACTTATTAACACTTTTGGCCACTTTATGATTAATTGTATGTGACTAAATACACAAAACAAACATGCTTTGTGTGACTAAATGTTACAAAAGGCCACACAAACATAAAATTCAAGTGGCCATTGAATGATCAATAGTCACACAAAAGACATATTTCTTCACCTTAAACACCATATGGTCACACTTATTAACACTTTTGGCCACTTTATGCTTAACTGTATGTGACTAAATACCCAAAAAAAACATGCTTTGTGTGACTATACAGTGTTTATGGTCACTAATACGGATTAATCCAACAAAATTTGTACCTAATTAGTCACACATGTTAAGGTTTTGGTTACTCTTTTGCAATAGAGACAAAAAAAAGTCAAACACGTGACCATAGAGTACCTATGGTCGCGCGACCTTTAGTCACACACGGTCGAAAAATCATATGTGACTATATGTATATCGTTACACATACTCGGTGTAGCCAAATCCAATTTTTGTTCTAGTGATATTGTTATATCATTTATACACCTGAGATATGACAGAATCTGAACACTTATGTGAGGTTCTAGTATATCATTTTCGTGCTTGTTAGAACTATTGTCGAGCTTGTTTTGCTGTAAACTATCTTTAAACCAATGCTAAATACCCCCTAACTTGTAATTTGATTAAGATACAAGTACATTTGGTTAGGATAAAAGCACATTTGAATTGGCTTTGCAATTCAAAGAGAGCTAGCGGCGCAACTTGTTGCTCATTTGGCTTGCACCTCTATGTAAATCGAAAGAACATATTAATGTTAATAAAAAAATCTTTCAAAGAAAAAAAAATCCTAAATGTAGGGATATTTTATGAGGTGTCATTTAGCCTCTAAATTCGTACATATCTATTATATATTGTCCTAAATTGTTTCTATTTGGGTTTTAGGTACTTGAGAGGAAAATGCTGGAAAAGTAGAAGTTTTGGGCTTGATTGGACAAAGAACTAAGAAAAATGACAAAGGAAACGTGACAGGGTCAAGTGAGAGTCACAACCACAACGTGACACCGTCGCCATTAGAAGCTGATGAATCAGGTGTTACGCCCCATGCCCGAGTTTACTAAAAATTTAAAACTTTTCACTGAAACGACATGAACTAATACTTACCTTCTATTACTCTTTTATGAACTAAAAACAATCTGATGAAGACAGACCCTTGCGACTATTTTTAAATTAAACTATACTCATTTACCTTTAAAGTGATTGGTGGCACAACTTTCAACGACCAAAAACTGGAAAACCCCATTAAGTGCACTAAGGAACCCCCCTTAAGTGCACTACTACCTTCTTGTGAACTATGAAGCCCCTAAAGTTCACTACTACCCTCTTGTTTACTATGGAACCCCTCAAGTGCACTACTACGCTCTTGTGCACTAAGGACCCCCTCAAGGGCACTATTATCTCAAAATGACCGGTAACACCTTTAAACATTAGATCAACACTTTAGACTTATATTTAAACATATATGATACACATTAACTAAAAATATACCATATACATTGTTTCATAGAACTATTGACCCGTTTGACCCAAAATGGGTTAAAGTAGACCTTGTCCCAAATGCCCATTTTTCTGCACACCCCTTTTGTGCACTTTTGACCCATTTTCCAGAAAACGACTTCTATAACATAACATACCACCAAAACTTCCAAAAATCTTAGGACATTATATACATCAAATATATGCATAAACTTGGTCATAATGACCCGCGAAAACGTGCTTTACAAAGTGACGGGTATTATACCAAAATACCCATTTTGACCCGTTTGCATACACAACTTAACTATAACACCATTAACAATAAAAAAATGCTTAAACCTGAACCAACACACACATTTGACATTAAAGACCATGACAACCTTAATCGATGACCATTGACCCGTTCAAATCCTAAAATGGGTACAAACATACATTAATCCAAACACCCCTTTAAACATGGCCATAACACTTTACCTATGTTATGATATTCCGTTTTGCGACTCAATTAATTCAACAGCCATAACTTATACCTTGACACTTGAAAACATACTTACAAACCATTTTAGACTTTTAGGGGTACAACATTGACTTGTGCTCGGTATTTACCTAAGCTCTTACTTTCTTACCATGCTTCTAATCTTCCGCATTAATCATCCTTAGGCCTTAGTCCAAACCTTACCGGCTTAGCATAAGCACCTACAAAACATTGACATCTTAAAACCGTAAGCACAAGGCTTAGTAAGTAAAATGATCATAACATAATATTATAACCATTCACACATTACGCATAAAAATCCATCAATCCTTTACTACATTAAACATTAACACATACCTTAAATCACTTATGCACCAACATGCCTTATAGGTCAAAGCATCAACATACCTTAAACCTATTTCACCTTTATCTAACTCTTCATAACTAGTTATGCTAAACTAGTCTCTAACACACTTTCACATAAGCACATACATGCATAACCTTAACATATAATACATAACACGTAATATATTGAAATCAATGTAACATCATCTTATAACCGGTTTACTTACCTTAGCTCTAAGCTAAGATATCATTCTTAATTTCACCATTATCATCATCATCTTTATCACCATCATCATCCTTACCATCCTAGGTTAAGATCATCAAACACATAAACACTTAACACAAAATCAACTAACTATAACAATGATTTATAGAATCATTAAGTCACCTCCTTAATATTTCTAATCATAATATAATCATATAAGGATTATATGATAATTAACCCATAAACTACTAACTTTAATCAATATAACTTACCTCATAATTTACTATAACATATTAATTATCGTTTAAACATCTTTTACCCAATTTCTCAATTTAGGGTTAATAAAACCTAACTTTTCAATTCTTCAATTAACTAAACAATTCGTATTACTTACTTGATATGAATCATAGTTACGACTTAACTCTTGGATAAAAACACTTAAACATCATCAATTTAACACTTGGAAATTCCTTGTTCTTCCTTCTCTTTTTCTCCGACATCACACATACACTCCTGGATAATTATGAAAAGAGATATCCTGGAGATTTCTAGTTATAACTTTCTTCACAACAAAGCTATTTCACCATATGACACTTTTGGTCCCTTAAGTCTTTTTCTTTCTACTTTGGCCACAACCAACTTTATAACTTATTTAACACTTGTCAAATTTAGTCCCTTAAGTATATGTATCATGTTTCTATAACTTCATTACACATTCTTTCACTATTAGTTTGACTACAACTTAACTTTTGTTGACTAACCAATCATATCAAGTCTTTTGACTCATAAAAGTCTTAGTCAAACTATTTCAATGGCATTCTCATTATTTAATACTTAAAACTTGGTTTTGGGTGTAACATCAGGTGGCTGGAGACGGCTTGTGGAGACGGCATCATAAGAGGTTGGCGGCGTCACAACTACAAAGTGACGTTGTCGCAACTAAGTCGGTGTAATATCAAAACCCTAATAGGCGGCGAGCTGACAGCGTCACAACAATAAAGTAACGCCGTCACAACCAAATATCTATTAATAAAAACACACTATTTACATTATTATGTGTGCAAATTTGGAGGAACTTATACCATTGAAGCCTAGTCGGTTTTTACAGCTTTTGTAGGCCTTTTGGCCATTGAAGACCTCATGTATAATTAAGATAAGTTATTTAATCAATCATTCAATCATGTCTATGTGTTATTGTTTGATTTGTTTATTGGCTTCACTTTATATTACTATGCTAGGTTATACTAATTAGTGTTTACTTAGGATTGTATGACACCTAGTTATTAATTGATTTGTTTCCGTCTCTTGTTTGATGGTGTGCACGTTAAGAGTTGGAAAACTGGCTAGGAAAACTATACTAGTTTGATTATTCACTAAACGTGACTAATTGATTACTTATGTCTTAGGTTGTTAATTAGGCGAGTATTTATTACGTATGTTAGTTGTTGGGTGAGCTTGACAAATCAGACATACATCGTTCACTTAGGCTAGTCTATAGATGTGAGGACTGACCAACCCACAACAGGTAATTAGGAATACTTCACATTATATCAGACAAGGACGTGACAATTCGAAAACGTAGTAAGAGATAACTAGGGAGTAATGAAATTCTAGGTAAATACGCTTTTCCTCATATAATAAGTTCGCCACCACTTTAATTTGCTTGCCATTTACTTTTATCGCATTTAGTTTAGTATTAGCTTAATTAGGTTAAAACCAAACTCTCTCAAACCTCGAATTTTTACTTGCTTTCAAAATAAAATATAAAATACCAAAAATATTCTTCTCTCAACCTTTAGACTTAAATCGACATATGCTTAGAAACCTACCTCACTATTTCCCTAGAGAACGATCAATCCCTCGAGTCTTGCCTATACAACACTACAACGATTAGGTATTTTGCTTAAGAGGATTGTAAAACATCGGTGTTACAATCTACCGCATCATGGAGCTTGCCACATTCCAAGAAGGTTATTGTAAAAAATATCATTTGGGTGATTCATTTTAGAGATATAGTAAAATAGATTGAAAATGGAAGTGAAAGATGGGTTTGTATGTAAAAATGGTCATGTAAAAGGAGTTTATATAGAGTGAAAAATAGTTGTATGAAATAGAGTGAAAATGTTTAAGTTAAAAAGAAAATTAAAAATAGCCGTTGGACCCCCCAACGCTAAAAAAATTGCAAAAAATCGTCTCTTGGCTCAAGCCAAGGAATTGGCGAATGGGAGGTGCGATGACATGGCTTAGGTTTGGCTTGGTGTCACATTGGATGACATGGGTGCCCATGCTATGAAACCAACCCTCTAAATATGTGTTTGATCCTTCAAGTTATATGAACAAAAAGATGTTTCTTAGAAATTAAGGTCTTGTGAAGCTCTCTAATAAGCACTTTGTCATTTGACATTGTAATTTGTATTTTTCTTAGAGTGGTGTTTTTTTATGCTTTAGATGTGATTGGGTTGTCGTCGGGTTAGGTTTAGTAGTTTTTAGGTGTTCCTTTGTTTCGACTGTAAGGGTTGGGGTGTTTTTTTTCGTTTGTTCCCTAAGGTTCTAGGTCTTTTGTAGTGGTGGTGTTTTCGGTTGTCTTTCTTTGTTGGTGCTTTTGTATTTGTATGTTTTAGCTTCTTGCTAGTTTTTTTTTAATATATTATGCCGTAAAAAATGTATGGTTGATTTTAATTATCTGATTATTGAGGGGACAATAAGCTAACAAGTCTGATAAATATGTAAAAACTTTATCATCCAACTTAGTTAAAGAAACGTTTTCTTGAAGAAACTTAATAGCAAATCTGTTTCTGATATTAAATTACTTCCCTAAGTATTTTTCTGATCCAATGATAGGATACAAGTAGAAACAAGAAAAGGGACCATGAGACGAATAGATGACCCTTGGCTCTTGCTCGGAAAGTGGATACAAACACTGCATTTGATGATTACCAATTAAACAAGCGGTACGCGCATTTTCATTTAGTTATGGTGGGCTTGGCATGTCCTCACAAAGTCACAATTTGCTATAATAATGGTGATGTAGGACTCATTACGGCGACTTCCTACAAGTCATCCTTAATTTGTTTTACACATAAAATCTTTAAACAGAATAGCATATAAAGTTATGTTAGTTTTATGGATATAAATTAGTAGACGTGAGTTAGGATCGAACTCGAGATCACGGGATTGCACACTTTACGTATGAGAATTAAAGTTAATAATTAAATATAAATGTTGTATTTATTTATTAATTAAACGAAATAACATAACGGACTTTAAGTAATTAGTGTAATGGACTAACGGGCGTTAAATCTATTTGGAAAAGGACTAAGTTGTAAATAACGGGAAGGTTCCGTAATCCCTTGGGGATGTATACCACCGATCGGCCAAAGGGAACCAAACCCAACCCAATTACAACTCAAACTTGTTCACCAAGTTTGCTTGAGTATATATACAAAACCAAGGGTGTTTGTAAATCATCTCTTGTATTCATTAGCTAAACCTAAAAGTGTTTTGTGTGTGTTTTTGCTATCTCAAAACCGGTTGACACCCTCTAGGGGATCGATCACCACCTTTTTCCATTATCAAGTTATTTGGTTTAATAAAACTAGCATTACTTTAATTTGGTTTAGCACGTGTGTACAAGAAAGTGGTACTCACACAATATTGTTAGTATTCTTGGATTGAATTACAAAACGGTAAGGGGTAATTCACATAATCCTAATTAAATCAAATTAGGGTTCTTCCATTGCTAGTTTGTGGATTTGATTCTTATTCGGCTAGAATCAAGTAAGGTACGCATATTCTTCTTATGTTAATTAATTATTCGTTAATAAATTCTATACGCTTCCGCATGTATACTTTGATGTTTTGTGATTATTTATTGATTGTCATGTTATATAATTCCAACAAGTTATTCATGCTAAAAGAGATACTAATGAATTATAAGAGCCATTCAATAAATAGTATTAATGTACATTTTCCATACATGGAAACATATTGCATCACTGGCATACCTATTCTATACAAAGTTACCACATCACATAATCAATGTATAATCTGAGACAACATTATTCTAGCCTCTTTACTATTTGGCCTTTTTCTCGGATTATCATGTGTACAATAACAAGCAATCTTAAGAGCCAAAAGCATCTGCTCCTCATACCCGTTTCCCATCATCTTCAGATCAATCGCTTGTTTTGGATCTTCACCAGTCATTACGATCCTCATCCATTTCAACAAACTCAATTCCGACCGTTGAAAAAACTCATCCGATGGAAGCTTTCCCATCACCAAAACCGCCAAGACAATCCCAAAACTATAAATATCACACTTATCATTAAACTCCATAGTTTGATAATACTCAGGTGCAATATATCCCAAAGATCCTGCAAGTTTGGAACTTTTCATGTGCGTGTCCTCATCAGGGATAGACTTTGCAATCCCAAAATCCGCTATCATCGCTTCCATGTCATTGTCAAGAAATATGTTAGCTAGCTTTAGATCTCGATGAACTATACGAGGAGTATGACTAAAGTGCATATATTCAAGTTTGTGTGCTACACCTAATGCAACATTGTACCTAGCTAGCCAATCAAATTCTCGACGACCTTCTTTAACTTTTTGTAATAAATCTTGTAAGCTACCATTTTTCATATACTCGGTAACTAAGTAATCACAATCCAGTCTCAAAACATGGCCTAGTAACCGAAGTATATTCCGATGTCGTATTCTTCCTACCGTTAGGATCTCGGATCTAACCTGTCCCAGTTTCGTGTTGAGTGACCTTGTATTGTTGAGTGACCTTGTATTGTTGAGTGACCATGTATCGTTGAGTGAACTTGTAGTTGTATCTCCTTCGATCAGATCTCTATCACCCTCCATAGGCCGCGCTATCGTTTTTATGGCAACTGGACTTCCATCCGGCAGATAAGCTTTGTACACTTCACCGCTCCCACCTCTTCCGATGATTGGAAATGATGAAACCGCGTCTTTTGTAAGCTTCAAGAACGCAAACAATGCCTCATGCGCATCATTTCGTAATGGATCAATCATTTCATCGGGATAACGATTCCTTTTCCATCTAACTGCTACTACTACTATAACTACAACTATTACTGCGGCTGAAAGTGTGAGGATACAAGATAGGACTAATTTCTTTTTCTTATCTTTGTCATTGTGTTTTTGAAATGGCTCTATGGTCGGAGCTGGTGCTGGTGGTGGAGCTTATAAATCATTAGAGTTTGACTTTGGATTTGTTTCAGCGAAATTGTAGCGTTTTGAAACAAGTTTATTGTCAATCCCATTTGGAGATTCCAACTGAGACATCTCATGGTGTTTTTGGTCGAGGTATAATCTAGCGTGCAGGGGCGGATTTAGGTGTTGGCTACCTGTGGCACGTGCCACACATGGTTTAGCTGATGAAGTGTAATATTTTTTTAGAGTTGCTGGAATTGGAATTCGTTTAGCTAATAGTTTCATGCATAATTGTGATTAGTATTTGGATAACGGATATTGTAAAACATTTATTATTTTGATGAAATAAAGTTTGGATTATGTTTATTTTCATTTATAATATTGTTGTCCTATATTTGCATGTTTAATCCATGAGTAACTAAGTTATTCTAAATGTCCGTTGTCGATTAATGGTATGGGAGTATCATTAAACTAAGACAAATCTGAGAGATGTGGTAGAATATACTTGAAAGTATATTGATGAGAATGCATATCAATTTCAGATGATATTCAATGAATTGAATATAGGACTTATCCCAACTACATAATTTACTTTGTGGATATTGTTATAAGTAAATTATGAATAGTTATCCTCAGACTTGAGATACCAGATAAGTGTCATGAATGCAGTGCATTTCTGTGGAGCAACTTAACGCTATACGTAACTGGTAGTCATAAGGGTTGTTTCCAGAAGTGTTACAAAGTTTGTGGGTTATTCTCGTAGTCAAGATAGAATTTGTTCCTTCAAATTTATTTGGAGTTTAATACTGCTGGGCCCCTCGTATGGTTGACAAGATGTTTGTGCGGCCGCACCCAAAATCTCTCCTAAATATGTTTAGAAGATTTGGTAATCTTGGTCAATCACTTATAACGAGAAACAGAATAGTTTAATAAAGAATGACTTAATTCCATATCTTTATTTAACATGGTATTAGAAACAAAAGGATAATAATAATGAGAAACCATTAAAAGGTTTTCCAGGAGCCTTACTCGAGTTGTACTAGAGGCATCGAAGTGTTGCTAGACGCTAACCGATGTGATCACTCTATTAAGATATATCCAAGTGGGAGCTGTTAGTTTTATGGATATAAATTAGTAGACGTGAGTTAGGATCGAACTCGAGACCACGGGATTGCACACTTTACGTATGAGAATTAAAGTTAATAATTAAATATAAATGTTGTATTTATTTATTAATTAAACGAAATAACATAACGGACGTTAAGTAATTAGTGTAATGGACTAACGGGCGTTAAATCTATTTGGAAAAGGACTAAGTTGTAAATAACGGGAAGGTTCCGTAATCCCTTGGGGATGTATACCACCGATCGGCCAAAGGGAACCAAACCCAACCCAATTACAACTCAAACTTGTTCACCAAGTTTGCTTGAGTATATATACAAAACCAAGGGTGTTTGTAAATCATCTCTTGTATTCATTAGCTAAACCTAAAAGTGTTTTGTGTGTGTTTTTTCTATCTCAAAACCGGTCGACACCCTCTAGGGGATCGATCACCACCTTTTTCCATTATCAAGTTATTTGGTTTAATAAAACTAGCATTACTTTAATTCGGTTTAGTACGTGTGTACAAGAAAGTGGTACTAACACAATATTGTTAGTATTCTTGGATTGAATTACAAAACGGTAAGGGGTAATTCACATAATCTTAATTAAATCAAATTAGGGTTCTTCCATTGCTAGTTTGTGGATTTGATTCTTGTTCGGCTAGAATAAAGTAAGGTACGCATATTCTTCTTATGTTAATTAATTATTTGTTAATAAATCCTATACGCTTCCGCATGTATACTTTGATGTTTTGTGATTATTTATTGATTGTCATGTTATATAATTCCAACAGTTGCATCACGAGTCATTGGTTTTAATGAGTAATTAATTACATAAACGCGTAAATAAAACAAATAATTGTATGTTGTTTGATATGGTTAATCTAGGGTTTATGTTTTAATTTTTTTTTGGTCGATTTTTTTTTATTTGGGGCGTACCCCATTATTTTTTTAAGTCGACACATAAATTTTTTTTTAGGGTTTGAAAATTGTTTGCTAACCTTATCGAAACCTAGAATTAATATATATGTTACGTGATTAATTCATGAATAATTGTTATGTGACATGGGATTATTGATATGCGATCTTGTGACTATTTGTATAATTGTTATGATATATCCATGATAATACATGCATGTTTGTCATGGATAGTTGCTTTGAAATTGTTTAATTGTTAAGATATATTTATCACATGTTTATTTACGATAAATATTGAATTGGGGAAGACTCCAATTATATATTAATGAATCAATTATGTGCTAATTGGTATATTTTAATTATGGGTTTACGCAATCGATTCATCGATGTATGTGGCTCACTTTCTATCGCTGGAGTGAAAGCCCTAATTAATATATACATTAATTTAACCTAGACATTAATTATTAATAGGTTTTATCGAATAAGTTGCACGTGGCTACTTGTTTACATGTATTAAATTGTTAGTTATGTGCGCATTGTTTATTAGTTGTTTATTTTTTATTTTGTTTACTTGTTTGTTTATTATGTATGACAGTTTTAAGCAAAGGGTAATTTTGAATAGAAAAATAATACGGACTAAACAATGGTGAAATTTGATTTGTTTTTGAAGAGTTAATTTTTCAATAGTTTAATTGATTGATGATTTTGGTACAAAAAGTAAGAACGGCTCATCCAATTTGACGGACTGTGTGGGAAGTATTAGGAGGGGAGCGCATTAAATTGTGACCCTAAAGAGGGAGGTTATTGCTTCAGCGCTGACCAAACTCTCCGCTTGCTTGCGAATTAGTTTTAATTCCATGCGCCACTTCGGTGGTAATTACCCGAAACACTAAGTGTTTACACTTATGCAAAAGTACGGTATAATGGACGATAATTAACGCTAAATTCCTTGATTGGTGAACCCAATACATCAATCATAACTTTGATAATTTGATCTTTATGAATTGTTAATAAAAAGTTTTTTATTAAATTTATGCTACAAGTTGAATGCATGACATCTTTGTACATATTTGATTTGACCACATAAAATCAAAACTAGTACCCTTTTAAATTAAGTTATATGCCATCTAATTAAAAGGAACACTTGAAGTTACAATTTACGTCATGAAAGTACTTGGCTAGATTGTGATGGAGAGGTAAATCTCTATGTAAAGTCAGAGCTTACATGGACATATTTGCAGTTCTTTAAGTTAGACACTTAAGTTGAGTAGTAAGTGAGAACTGGACTAATGGCATAAGATGTGATGAAACATGTTTATATTTGCAATAGCGTTGGAAAATATAAATCCCATAATGATCTAGGAGTTGGAAATTGTTTGCCAATTAATGTTCGACAGATACCTTATTATATGCTTTCGTTACTAGCAGATCAACTGATGTAATGAACCTATGATAATTTGGATCCTAGTTTTCGAGAAAATTATATGGTTATATGTTTGTATTACCGTTGGGTATATTTTATTTTCTTGGAAAATTGTATTATCGAAAATACTAATACTTGAACTTTTTTCTGTAGAAATGGCTCAAAATAACGATAACACTAACACTGCACTAAGTTCTGCGTTCAAAAGTTCTTTTGATCGAGAAAAGTTGACTGGCTCTAAGAATTTCAATGATTGGCACCGCTCTTTGAGAATTGTCTGTAGAGTTGCTGAACGGTTGAAATATCTTTATGAACCTTGTCCTGCTGAACCAACTGGACCTGAAGCTACTCAAGCTGAAAAGGACGCTTGGAAAATTAAGTATAAGCGTCATAATGATGTGGCTTGTCTTATGTTGGGAACGATGGAATCTGCGCTTCAAAAGCAGTTCGAAAACTATTTCCCATATAACATGCTCAATGAACTTCGAACTATGTTCGAGAAACCAGCTGCTGTTGAGATTTATGACTTGACCGACGCATTACACAGCTGTAGGCAGGGAGAGGGTAAACCCGTAAGTGCTCATGTACTGGAAATGAAAGGTTACATGGACCAATTAAGGGCACTTGACAAAACTTATGATGATGACATGGCTGTGAATCTGATTAATTTATCCCTTAACAAGGATTTTAATGGTTTTGTTCGAAAATTCAATATGCACTGCGTGGGGAAGACAGTTACTGACCTACACGCATTACTTATTGATTATGAAAAAGGGTTACCTCAAAAGGTTCCTACTCCCCAGGTACTTGCTATTCAGGGTGGAAGGATAAATAAGCGAACATCGCAACGTGCGAACAACAAAAAGGTGAAGGGCAAAGGGAAAGTTGATAAGGGTAAACAAGTTATGGCCTATCAACCACAACCCAAGAAGTACCCTACTCCTAGGAAGGAAAATCCTAAAAAGGATCAAGCATGCCACCACTGCAAGAGCGTTGGGCATTGGAAGAGAAACTGTGCTCTCTATCTTGATGAATTGCAGGAAAATAAAATGAAGTACGAAGGGTCCTTGGGCGCCGGTTCTTCAGGTAATTTATTTGTCATTGAATTATTTACTCTAAATCATAAAAATTCCTGGGTATATGATACTGGATGTGGTATTCACATTTGTAATACACTGCAGGGGTTTAGAGTGGAAAGGAAGCTAGCCTATGGGGAGCAATATCTGCACGTGGGAAATGGCGCACATGCAGCTGTTGAAGCCATAGGAACGTTTAGTTTAGTATTGCCTTCGGGCTTAGTACTGTTATTGAACAATTGTCATTACGCACCTTCTATAATTAGAGGTGTTGTTTCCTTTTCAGTTTTGTTGGATGATGGTTTTACTCATACTATTTCACGTAATGGAATTTATGTTTCTTTAAATGGTGTATTTTATTTTAATGCAATTACTGTGAATGGTGTGTTTGAAATTGATGTGATTGGAAATAAATCTAACAAATATAATAATTCGATGTTTAGCATCAATAAGAAAATAAAGTTGGACTTGAATTCTTCTTATCTTTGGCATTGTAGACTTGCTCATATAGGCAAGGCTCGCATGCATAAGCTGCAACAAGAAGGGCTTTTGCAAAATATCAATGATGAATCATTTGATAAATGTGAGTCATGCATATCTGGGAAGATGACGAAGAAACCTTTTCATAGCAATATGGAGAGGGCTTCTGATCTACTTGGTCTTATTCATACTGATATGTGTGGACCAGTTAGACATGTGTCAAAGAGAGGTGCTAGCTACTTCTTAACCTTTACTGATGATTTCAGCCGTTATGGTTATGTTTATTTACTTAAGCATAAACATGAGGTGTTTGAAACATTTAAGGTTTTCAAAGCTGAAGTAGAACTGCAATTGGGAAAGAAGATTAAAGCTCTTCGATCCGATAGAGGAGGCGAGTATCTAAGCCAAGAGTTTAAAGATTACTTAGCTGAGAATGGAATTGTCCAGAATCTCACTTCTCCATATATTCCACAACAAAATGGTGTATTTGAGAGAAGAAATCGTACATTGTTGGACATGATATGATCTATGTTTAATCTTACCACTCTACCTTTATCCTTTTGGGATTATGCTTTAGAATCAGTTGTTCGCATTCTAAATATGGTTCCCACAAAGAAGGTTGATAAGACACCATATGAAATATGGCATGGTAAAGCTCCTAACTTGTCTTATTTAAAGGTCTGGGGTTGCGAGGCGTATGTTAGACGTGACTCAGCAGATAAACTCCAACAAAGATCTGTAAAGTATATCTTCGTAGGATACCCTAAGGAAAATATGGGTTACTACTTTTACTATCCAACTGAAAATAAAGTAATTGTTGCTAGGTATGGAGATTTTCTTGAAAGTGATCTCGTATCTCAAGAATTCAGTGGGAGATTTTATGATCTGGAAGATGATCATGAAGATGCATTACCTTCTGAAAACACTAACGTACTTCCGGTATAACCTGATAGTCTGGGTCTGTTGGGAATTATGCGAAGTAGGATTTCTACTGTCAATTCTGCCGAAGGATTCTGCTGAAATAGAAGCAGAATCTGCTGAAGAAGAGATTCTGCTGAAGTATAAAAGCCGTGCCGTGTATCTGCTGAAGAGTGGAAGCTGACTAGGATCTGCATGCGCTTTATTAATTACATGCTAACCCATCATTATTCTTGAACTGCCCGAGGTTAGCATGGGTATTATTGTACTGCTCAATATTGTTTAGTGTTTAGCCATTAAATGCATGCTTGCATGCTTAGTCGATTGAGTAGAAATAGTTTAGGGTTCCTTGTCTATAAAAGGAACTTGATAGTATGTAATAGTCACTCCATTCGAAACATAAAGTTTTAGTTAATAAAAGATCCATAGAGGATCTAAGTGTTCTTAGTTATAATAGCTTGTATTTACATTCCGCTAAAGAATACGAGTTGTAGAGATTTTCTATTAGTTTGCTTATGATTACATAGGCAACACTAACGATCTACGAGTGCTCAAGATCTGTCAAGGTCTTTGTGTTTTCAACAAGTGGTATCAGAGCCTCGGGAGAGTCTCTACGATACTAAGAACCATATTTAACCTCACCCCCACACAACCAAAAATACATTCACCATGCCTGGAACTGATGATGAATCCGAAGTCACCAACAACAACAGCAAGAACACCACCTCTATGCAACAACTTAGTCTTTCCAACAGTAATGGTAAGTTCCTTATCTAAAAAAGGAAGAGTATGATCTGTGGACAATGAAGATGCAGAACTGGATCTCCAATATTGATTGGAATCTTTGGGAGATTGTGAAGAAAGGAAACAGTCTGAAGAAGACTATCCCAGATCTTGATGGTAAGTTTACCATTGCTCCTCCCAAAACTACTGAAGAGATTCTAGCTGTGCAAAGAGAGCACAAAGTAAGAACCATCCTTCTTCAAGCTATTCCTGAAGATCACTTGGGTGATTTTCACCACATGGATGATGCAAAGGACATATGGATGGCGCTTAAATCAAGGTTCGGTGGCAATGAAGAGTCCAGGAGAATGAGGAAGTCCATGCTGAGACAACACTTTCAAGAATTCAATATCTCAGAAGAAGAAGGTATCCACAAGGGATACGACAGGTTTCATAAGATTTTGAGTCAGCTAAACTAGTTGAATGCAAAACCTGACAATGATGATTGCAATTCAAAGTTCCTACGATCTTTGCCTCCATCATGGTTACATGTAAGTATAGCCCTTAAGGCTAAAGGTGGGTTGGACATGCTCACTTTTGATGAGCTATACAACAAACTCAAATCTCTTGAACCTGATGTCAGAACTCCCTACCGTGCATCCTCTTCTGGTCATACAGCCTTTGTTGGGACATCTCACTCCAATATGATGATGCATGCTCCAAGTCCAACTTACTTACCATCATCATCTTACACTCCCACTCCACCATATAACAATTGTCCCACTCCATCATGCCCTCAAGCTAAAACTGGCAGTATATTGGAGGATGTTCTTCATTCATTTTTTGCTGATTATGATACTCAGCAGCATCTTGTCTATGAAGATTTTGAGCAGGTGGACCCACTTGATATGGAGGAGATGAAACTGAAATGGCAGGTGGCCATGCTTTCAGTAGATATCAAAAGGTTTGAGGAGAGGTCAGGAAGAAAGTTTGGCTTCAAGGGAAAGGATCCAGCTCGTTATGACAGGAGAAAGGTCAAGTGTTTCTCTTGTCACCAGATGGGTCATTTCTCAAGGGAATGCAAAGATAGGAAGAGTGAAGAAGGAGCTAACTACAATTCCTATCAGCAGAATCAGAAGGAAGCTAGAACTTCAGCAACTCTTGTCACCTTGGATGAACAGGTCAATTGGGCTGCACATGAACCTGTGAATGAGGAAGCTGCTGATACAGAGAAGCTTGGATTGCTGGCAAGATGTACTTCAGAAGATAGGCATGATCAATTTGCCTTGATGGGACTTTCTCAGGTACACAACTGTATATTTGGTTGTAGTGAAAGATACAATGAACTTAAAGAAGCTTATGATACTATGAAACCTAAATACAATGAATGCTATGTTGATAATGAAGCTTATAAACTATCGTTAAAAACATTAGAAAGACAAAAGGTATGGTTTCAAAAGAATCAGATAGCTTATGAAGAAAAGATAAAGGGGTTACGATTTGATCTAGATATTGCAGACATTAACTTAAAACGCACTGAAAAAGAAAAAACTGATGCTATTGCTGAGAACCTAGAGCTTAAAGAGAAACTAGCTGATGAAATAGCTAGACATAAACAATAGATAATATCAGGTGACAATCTAGCTAGAGAAATCTATAGTAGTCAATCAGTAACCTCTGGAATAGGTTTAGGTTTTCAAAAGTATGTAGGATTAGAAGCTAGGAAAGATGGGCGTAAATCTACACCTGCAGGCTTACAAAATTTTGTTAAAGAAGGTGATTTGCATGCTGTCCCTGGACCTATTAGAGGTGAATTCATGCCCACTGACCTGTCCATTACTATTGACTTTGATGGATCACACCATCTGTATGGCAAAAAGTCAAAAGACTTGCCAGACACCGAAGCTTCATCTAATGACTTTGTCTCTTTCTCTGACAATGACAATTCATCGGATCAAGGGTCTACTTCCAGCTATGATTCAAGTGATAAGTCAGACCTTCCCAAGCCCTCACCTGAGCCTACACCCAAGCCTGCACCCAAGTCTATCTACAAGCCTTCTAGGGTAGCTGCTGAGGAATCAACTTCCAAGACAGTTTCCTCTGAAGACGTGTCCTTTAAATCTTTGCATAATAAGTCTGTTAAAAACAATTCCTCTAATGTTTCTGGTTTAAGTACTTCTACATGTAATAGAACATCTTCTTATTTGAATAAATCTTCCAAAAGGAAGACATGTTTTGTATGTGGAAGTAAATTTCATTTAATTAAGGATTGTGATTTCTATGAGCAAAGATTAGGTGTATGTGCTACTCAGCAGAAACCTAGACCAGTGTGGACCAATGTTAATAATATTCCACCTTATGTCCCACAAGCAATTTATACTGATTCTCCTTGGAAGAGATCAGTTGATAGACCTTATGTGCAACCTACTAGCCCATACTTTAAACATGGTTATTGGCCTGCACATGTTGACTCTATGAATGATGGGAAAGGATTTTGGGGTACTGCTATAAAGTCCTCAGCAGGTTGTTCTTGGAATAATAAGGGACCTAAATTTCAATGGAAACCCAAGAACAATGGTGGATCTTTCTCATCTGCTAGACCTAAATCTTATGATCCACAAGGCAGGTTCAAGTCAGCAATGACTTGAGCCTCCTTTGTATACTAACATTCTTTTGTATATATTTTTGTTACTATAGGATCATCCTCTTAAGCATAAAGATATTGGTATTGTTGATAGTGGTTGTTCAAGAAGCATGTCTGGAAATAGAGATATGATGCACAATTTTGTTCCTATTGAAGAAGGAGGCAATGTGACTTTTGGTGGAAGTGATGGTAGAATTACTGGGAAAGGCACCATCAAGACACCCCTACTGAACTTTGAGAATGTGTACTATGTTAGGGAACTTCAGCACTTCAACTTGTTCTCAGTCTCACAAATTTGTGACACCAAGAACAAGGTATTCTTCTCTGAAGATGAATGTCTTGTGCTTTCTAAAGAGTTCAAGCTTCCAGAAGATACTTCAATTCTGCTGAGAGTTCCTCGAACTCACAATCTATACACATTCAACCTCAATGAAGTTCATCCTGAAGGTGACCTCACTTGTTTGGTGGATAAAGCATCCTTGGATGAGTCTACCAAATGGCATAGGAGAATGGCTCATGTGAATTTCAAGACCATAAACAAACTCTGTAAAATGGGTCTTGTTGAAGGTCTTCCCTCCAAAGTTTTCTCCAATGATCACAATTGTGTTGCATGCAACAAAGGGAAGCAACACAGAGCCTCCTACAAAGCTATCACTGCTATGAGCATTATTTCTGAGCCTCTTCAGCTGTTACATATGGATCTATTTGGTCCAACTCAAGTCAGAAGCATTGATCACAAGTATTCTTGTTTGGTTATCACTGATGGCTATAGCAGATTTTGTTGGGTGTTCTTTCTAAGGACTAAAGATGAAACATCTCCAGTACTGAAAGACTTCATCACCCTCGTTGAAAATCAGTTGAACATGAAGGTTAAGGGAATTCGGTGTGATAATGGGACAGAGTTCAAGAATGCTATTATTATAGAACTCTGTAGGTCTAAAGGGATAAAGAGGGACTATAGCAATCCAAGAACCCCACAACAAAATGGGGTAGCTGAAAGAAAGAATAGGAGCTTGATAGAGGCTGCAAGATGACTCTAAATTGCCCACTATGTTCTAGACTAAAGCTGTTGGCACAACTTGCTATGTGCTAAACAAAGTCTCCATTACTAGACCCCACCTCAAAACACCATATGAGCTTCTCTTTAGGAAGGTTCCAGCCATTCATTACCTCAAACCTTTTGGTTGTCAAGTGACCATTCTAAACACCAGTGATCCGTTGGGGAAGTTTGATGAGAAAGCTGATAAGGGTTATATTGTGGGTTATTCAGCTCATAGCAAGGCTTACAGAGTGTACAATTTATCTGCCAAGAAGATAGAGGAGACTTTGAACCTGAGATACATGGAAGATAAGCCCAATGTTCAAGGACAGGGTCATGTGTGGTCTTTTGACCTTGACTACTTAACTGATTATTTGGGTTATACTAGACATATGGCTAACCAAAGTGCAGGTTCTCAAGAGTCTCCCACTAACAATGCAGGTACCTTGGATGCTGACTCAGAAAGTGAATTTGAAGATGATGAACAACCTATACTTGTGCCTTCTTTCTCCCCTAATAATATTGCAGGTAACACCTCTAGAGATACTTCTGATGAAAGTGAAGATGTATCACATTATGCTAAGGACCTTGCTAGGCTTCAGACTCAAGAGTTTGCAGCTAAGCTTGAAGCTGAGAAGGTGAATGGGGAGCTTGCAAATGAGGCTGTCAGTGGAAACCATGTTTCTGCTGACACTGATGCAGTCTCTCCCATCGGCATCAAATCTGCTGAAAGCTCGGCTGTTTCTACTCCTATTCCTTCTAAAGTGTCCACAGACTTTGGTGAACCCTATACTCGCTTTCCAAGACCTTCAGATCTTGGAAATCATCAACCTAAATCTGGCATTTTCACCTCACCTTCCTATGACACAACTTTTGTACCAACTGTGTCTAATCTTGAACCTTCCATTGAAGTCAACCCCATTGCTACTAAAAGAATCAACATCACTCACCCTCAATCCAATATTATTGGTGACATTCTAGCACCTGTTAGAACTCGAAGGGCTATCTCTAGTCCTAAATTTGGACAGGTTGCTTTTCTCTCTTATGTCTCAAATTAGCAAAGAGACAATCACACAGACTTCAAGCATTGTCTGTTTGCGTGTTTTATTTCTCAAGTAGAGCCAACCAGTGTCACTCAAGCTCTTGAAGACTCCAGTTGGATTGAAGCAATGCAAGAAGAAATGCAATAGTTTCAAAACCAACAAGTTTGGATCTTGGTACCATTACCAGATGGAAAATATGCTATTGGAACTAAATGGATTCTGAAGAACAAAAGAGATGCAAGGGGTGTGGTTATTAAAAACAAAGCAAGATTAGTAGCTCAAGGTTACAGGCAAGAGGAAGGGATTGATTATGATGAAGTGTTTGCACCTGTTGCTAGAGTAGAGGCTATTCGAATTTTCTTGGCCTATGCTTATTACATGGGCTTCATGGTGTATCAGATGAATGTTAAAGGTGCTTTTCTGTATTGTGAGATAGAAGAGGAGGTTTATGTCACTCAACCCAAAGGATTTGAAGACCCAGATCATCCTAATCATGTTTACAAGGTGGTTAAAGCTCTTTATGGACTACATCAGGCACCAAGAGCATGGTATGCTAGGCTTTCATCATTTCTGCTGAAGCATGGCTACAAAAGAGGTGCCATTGATAAGACTCTTTTTCTGAAGAAGAACTCGACAGACATCATACTTGTGCAAGTGTATGTGGATGACATCATTTTTGGATCCACTAAAGAAGCTTGGTGCAGGGAATTTGAGGAACTGATGAAGGGAGAATTTCAGATGAGTGCTATGGGGGAGCTTACTTTCTTTTTGGGTCTCCAAGTTCAGCAGAAACAAGATGGGATATTTATCAGTCAAGATAAATATGTGAAGGACATTTTGAAGAAATTTGGTATGGAAGGTGTCAGAACTGCCACAACACCTTATGAAGCTCCAAAAACAAAAACCAACAATGAACCAGATCTACCTGTGAATGTTCATTCATACAGATCAATGATTGGTTCATTAATGTATCTAACAGCTTCAAGGCCTGATATTACTTTTGCTGTGAGTGTTTGCTCTCGACATCAAGTCACTCCACTTGCTTCCCATCTCAATGCAGTCAAGAAGATCTTTAAGTACCTCAAAGGCCAACCTCATTTAGGCCTTTGGTACCCAAAAGAGTCTCCTTTTAAGTTGGAAGCATATAGTGATAGTGATTATGCTGGTGCAAATCTGGATAGGAGATCCACAACTAGAGGCTGTCAATTCCTTGGAAAGAGATTGATTTCTTGGCAGTGCAAGAAACAAACCATTGTGGCTACCTCAACTACTGAAGCAGAGTATGTTGCTGCAGCAAATTGCTGTGGACAGGTCCTTTGGATTCAAAATCAATTGTTGGATTATGGGTATAACTTCATGAACACAACACTTTTTATTGATAATCAAAGTACCATATGCATTGTCAAAAATCTAGTTTTTCACAGTAGAACCAAACATATTGAAATCAGGCACCACTTTATAAGAGATGCATATGAAAAACATTTGATAAAAGTGGCTAAAATTCATACAGATGATAATGTGGCAGATCTGTTAACAAAAGCTTTTGATGGACCAAGGTTTCAACACCTTGTGGTCAATATTGGAATGCTTAACCCTTAACTGCAAAGTTTAAGGGG